>MU376965.1:0-371678 GCA_022495195.1 Xylaria digitata | reverse complement strand
TAGTTTAATTTTTTAGTTTGTTTATTTATTTATAAATAATAAGCTATAAATAGCTAATGCTTAATTTTTAAAGTTTTTATTAATAATTGCTAATATTTAAAAGCTATAATAATATTTTTATTTATAATAGCTTTTTTTAAAATGCTATGTTTATTAAAAACATGTTGCAATATTATATATACAAGTTTTTTTATTATATTTAATTTTTTATATAATACAAAATGTTTATATTTTATAAATTTGTTTATAATAACTAAAATTAAATTATATTTAACTTTTGTTATTAGTTTTTTTAATTTTAATAGTTTAATAATAAAATTAAATAATATAACTTTTTATATTTTATTAAATATTTTAATAAGTTGCAATAGCTTATAAAGCTTATGTTTTGCTGTTTTTACTTTTTTGCAAAAGTTATATTTTTTATATACTGTTTTAAAAATTTAATTTTATTTTTGTATTATAAAGTTGCGTTTAAATTTTTTATAAGTTTTATAAAATTTTTAATATTTATATAATAATGTTTTATAAAAATGCCAAACAAATTTTTTTTGTAAACTATTAAATATTGTTATTTTTGTTTTATATTTAAGCTATTTATTTTTATTAATTAAGCTTAGTATTACATTTAGTGTTAAACGCAGTATTGTTTTTTTAATTCGTTTTGTTTATTAATTATTAAGCAACTGCTTTATATATACTAATGCTAAAACAAAAGTTTTTTTAAGTTTTTTTTAAAATAGTACTTAACTTTTTTTTAGTTAATTTGTTTTATGTTCGTTTTTTCGGCTTAAAATATCTGCTTTTAGATTTTTTTTGCTTTTAATATAAATAATTTTAAAATTAAATTGCAACAAAAATTCTGCTTATTTAACTTGTTGTTTATTTAAAACTTTAGTTGTTATAAACAAAATTAAATTTTTATAGTTTAAAAAAACTTTAACTAGTATTAAGGTTTTATTTAAATAATATTTTTATTTTTTAAATGCTTAAACTATAGCTATAAGCTTTTTGTTTAATATTAAATAGTTTATTGCTAGTTTTAAAAATTTTTTTAAAAAAAATGTTATTAAGTATAGCTTTCTGTTTTTATTTTATTGTTTTAATTGTTTATTTATTGCTATATTGCATACGTTAATTTTAACTTTAAATTTTTTGTTTAAGTTTAATAATTGTATTATTAGTTTTATAAAAATCGCTTTTTTAATTTGTTTAAACGCTTTTTGCTTTTTTGCTTTTTATTTAAATATTGCGTTTTTTTTTGTAAAGTTTATAAATAATGCTACATATTTTTTAAATTTTGCAACTAAAGGTTGTATATAGTTAATAAATTTTATAAACAATTTTATGTTTTTAATATTGTTTAATATAAGCTATTTTTTTATTGCTTTAATTTTAAATTTTTAAATTCTTATTTTGCTTAAAGTTATAGTAAATTTTAAAAAGTTTACTTTTTATATATAAAATTTGTTTTTGTTTAAATAAACTTTTAGTTTAACATTTTGTAATATTTTAAGTATTTTTTTTATATATTTTTTATATTTTTTTAAAGTTTTTAAATAAATTAAAATGTTGTTTAAATAAATTATTATAATTTAATTTAAATAGTTTTATAATATATTTGTAATTATTTTTTAAAAACTTGTTAGCGCATTAATAAGCTTAAATAGCATTATTTAATATTTATATAGTTTATAAGGTATTTTAAATGCTGTTTTTTATTTTTTTTTTTTGTTATTTGTATTTAATAGTAAGCGTTTAACAAATTTAACGTTATAAACTATTTTGTTTTATAAAGTTAATTTTTTAAGTTGTTAATTCATAATATTAGTTTTATAAATTTTTGTATTATAAAGTTTTTATAGCAGTAATTAATTATTAATTTTTATTTTAGTTTTTTGTTTTTTTTTGCTTTTTTTAGTATTTATAAAATTGGGTATTTTGCTAAAAATTGTAATAGTTAAATAAATCTTTTTTTTAAATTTTTTTTTAAGTATTAATTTAGCTTTTTTAATTAATTTTAATTTATTTTATATATTAAAAAATGTTTTAAATATTATTTTTTTTTTAAAAGTATATAGTAATTTTATTTGTTATATTTTAATAATTTTGTTTTTTTTAGTTGTTTAAACAGGTTAATAAATTTTTTATACTTTTTTAATATGTTGTTTTTTTGTTTTGCTTTTAGTTTTTTAATTATTAAATATATTGTTATGCTTTTTTTAAATTTGTATAACGCTTTTTTTAGCTTATTAAAAGCTAAATTTTTTTCTGGCGTATTTTATTAAAGCTGGCTAATGCTTTAATTTATTTTAAAATTGCTTTTTTTTAACTAAAGTATTTTTAAAATTGTATTAAAACTGTATGTATTAATAATATTAAGCGTAAGCTTTTTTTTATAATTATAAATGTTAAAAAAAAGTTTTATAATTTTTTATTTAATTATACTATTGTTATAAGTATTAGAATTTTTATTAACTATTATAAATAAATAAAAGTTGTTTTTAAACTTTGTTAATATTTCTGTTTTTTAAACAAATTATAAAAAGATAAAATTTTGTAAAGCTTTTGTATTAAGTAAAACTTTTATTTGCTTTTTTTAATAATTTATGTTTATTAATATTTATGTTTTTGTATACATGTTTGTTATATACAAAGATCTTTTAATTAATTAAAACAGTTGTTAATTTATATTAACTATTTGTTGTTGTTTTTTGTTTTTTAAGCTTTTTATTATTAGTTTTTGCTTTTGTTTTTGCTATTTTTATTATTTTGGACCAATATTCTAAATATTATATTAAAAAATATTGCTGCTTGCTGTTTTAAATTTTTTTTTGTTTATAAAAGTAATTTTTTTTTTTTTAAAAATAAATTGTTATATACTAGCTTTAGCTTCAGCTTTTTGTTTAACTTAATAAATTTCTAATTTTTTTATTATATATATTTAACATTAGTTATAAGTATATAATTTTAATTTTTTTTTATAACTAATACATTTTTAAGTTTGTTTTAAATTTTTTTTAAAAATAATATATTTATTTAAGTTTTAATATTTAAATAATAAATATCTAATTTTATTAATTTTGTATAATTTTTTTATTAAGTTTTTATTAATTTGTTATAAAAACTATTAGTTTTATATTTTGTTTATTATATAAATATAATATTAATATATTATATAGCACGTTTAAAAAATTTTATAATACATTTTATGTTTTAATAACAGCTAATTTTTATTTAGTATTATTGTTTTGTTATATTAATAACTTACTGCTATAAATTGTACAATTGTTTTTAAGTTGTTAATAATATTAGTTTTTGCTTTTATTAACAATTTTAATTTTTTAATTTTTTAGATTTTTGCTAATTTTGGCTATTGTATGCCTATTAGTTTTTTTTATAATACTTTATAAATAATTTTAAAATTTTGTTTTTATTTTATTTAATTATTTTTAATAGTTTAGTATTATATGTTTTTTTTTTAAATTAATTTTATTACTGCGTTTTTAAGCTATTTTAAGTTATTTTAATAGTTATACTATTTATATTTGCAATTTTTTTTTGCTAAACATTATTTATTTTTTAACTAATTGTTGTTTATAAAATTGTTGTTAATATTTGCAGTTTTATAAATAAAAGTTATAATTTTATGCTTTTTTTTTTTTTATAATTTATTTATTTATATAAATATAATAGTTATTAATATTTTTTTAACAAAAATATTTTACGTTTTATATGTATACAAATTTTTTTATATATAAATATACTTTGCATTTTTAATATAGTTTTAAACATGTTTTATATTTTTTAATATATTTTGTTTGTTGTTATTATTTAATAATTTATTTTGTTTAAATTTTTATTATAAATATTTGTGTTAGCTTAAAATGTTTTTTGTTTTATAAGCGCTTAAGCTTTTTATACTTTTTTGCATAATGCTTTTTTTGCTTGTAATTAAAACATTTAACTTAATTTTGTTTTTTTTTTAAAAGCTTTATAATAGTTACAGCTTTAAGTTTTATTAGTTTTAAGTATGTTTTTATTGCTGTTGTTTATATTTGTAACGTATAAACCACTACCAAACTGTTATATTAATAAAGAACGTACGGACTACAACCTATAAAGTGGTAATTGTATTATATCTAATTCTAAAAGATTGCAAGCTTTGCTATCCTTTTTTTTTCTTTTTTTTTAGCTTAAAATCTTAGTTTATAGCATTAATATAATGTTGTAAAATATTTTATACAATTATAACACTATTTTAAGCTTTTTTATTTTTGCTGTTAAATGTTAACTAAATATAAAACTTTATTTTTTGCTATAGTAAGCAAAACATAAAAACATTACTTTTTTTTTTTGGTTAGCACGCAACTATTAAAAACAAATGCAACTATTTAATATAACTACATGCTATTTTAAAGAACTTTTTTAGTACTTATTACAAACTTAAAAAGATTTGCAAAACTGTAATTATATACGGCGCTAAAAAATACGCTACTAAAAGATTTAACTATTAATATACTAATTTAATTAATTAAAAAAGAAAAACAGAAAACAAAGGCTTTTTTAAACACTTTTAAACTTAAAAAAAAACAAATAACATTTATGCTAAAAACTATAGCTAAAAATAACTAAAACAAAATTTAATGTTTTTATTAGCTAATTAAATAGTTGTAAGCTTAAATTTAGCAACAAGCTAATACGCTTTTACTAAATAAATAATAGCATAAAAGCATTAAAAGCAACGTTTTTAACAGCATTAACTTTAAACTTATAAGTATAGCTGCATAAAAAATGTTTAAACTTATTAGCTACTTAATTAACGCAGTTAGCAAAAACTATAAAAAAAAAGCGAAAACTTAAAAAGCAAACCTAAATAAGTTTGCAAGCAACAAAAACTTTTTTAATAATTAGCTTAAAAAACTAGCTAACAAGTTAAAAAAAGATTTTATTACTTTTTGTATTAAATAAAGCTATATGCGCTATATAATATTTTTATTAAAAAAAAACGTTAAAAAATTTATTAAAATTTAATTTTGCTTTATTAAACGTTTATTTAATAAACTTGCTAAATTAATTTAAACTTTAAAAACAGCTTATTATAATTTAAATTAAGCTGTTTTAGCTTATAAAAAACTAAAAATTTTTTGCTTTAAGCTTAATAAAAATAGCAACATTTATTAATTTATTTTTTAGTTTAACAGCTTTGTTTAAAAGTTTAAGCTGTTTAAAAGCAAATAGCTTTAAATTTTTTAAAGCTATATTAACGTAAACTTAAGCAGCAAAATTTTTAAAGCTAATATTAATTTAAATATAACTTATAAACGTTTTTATAATAAAGTAGTTAAAGCTATATTTAATTATAAATATACTTTTTAGCAACGCTAAAAAATTAGCGCTAATTATAAAGTTAAAGCTAGAGCTAGCAATTTAGCTGCAAGAACTTTGTAGCAAGCTTTTAACAAACTTAACTTTATTAAAACAGCTAGCTAATTTAAACAAGCGCTAACTAATAAAAAGAAAAAGGTTTATTAAAATAATAATATATGCTTTAAATATAACAAACTAAAATATAAAATAGTTAACTGTTTTAAAAAGCAAGCAAATATAAACAAAGTTTAATTAGCTAAAAAAAAAGCAAACAACAATTTATTTAGCTTAAATAACTTAAAAAACTAATAAAACTATTAAAAATTTTTTTAACAGTTTTATTTTTTTTATTAGCTAAAATAAGTAGCTAAAAAAAGTTAATACTATTTAATTAAAAAATATAATTATAAATAAATAACTTTAAAATAAAAATTATTGCGCTATATAATATTAAAGCATAAATAAATTTATTAGTAAACAAAAAATTAGCTAAACAAGTTAAATAATAACTTAACGTATAAATAATTTATTTAAACTAACTAATACTTTTGTTTAACTATTGCAAAAAAACTGCAAGCTTAATAAAAAAGCATTTAATAGCTACTTTAAAAATTAATAGCTACTGTTTTAAAAATTAAATGTTTAAATAACAAATATAAGTTATAAGGTTATAATCGGCATAAATTAGCTTGCTAAATATAACTTTTTTTTAAACTGCAAAAAATAATGCTTAATATAGCCTAAAAATTAATTTGTATTAGCAAAGTATTTTTTAGCTATTTAAATTTAACTATTAAGCAAAGCTGAACGCTAAATTAATTTTAGCGTTTAATAAAACGTAAATTAGTAAAATTAGGCTTTAAAAAAAAAGTATTATATATTTTAAAAAGCAAAAAAAAAAAAGTTAGCTGCTGCTACAATAAACGTAAAAAAAATAAAAAACTAGGTTATAATTTAAAAAATTATAAAGCAAGTTAAAAATAATTTAAACTGTTAATAATAAGCTAAGCTAGCGCTAAAAATGCTAACTAAACTAATATTTATTAAGTTTGTAAAATTATTTAAAAACAAAAAAACTATAAATATAAAAGCAGTTAAGCTTTAAAAAACGTATAATAAAAAGCGTATACTATTTTTTGTAAATAAGGATTTTAAGCATATAGTTTTAGTTTAACGTTTTTTTTTAAAACTATTAGCATATTTAAAAAGTTTTTTTTCAAAAAAAAAAGCAAACATTTTGCTTTTATTATAATTAAAACATAATATAGTTTTTAAACTTAATAAAAAAGTATAAAACAGTAAGCTTTTAAAATATTAAATTTTAATTTAGTATTTATTTTTAAAAAAAAAAGTAGTAAACTAGCTGCTAAAAATAGATTTTATTAAACTAGCTATAAAAATAAATGCAGCGTTAGTTTTATTTGCTTTTAAACTGCATTTGCAAAAGCAAAGGTTTTATATTAATTACTACTAACAAAATTAATACTTAAAAAACAAAATAGTTTTAGCTTTAAATTTAAATAGTATTATTTATAACTGCTAAAATATAAAATAATATTTTAAGTTTAACGTTATTAAAACTTTTTATTAGTTATATATATTAATTAACTTTTAATATTTTATAGCTTTTTGTATTTAACAAAAAGTTTTTTAGTAAAAAGTTTTTTTTTTTAGCTTTAAAGTAAGCTTAGCTTAGTAGCAATTTTTTATTAATATTTAACTATAAAAATTGTTAAACAAATTTGTTAATACATATGTTAATAATGTATTAATATATTTAAAACTAGAAAAAAAGCATTAAAAGCAATATAAAAAGGTTATTTATTGTTTGTACAAAGTTTAATTGTAAAAAAATATTAAGAAATTTTGATTTAACGTTATTATAATAAATTATTTAGGCGTTATTATAAAAGCTAGAGTTAGTATTTAAATTAATTTAATAAAAATTAAAGCTATTATAAACTAAAAGTTTAAAAACTTTAACAAAGTTAAAACAGTTTAATTTTTTTTAAAACTATATAACTTTATTTATATGTTTATTTATTATGTTAGCAATATTGTTAAATTATTAAACTAGTTATTTAAAAAAAATGCTTTATTTAAAAAAAGCTTAAAACAAAAAAACGTTTTTAAAGCTATAAAGCAATTAGTATATTAAGCATTAGTATTAGCATTTTTTTGCTTAAAACAACTTATTTAAATAAAAATTAACATATTAAAAAACGCTATTAGCAAAGTTATTTAGCAGCAGCAAAAAAACAAGAAATAAAAGCTTGTAAAATACTTTTTTAAAACGATAACTGCACTAAAAAAAGCTTACTTTATATAAAATAAAAAAATGTTAGCTATAATATAAATTTTAAAGCATTATTACTTAAAGCTTTTAAAACAGAAATTTTTTATTGTTATTAATTATTAAACCTTTTTATATTTTTTAACTAAACGTATGCTTTTAATACGCTAAATTTAGTAAGCCAACTTTTTAGCAAACTTTAATATTACTTTTTAATATAAACCTAAAAAAAAAAACGTAATAGCTAATGCCTTATTTAAAAAAACAGCTAAATTATTTATAATAAAAGCATAAAAAGCTAAAAAACGCATTTTAACTATAATTAAACTTTAAGCTATAAAAAAATTAATAGCTGCTATAAAAAGCAATAAAGTAGCATTTAAAAAAGCTAAACTAATAAAACTAATTAAAAAAAAAAACGAAGCTTAAAAGTTAAGCTATAAAAACTATTAGCTATAAATGCTTAAAACCACTTTAAATAATACTATTTTTTTATAAACAGCTTTAATTAAAAAGTTATATTACTTTAAAATTACTGCTTATTTAAATTAAAATAAAATAATTAAAATAATTAAACAGGATTTTTATTAGCTTTATTTAAAGCAAAATATTAAAAAATATGTACATAATTGTTATAACTGTTAAAAAAACAAAATATTTTAAAATAAAACATTTAAACTACTATATTTAATATTAATATTGCAAGCAGTATAAAAACAAATAGTAATAAACAAAAAAAACATGCTAAAAAATTATTAAAGCTATAATTACGTTTAAGCTTTTGTAAACAAGTTTAGCTGTTTGTTAGCCACACTTTTAAATAAAAAATTTAATATAGCAAAAACAATAATAGCATAATACTATTGTTTTTTATATTAATTTTTCGGTATACTAAACTGCTAGCTATTAAATAATGCAAAGCTTTTTATATTAGATTTTATAAAAAAAATTAATAAGTTAACTAAAACAAAACACTGTAATAGTAGCGCCTATTACTTTTAAATACAAAAAGCAATCAAGTTTATTAACTAAAAACTTAATTAACAATTACAATTTTATATTAACAAATATTAAAATAATTAAAGCTTTTATTTATTAGCGTTAGATTTTGTTTATAATTTATTATAATATTTATTATTAAATATAGCTTTTTTAAAAATAGCTTTAAAAATTAACATACGCAACCTATTATTAATAAAACTTTTAAATAAAAAAATTAGCACGCTGTTGCAAAAGCTAGCATTAAAACTAATAAAATAAATATAAAAGGTTTAAAAAATAGTATACATATTAGCAAAAGCAGCCTAAAAACAACAAAAATTATAAGCTAATAAAAAGCGCAAACTAATTAACTTTAAAATAAAAAATAAAGTATTTTTTAAAAAAAAAAAGTTTTTTATATAAGTACTAACTATTTAGCTAAATTTATAATTTATAAAACTATTTAAAATTTTAAAAAAACAAAGCTATAACTACGTTTTAAACCTATTTTTATTATATAAAATAAAAAACTTATTTTATGCTAACCGATTGCAAAAAATAAATAACAACTTATTATTATAACAAATTTAAACGCTTTTAAAACCCGAAAACATTAACAAAAAATCTAAGTACAAAGTAAACAAAATAAAAAGATTACGCTTGTACAAAAAATATTATATACTATAATACTAGGTTTTTTAGCAAAAATATAACTTTAATAATATATAGTACTTAGCAAAAAACTTTAAAAATGTATCTGCTGCATTTAAACAATTTTATAAGCTATACCTTAAAGCCCTAAAGCTATTAGTTAAACTAAAAAAATAAATGCGTACAGCTGCTGCAAATAAATATATAAAAGATTACCCGGATAACAATATAGCCGAAAAATTAGAAAAAGCTATAATAACTAAACGTTATATTTAATATTAATATGGATTAAGATCTGTATTTCTGTTTTAGTAAGGAAATATAACATATAAATTATTACTAAACTGTTATATCGATAAAAAACGTATAGATTATAACTTATAAAATAGTAATTGTATTATATTTAATTTTAAAAAATTGCAAGCTTTGCTGTTTTTTTTTTTTTTTTTTTCTTTAGTTTAAAATCTTAGTTTATAGCATTAATATAATATTGTAAGGTATTTTATACGATTGTGACAATATTTTTCAAGTCTGTTTTATATTAGTTATAAAATTGTTACAAACTAACAAAAAAACGGCCTAAAAGGAAGATTTAGCGCAGTTATAAACCAAATAAAGGGCTAGACCAGGAGACAAGCTACAGCTAATTATAAGCGTAAAGGTCATGTAATAAATAGTTGAAATAAGTTTTTATTTATTACTATTTAGAATAGTTAAAATAGGTTTTTATTTATTGCTATTTAGAATAGTTAAAATAAGTTTCTATTTATTGCTATTTAAAAAATATATAAAAAAAAGAAATAATATAAAAACATAAAAAGTTTTTTTTATAATTAACATTAGTTTTTCTTTATTTTACTGTTTAATTTAAGCTTATAATTTAATTTTTAAAATATATTATAAAAAAGTTAACATTTTAATAATTATTTATTTTACTTTTGTATAATATTTTTTATGTTTTTTTTTATTAAGTGTTACTCTTTTTAGTTATATAAACTAAATAACAATTTATACTTATAAATAAATTAATTTATATAAAAAACTTATTTATATTAAAAATAAAACTTGTTTGTTACATTTTAAACAGTTAACTTTTTTAAGTGTTATATAACATTATATAAAAGTATAAAGTAAAATAATAAAACTTATAAATTTAATTTTAAAAGTAATAACTTTTGTTTTAAATTAGCTATAAACAAAAATTAACTAACTTAAATTAATAAATCAGCATTTTAATAATTAAATTACTAATATATAACATATAAACTAGCAATTAAAAAATTAGTTTAATAATGTATTTAAAATTAAATAATATAAACTTAACAAACTAAATAAGTTTAAAAGATTTTAAAAACACTTTAAAGAATTTTTAATTTAAGTTAAAGCTTATATAAAACATTATAAAAAAGATTTTTAAAATAAAAAAAAAAAAGTTCTTTATACAGCAAAATTTTTAACAAAAAGTATGCTAAAATAGTTTAAACTACAAATAAAAAAGTATATAAAAATAAAAAAAAACAATTAAAGCGTTAAAATTAAAAATATATTTAAAAATATAAACAAATTTGCTAAAGCTTTAACAAACATATATAAAAATCTAAAAAAAAAACAGTAGGCTAAACAATAGCTGCTAAAAATTAAACAAACCAAATTAGCATACAAATATGCAGCAAAGTTTTGCAAACTAGTATTATAAACCTTATAAAATAATAACAATATTTTAATAATAATTTTTTATAACAGGTTAAAAAATTTAGTTTAAAATAAACTTTATAAAAATAATTAACCAAAAGATTTTAAAAAATATATAGCTAAAGCAATTAAAATTAATAATTAATTATTTAAAAAACAATAATAAAAAAAAAAACAAAAATTAAATTTTATAACTAATATAAAATAAACTTAAAAAATATAAACAATAGCAATAAAAATATATTTAAAACTAATAAAACTTAAAACTATAATTATTATAAAAACCTTTAAAAAAAAATAAAACCAAATTAAATATTTTAATTATAAACAAAAAAAGCATTATATAAAAAAGTACAAAGAACTTAAACAATTATAAAACAAAAAACATTTTAAACTAATATAAATATTTATAATAAAAATTTAAACAAAATAAATTATTAAGCAATAATAATAAACAAAATATATTAAAAAATGTAAAATATATTTAAAACTATATTAAAAATGCAAAATATATTTATATATAAAAAAATTTATATATATATAAAACATAAAATGTTTTTATTAAAAAAACAGTAACAATTATTATATTTATATAAATAAATAAATTATAAAAAAAAAAAAAAAGCATAAAATTATAACTTTTATTTATAAAACTATAAATGTTAATAACAATTTTATAAATAATAATTGGCTAAAAAGTAAATAATGTTTAGCAAAAAAAAATTGTAAATATAAGTAGTATAACTACTAAAATGATTTAAAATAGCTTAAAAATGCAGTAACAAAATTAATTTAAAAAAAAAACATATAATATTAAACTATTAAAAACAATTAAATAAAACAAAAATAAGATTTTAAAACTACTTATAAAATATTATAAAAAGAACTAATAAGCATACAATAGCCAAAATTAGCAAAAATTTAAGAAATAAAAAAATTAGAATTGTTAATAAAAGCAAAAACTAATATTACTAACAACTTAAAAACAATTATACAATTTATAGCAATAAATTATTAATATAACAAAATAATAATGCTAAATAAAAATTAGCTGTTGCTAAAACATAAAATATATTATAAAATCTTTTAAACATATTATATAATATATTAATGTTATATTTATATAATAAATAAAATATAAAACTAATAGTTTTTATAACAAATTAATAAAAACTTAATAAAAAAACTATACAAAATTAACAAAGTTAAACATTTGCTATTTAAATATTAAAACTTAAATAAATATGCTATTTTTAAAAAGAATTTAAAATAACCTTAGAAATATATAAATTATAAAAAAAAATCAAAATTATATACTTATAACTAATATTAAATATATATAATTAAAAAATTAAAAATTTATTAAAAAAAACAAAAAGCTAAAGCTAAAGCTAGTATATAACAACTTACTTTTAAAAAAAAAAGAAAATTACTTTTATAAACAAAAAAAAACCTAAAATAGTAAGCAGCAGTATTTTTTAATATAATATTCGAAATGTTAGCCTAAAATAAAAAAAATAGCAAAAACAAAAACAAAAACTGATAGCAAAAAGCTTAAAAAACAAAAAATAATAATAAGCAGTTAATATAAATTAATAACTGTTTTAATTAATCGAAAAGTCTTTATATGCAGCAAATATATATATAAAAACATAAGTATTAGTAAACATAAATTATTAAAAAAAATAAATAAAAGTTTTATTTAATACAAAAGCTTTATAAAATTTTATTTTTTTATAATTTGTTTAAAAAACAAAAATATTAACAAAATTTAAAAACAATTTTTATTTATTTACAATAGTTAATAAAAGTTTTAGTATTTATAACAATAATATAATTAAATAAAAAACTGCAAAACTTTTTTTTAATATTTATAGTTATAAAAAAAAGCTTATGTTTAATATTATTAATATATATAGTTTTAATACAATTTTAAAAATATTTTAGTTAAAAAAAAGCAATTTTAAAATAAATTAAAGCATTAGCCAGCTTTAATAAAATATGCCAAAAAAAAATTTAGCTTTTAATAAGCTAAAAAAAGTGTTAAACAAATTTAAAAAAGGCATAGCAATATATTTAGTAGTTAAAAAACTAAAAGATAAACAAAAAAATAATATATTAAAAAAGTATATAAAGTTTGCTAACCTGTTTAAACAACTAAAAAAAACAAAATTATTAAAATATAACAAATAAAATTATTATATACTTTTAAAAAAAAAACAATATTTAAAATATTTTTTAATATACAAAATAAATTAAAATTAGCTAAAAAAGCTAAACTAATATTTAAAAAAAAATCTAAAAAAAGGATTTATTTAACTGTTATAATCTTTAGCAAAATACCCGATCTTATAAATACTAAAAAAAATAAAAAAAAACAAAAAACTAAAATAAAAACTAATAGTTAATTATTATTATAAAAACTTTATAATGCAAAAATTTGTAAAACTAATATTATAAATTAATAACTTAAAAAATTAACTTTATAAAGCAAAATAGTTTATAGTTTTAGATTTGCTAAACGCTTATTATTAAATACAAATAGCAAAAAAAAATAAATAAAAAACAGCATTTAAAACACTTTATAAATTATATAAGTATTAAGTAATATTATTTGGGCTTACTAATGCATTAACAAGTTTTTAAAAAATAATTATAAATATGCTATAAAACTATTTAAATTAAATTGTAATAGTTTATTTAAATAACATTTTAATTTATTTAAAAACTTTAAAAAAATATAAAAAACATATAAAAAAAATATTTAAAGTATTATAAAATGCTAAACTAAAAGTTTATTTAAACAAAAGCAAGTTTTATACGCAAAAAGTAAACTTTTTAAAATTTATTATAACTTTAAGCAAAATAAAAATTTAAAAATTTAAAATTAAAGCAATAAAAAAATAACTTATATTAAACAGTATTAAAAATATAAAATTGTTTATAAAATTTATTAATTATATATAATTTTTAGTTATAAAATTTAAAAAATATGTAGCACTATTTATAAACTTTATAAAAAAAAACGTAATATTTAAATAAAAAACAAAAAAGCAAAAAGCGTTTAAACAAATTAAAAAAGCAATTTTTATAAAACTAATAATATAATTATTAAACTTAAATAAAGAATTTAAAATTAAAGTTAATATATATAATATAGCAATAAATAAACAATTAAAACAACAAAATAAAAATAAAAAGCTATATTTAATAGCATTTTTTTTTAAAAAAAATTTTTAAAACTAGCAATAAATTATTAAATATTAAATAAAGAATTTATAGCTATAGTTTAAACATTTAAAAAATAAAAACATTATTTAAATAAAACCTTAATACTAGTTAAAATTTTTTTAAACTATAAAAATTTAACTTTGTTTATAACAACTAAAGTTTTAAACAAATAATAAGTTAAATAAGCAGAATTTTTATTACAGTTTAATTTTAAAATTATTTATATTAAAAGCAAAAAAAACTAAAAAGCAGATATTCTAAGCTAAAAAAACAAACATAAAATAAATTAGCTAAAAAAAAATTAAGTACTATTTTAAAAAGAACTTAAAAAAACTCTTGTTTTAATATTAGTACATATAAAGCAGTTGCTTAATAATTGATAAATAAAACGGATTAAAAAAACAATACTGTATTTAATACTTAATATAATACCAAGCTTAATTAACAAAAATAAATAGCTTAAATATAAAACAAAAGTAATAATATTTAATAATTTACAAAAAGAATTTGTTTAGCATTTTTATAAAACGCTATTATATAAACATTAAGGATTTTATAAAACTTATAAAAGATTTAAACGCAACTTTATAATATAAAACTAGAATTAAATTTTTAAAACAGTATGCAAAAAGTGCAACTTTTGCAAAAAAGCAAAAGTAGCAAAACATAAGCTTTATAAATTATTACAACTTATTAAAATATTTAATAAAGCATAAAAAGTTATATTATTTAATTTTATTATTAAACTATTAAAATTAAAAAAACTAATAACAAAAGTTAAATATAATTCGATTTTAATTATTATAAACAAACTTATAAAGTATAAACATTTTGTACTATATAAAAAATTAAATATAACAAAAAAACTTGCGTACACAATAATATAGCATATTTTTAATAAATATAGCATTTTAAAAAAAGTTATTATAAATAAAAGCATTATTATAACTTTTAAATATTAGCAATTATTAATAAAGGCTTTAAAAATTAAGCATTAGCTATTTATAGCTTATTATTTATAAACAAATAAACAAACTAAAAAATTAAACCAAACGTTAAAATAATACCTAAAGTATTATTTTAATAAGCAACAAAATAATTAAATTAAATTATTATTTTTAACAAAATTTATATATAATAGCTTAAGCAATAAAAATATAAAGATATTATTATTTAAAGCAAACTATAAATTTTAAAAACAATAGCGCTAATAACAAAAAAACAAGTAAACAAGCTTATTAAAATATAACAAAGATTTAAAAACAACTTAATATTTATTTAGCAACATATAAAAGCATATTATAATAAATTAAAGTTGTTAAAGCTAACTTTAAAAAAAAAAAAAAATATATATATTTTTTAAAAAAAAACATTAAAATTAAACAATTTAGCAACAAACTAAATTTTAAACAAATTAAGCTATTTAAAATTAAAAAAGTTATTTTAAAAACTAATTATTAACTATTATTATTTTATAAAATAAAAATACATTTAATTTTTTATATTTTATTATTAAAAAAAGCATTAAATAATATTATGCTAAAAACGTTTATTAAAATAAAAAAAAATTAAACAAAATATAAAATAAAAAAAATATTAAACTTACGTTAAAAAAAACAAACTATAAAATATTTAATTAAATAAACAAAATATTTATATATAAAAAACATTTAAAAACTTAAAAAGCATTTATAGCATATAATATAAGCAATTATAACATTTTATTAACAGCACTTTAATTAATTAAAGCTAAAAAAGCAAAATTAATTTTTTAAGCAAAAAAAAAGTTAAATACGTTTTAGTTAAAAATAAATAAAGCAAATATAAAAGCAGTAGTTTTATTAATTTAACAACTTTCCTTTTTATGCTTATACTTTTTTAAAAACTTAAACTTTTTTAAATTTATAATACTATAAGCTATAGCTTTTATTATTTTATTATATTACATTTTTTTTTGTTTATAAAAGTAATATATACAAGCAAGCGCTAATTTAACAGCTTTTTTAAAAACTTTTAATTTTTTTTTTAACAATTTATATTATGCAGCAATTTTGTTAAACTGTTTAACAAACAAACTTTTAGCGTTATAATAAAAGCAAATATTGCAAATGCAAACAAAATAATAACTTAATTCAGATTTGGTAAATAAGCACTTAAATCTACGTTGTTAGCAATAAAAGCACAAAAAAAATATAGTAACTAAAGCATAAAAAATAACAGCAAAAAAAAAAGAATTACGCTTTATAAGTTTTTTGTTAAACAATAGTTTTTTATAACGTTTTTTTATATAATTAGCTATAATAAAAAATAAAGCAAAAAAAAAAAAAATTGTGCAAAAAGCATAAATATTTACTATTAATTATTAAAAACAATAATTTTAAAAAAAAGAAAATAATGTTATAAACTAATAAAAAAACGGCCTAAAAAAAAAATTTAGCGCAATTATAAACTAAATAAAAAGCTAGACTAAAAAACAAGCTATAGCTAATTATAAGCGCAAAAATTATGTAATAAATAATTAAAATAAGTTTTTATTTATTATTATCTAAAATAGTTAAAATAGGTTTTTATTTATTGCTATTTAAAATAGTTAAAATAAATTTCTATTTATTGCTATTTAAAAAATATATAAAAAAAAAAAATAATATAAAAACGTAAAAAGTTTTTTTTATAATTAGTATTAGTTTTTTTTTATTTTACTGTTTAATTTAAGCTTATAGTCTAGTTTTTAAAATACATTATAAAGGAGTTAACTTTTTAACAATTACTTATTTTACTTTTGTATAATATTTTTTATGTCCCTTTTTACTAAGTGTTACTCCCTTTAGTTATACGAACTAAACAACGATTTATACCTATAAATAAATCAACCTATATAAAAAACTCACTTGTATTAGAAATAGGACCCATTTGTTACAAAAATTTAATTTTTGTTTTTTTTTTTGTTGTTATTTTTTAAACAATCGATTGTTAATTTTAATTGCTTTAGCTACATACTTTTTAAAATTTTTTAGTTAGTTATTTTTATAAAGTTTATTTTAAATTAGATTTTTTAACTTTTTATAAAAGATTGTTATTAAAATGTTATTATTATTTTATAAGGTTTATAATATTAGTTTGTAAAACTTTGCTGCATATTTGTATGCTAGTTTGGTTTATTTAATTTTTAGCAGCTATTGTTTAATTTGCTGCTTTTTTTTCAGATTTTTATATATGTTTGTTAAAGCTTTAACAAATCTGTTTATATTTTTAAACATATTTTCAGTTTTAACGCTTTAATTGTTTTTTTTTGTTTTTATATATTTTTTTATTTGTAGTTTAAACTATTTTAATATATTTTTTGCTAAAAATTTTGCTGTACAAAAAACTTTTTTTTTTTTATTTTAAAAATTTTTTTTATAATGCCTTATATAAGCTTTAACCTAAGTTAAAAATTTTTTAAAATGTTTTTAAGATTTTTTAAACTTATTTAATTTATTAAGTTTATATTGTTTAATTTTAGGCGCATTATTAAATTAATTTTTAAATTGCTAATTTATATGTTATACATTAATAATTTGTTTATTAAAATATTAATTTATTAATTTAAGTTAATTAATTTTTGTTTATAACTAATTTAAAACAAAAGTTACTGCCTTTAAAGTTAAGTTTATAAGTTTTATTATTCTGCTTTATATTTTTATATAATGTTATATAACACTTAAAAAAGTTAACTGTTTAAAATATAACAATTAAGTTTTATTTTTAATATATATAAACTTTTTATATAAGTTAGTTTATTTATAAGTATAAATTGTTGCTTAGTTTATATAACTAAAAAAAAAAAAGCTTTTTAATAAAAAGTAACATAAAGAAAATTATATAAAAATATAATAAATAATTGTTAAAAAGTTAACTTTTTTATAATGTATTTTAAAAATTAGATTATAAGCTTAAATTAAACAGTAAAATAAAAAAAAACTAATGCTAATTACAAAAAAAACTTTTTACGTTTTTATAGTATTTTCTTTTTTTACATATTTTTTAAATAGCAATAAATAAAAACTTATTTTAATTATTTTAAATAGCAATAAATAAAAACCTATTTTAACTATTTTAAATAGCAATAGATAAAAACTTATTTTAATTATTTTAGATAGCAATAAATAAAAACTTATTTTAATTATTTATTATGTGATTTTTGCGCTTATGATTAGCTGTAGCTTATCTTTTGGTTCAGCCTTTTATTTGGTTTATAACCGCGCTAGGTTTTCTTTTTAGGCCGTTTTTCTATTAGTTCGTAATAATAAATAACATATTTAATTATATAATTATAAATATTTGCTTTTATAGTTTGTTAATAAAACTTTTGTTATAATAGTTTTAATATATAATTTTAACTAAAATGTTTAACTATAAAATTATTATAATATAGCTTAATAAGCTAAAAATAAACTAATTTTTAAAAAAAAATATAAACTTTGCTTTTATATTATAATAAAAATTTTTTAATAAACTATTAAAGCTTTATAAGCTGTCTGCTTAAAAATCGCTTGTATAACTAACAATATTTAAAATCTTTTTTTTAAATCTAAAAAATTAGGTTTTATAAACTTTATTAAATTTTTAAGTTTTAAAAGTTTTTATTATTTACAGCTATATGCGCGCAATAATATATAACTGTTTATATAAAAATAATACGTTTTATAGCTAATTTAATAACAAAGATTTTTTTTGCAAAAGTTTTAAAAGTATAATTTTTTATTTTAGCATTAGCTATTTTAATTTTCTGTTTTAACAAAAAAAATAAATTAATATTTTAAGCTTTATAAGCTATATAATTAAAATAACGCAAAAATATATTAGCTTTATTTTGCTTGCTTTTTTTATATTTAATAATAAAATTAAAAAAAGCTAAATATATATACTATTAAGCTTGTTTGCTATTTAATTTAAACGTTTTTATAAAAGCTTATAAATTAGCATAATTAATTAAAACTTTAATAAATAATTTGTTTTTTTATAAATAATGCTGCTAATATTTAAAGCATTTTATAATAGCAAGCATTTTTTAATTAAAAACATTATATTTTATTTTTATATTATTAAATATATAAAAATAAAATAAAACAAATTATTACTGTTTTTAATTGTTTTTTTATAATAATGTTTTTGTTAACGCTACTTTAAAAAAATTAGTTTTTATTAATATTTGCTTTTTAAAATCGAAATATATAAAAAAAATAGCTTTTTTAAATAAGTTTTTTAGCTTATTAAAAGCTATATACGCTAAACTATTTAATAAAATTTAATTTTTTTTTGTTTTAGTTGCGCTTTATTTTAAATACTTAGTTAATAAAGCTATAATTTAAAAATACTTTTTAATAAAATAGCAATAAAAATTATAAAACTTTAAAAATTTTTATAACTTATAATAAAAACAAAAAAATAGCTAGTTTTAAATAATATTAATATAACTAAAATTTATTTTAACTTTTTAGCTAAATATAACATATTTTAAAAAATTAAGTTTTTTTTAATAAAACTAGCATTTAAAAAGTTTAATATATAGTTTTGCTTTTTATAGTTTTTAAATAATATTTTATATATATTTTATATAAAACTTTTTATTTATTAAAAATATAAATATATTATTTATATATATAAAACAAAAAATATTTAAAATATTATTAAATGCTTTTTATATATAATTTTAAAAAGTAATAAAAGCATTATATAAACTTATAAGTATAACAAAAAATTTATAATAACTATATTTAATATAAAAAGCTGTTTTTTATTTATTTATTTTTTTAACTTATATATAATAATAAACGTTTTTAAAGTTAATTTTAATAAAAACTTTAGTATAAAACAGCTTATTTAACATTTTTAAAATAAAAAAAAAAGTAAAACGATTTTTTATTATAACCTTATTAAGTTTTTTATAATTAACATATAAATATAAGCTTTTATTTTTTTTAAGTACAAAAAAAATTAAAGCGCTAGCAAAGCTTTTAAATTTATATATTTTTTTACTTTTTAATATTTTATTAAGCTAAGTTTATAAAGCTATTAGCTTATTTTATACTAAAAAATATATAAAATAATAAAAAACTATAGCGTTATTTTATAAATTTATTGCAAAATTATTATGCTTAAAATAAAAAAGTAAGCTAGCTTTATTATTATTAAAAAAATTAGCTAAGTTATAAAATTTAGCTAAAACTTTTTTAAGTTTTAACTAAGTTAAAAATAACTTTATTTTTTTAAGTTATATAAGTTTAAGCAGTTAAATAATTATTTAATAAAACTTTTAATTATAACAAGCTTTTACAAATTAAAAAGCTGTTATTAATTTAAAATGTTTTAACTATAGTTTAAAATATTATTAATTAAAGCTTAAATTTAATATAATATTTTAATTTTTTAAAGTTAATTAAAATAATAAAATAAAACTGCTTTTAAGTTTATTATTTTTATTAATAACAATATAAGCGTAACAAAATTTTTAAATAATTTTATAGCTGTTAATTAATTTATAAAAAACTTAATAAGTATTATAAGTAAAAAAAATGTTATTAGTAGTATATTATAAAAAATAAGTATAAAAAAAAGCTTTTTTTAATTTATAATAAAAAGCAAAAGTATAATTAATATAATTGTATTTAGTATATAAATTTAAATTAATATAAGTTTAAATAAAAAGTTTTTTAAAAAATATAGTATAAATATTATAAAAAGTATAAAAACGTTGCAAAATTAAAATATAAAGCTATTAATTAAATTTAAATTTAATATTTTTAAAAACTAAGCCTACTTATTTTTTTTTAGTTATTATTTGTATAGCTTTTTAATAAAAACCTAAATTAAATATAGTTAACATTGTTATTGTTTTTAAAACAGTATTTATTTAAGTTATAAATAGTTTAAATTTTTTAAATTTTTTGTTTTTTAGCTTTTTAAAATTATAAGCAGTTATAACTTATATGCTTTATTTAATTATAATTAAAACATTTTATACTTTTTATAGCTAACTTATAATTTTTATACAAGTTGTTATTATTATAAGCGCGTTTTGCTAAAAAATAAAAGTTGTTGCTATTTAATAAAGATTTTTTTATAGCATAGCGCTTATATTTGTTATTAATATTGTTTTAGTTAAAACTTTTTTAGTTATTATTAATATAATAGCTATTACGCTTTTTAATTATATTAACATGTTTTTAACTTTAATAATAATAATTTTTTTTATTTAAATATTAATATTGTTAAAAGCTTTTGTTTAATTTAAAGTTAGTTTAAAATTTAAACTGCTTAAAATTTTTTTAGTTTTAATTTTTTTTAATTAGTTTTATTATTTTTTAATATTATATAGCTATATTTATTATATTAATTTTTTTAATAAATAATAAGTTAAAATAACTAAATATTTTATTTTAAAACGTAATAAAAAGCTTTTAATAATATAGCATAGCTTTTTTAAAGTTAGTTTGCTTGCTTTTTTAGTTTTTAATTTAAATAAAATAATAGTTAAAAATTCTAAGGTTTTAATTAAGTAGCTGCTTAGCTATTTTTAACTTGCTGCTAATATTAGCTTTTAAAAAAGCTAATTAGCAAATAAAAGTTTTAATTTATATAAAAAATATATTTTAATTATATTTATATTAATGCTAGTTTTTGCTATTTAAGCTTTAAATAAGGCTATAGTATTAGTTTTTATAAGCCTGGTTTATTTTGCTATATATATATAAAATGCGTTTAAAATAACGCTAAAACTTGTATATTAAACTAATAAACATAAAGTTTAGCTTTTAAATTTATTTAACTTATTTATTATAAATAAAATTTATTTTAAATAAAAAGTATTTAAACTTAAATAGCTTGCTTAAATTTATATTACTGTTAAACTTATTATTATGCTTATTTTAATAACGTTGCAAATAAAATTTGCGTTTAACTTAGTTTTAAAAATGCCTTTTTCGGCCAAAAAATAAAAATAATAATAAAAATAATAATATAAATAGCTTTAAATTAAAAAAGTTATTTTTAATATAATAGCTAAAGTTAAGCTGTTAATTAAAAAAAGTAATATAATAAAAGGTTTAATAAAAAGTGTTTAAATTGTTAAGGTTTTTTAAATTTTCTAATTTTTTAATTTTTAAAACCTTTTTTTTTATTTTTTTTATAATTGTTTAATATGCTTTTTTAAAACGCAGTTTATATAAATTTAATATAAACTGCTTTTTTTGCTTTAGTTATTTCTTTAGTTTATTAATGTTATAATCGTATAAAATGCTTTACAATATTATATTAATGCTATAAACTAAGATTTTAAGCTAAAAAAAAAAAAAAGAAAAAAGATAGCAAAGCTTGCAATTTTTTAAAATTAAATATAATACAATTACTACTTTGTAAGTTGTAGTTTATACGTTTTTTATTAATATAATAGTTTGGTAATAATTTATATATTATATTTTTTTATTAAAACAGAAATATAGATTTCGATTTATATTAATGCTAAATATAGCGTTTAATTATTATAGCTTTTTCTAATTTTTTAGCTATATTGTTATCTAAATAATCTTTTGCGTGTTTATTTGCAGCAGCTGCGCATATTTATTTTTTTAGTTTAATTAGTAGTTTTAAAGCTTTAAAATATAGCTTATAAAATTGTTTGAGTATAACAAATGCATTTTTAAAGTTTTTTGCTAAGTACTATATATTATTAAAGTTATATTTTTGCTAAAAAATCTAATATTACAATATATAATATTTTTTATGTAAGCGTAATCTTTTTATTTTGTTTATTTTATATTTAAATTTTTTATTAATGTTTTTAAGTTTTAAAAACGTTTAAATTTGTTATAATAATAAATTATTATTTGCTTTTTATAATTAGTTAGCATAAAATAAGTTTTTTATTTTGTATAATAAAAATAAATTTAAAACGTAATTATAGCTTTGTTTTTTTAAAATTTTAAATAGTTTTATAAATTGTAAGTTTAGCTAAATAATTAATACTTATATAAAAAACTTTTTTTTTTTAAAAAATATTTTATTTTTTATTTTAAAATTAACTAGTTTGCACTTTTTATTAGCTTATAATTTTTATTATTTTTAAGCTGCTTTTACTAATATATATGCTATTTTTTAAACTTTTTATATTTATTTTATTAGTTTTAATGCTAGCTTTTATAACAGCGTACTAATTTTTTTGTTTAAAAGTTTTGTTAACAATAAGTTATATATATTAGTTTTTAAAGCTACTTTTAAAAAAGCTATATTTAATAATAAGTGCTATAATAAGTTATAAACAAAATTTAACGCTAATAAATAAAAGCTTTAATTATTTTAATATTTATTAATATAAAATTATAATTATTAGTTAAATTTTTAGTTAATAAACTTAATTGCTTTTTATATTTAAAAGTAGTAAGCGTTACTATTGCAATATTTTATTTTAGTTAACTTATTAATTTTTTTTATAAAATTTAATATAAAAAGCTTTGCATTATTTAATAGCTAATAGTTTAATATACTAAAAAATTAATATAAAAAACAATAATATTATGCTACTACTATTTTTGCTATATTAGATTTTTTATTTAAAAATGTAGCTAGCAAATGTCATAATCGTATAAAATGTCTTACAATATTATATTAATGCTATAAACTAAGATTTTAAGCTAAAAAAAAAAAAAAAAAAAACAGCAAAGCTTGCAATCTTTTAAAATTAAATATAATACAATTATTACTTTGTAAGTTGTAGTTTATACGTTTTTTATTAATATAATAGTTTGGTAATAATTTATACGTTATATTTTTTTATTAAAACAGAAATATAGATTTTAATTTATATTAATATTAAATGTAGCGTTTAATTATTATAGCTTTTTTTAACTTTTCGGCTATATTATTATTTAAATAGTTTTTTATATGTTTATTTGCAGCAGCTGCACGCATTTATTTTTTTAGTTTAATTAATAGCTTTAAGGCTTTAAAGTATAGCTTATAAAATTATTTAAGTACAGCAAATGCATTTTTAAAGTTTTTTGCTAAATACTATATATTATTAAAGTTATATTTTTGTTAAAAAATTTAATATTATAATATATAATATTTTTTATGCAAACGTAATTTTTTTTATTTTGTTTACTTTATACTCAGATTTTTTATTAATGTTTTTAGGTTTTAAAAGCATTTAAATCTGTTATAATAATAAGTTGTTATTTGCTTTTTGCAGTCGGTTAGCATAAAATAAGTTTTTTATTTTGTATAATAAAAATAAGTTTAAAACGTAGCTATAGCTTTATTTTTTTTAAATTTTAAATAGTTTTACAAATTATAAGTTTAGCTAAATAATTAATACTTATATAAAAAACTTTTTTTTTTTAAAAAATACTTTGTTTTTTATTTTAAAATTAACTA
This sequence comes from Xylaria digitata, assembly GCA_022495195.1. Taxonomy (NCBI): domain Eukaryota; kingdom Fungi; phylum Ascomycota; class Sordariomycetes; order Xylariales; family Xylariaceae; genus Xylaria; species Xylaria digitata. The sequence goes on along the minus strand of MU376965.1, from coordinate 347,050 downwards.
GTTTGCGCTTTTTATTAGCTTATAATTTTTATTGTTTTTAAGCTGCTTTTGCTAATACATATGCTATTTTTTAAACTTTTTATATTTGTTTTATTAGTTTTAGTGCTAGCTTTTGCAGCAGTATACTAATTTTTTTATTTAAAGGTTTTATTAATAATAAGTTATATATATTAATTTTTAAAACTACTTTTAAAAAAGCTATATTTAATAATAAATGTTACAATAAGTTATAAACAAAATTTAATGCTAATAAATAAAAGCTTTAATTATTTTGGTATTTGTTAATATAAAATTGTAATTGTTAATTAAATTTTTAGTTAATAAATTTAATTGCTTTTTATATTTAAAAATAATAAGCGCTACTATTGCAATGTTTTGTTTTAATTAACTTATTAATTTTTTTTATAAAATTTAATATAAAAAGTTTTGCGTTATTTAATAGCTAACAGTTTAATATACTAAAAAATCGATATAAAAAACAATAATATTATATTGCTATTGTTTTTGCTATATTAGATTTTTTATTTAAAAGTATAGCTAACAAACAGCTAAACTTGTTTATAAAAGCTTAAACGTAATTATAGCTTTAGCAGTTTTTTAACATATTTTTTTTATTTATTATTACTTGTTTTTATATTGTTTGTAGTATTAATATTAAGTATAATAGCTTAAATGTTTTGTTTTAAAATATTTTGTTTTTTTAACAGTTATAACAGTTGTATACGTATTTTTTAACATTTTGTTTTAAATAAAGCTAATAAAAATCTTGTTTAATTGTTTTAATTGTTTTATTTTAGTTTAAATAAGCAATAATTTTAAAATAATATAACTTTTTAATTAAAGCTGTTTATAAAAAAATAATATTATTTAAAATAGTTTTAAGCACTTATAGCTAATAATCTTTATAGCTTAACTTTTAGGTTTTATTTTTTTTTTTAATTAATTTTATTAGTTTAGCTTTTTTAAATGCTATTTTATTGTTTTTTATAGCAGCTATTAATTTTTTTATAGCTTAAAGTTTAATTATAATTAAAATGCATTTTTTAGCTTTTTATACTTTTATTATAAATAACTTAGCTGTTTTTTTAAATAAAATATTAGCTACTACATTTTTTTTTTTAAGTTTATATTAAAAAGTAATATTAAAGTTTATTAAAAAGTTAGCTTATTAAATTTAGCGTATTAAAAGCATACATTTAATTAAAAAGTATAAAAAAGTTTAATAATTAATAATAATAAAAAATTTTTGTTTTAAAAGCTTTAAGCAATAATGTTTTAAAGTTTATATTACAGCTAACATTTTTTTGTTTTATATAAAATAAGCTTTTTTTAGTACAGTTATTGTTTTAAAAAAATATTTTACAAACTTTTATTTTTTGTTTTTTTGCTGCTGCTAAATAATTTTGCTAGTAGCATTTTTTAATACGTTAGTTTTTATTTAAATAAGTTATTTTAAACAAAAAAATGCTAATATTAGTGCTTAGTATATTAATTGCTTTATAGCTTTAAAAGCGTTTTTTTGTTTTAAGCTTTTTTTAAACAAAACGTTTTTTTTAAATAACTAGTTTAATAGTTTAACAATATTGCTAACGTAATAAATAAACATATAAATAAAATTATATAGTTTTAAAAAAAATTAAATTGTTTTAACTTTGTTAAGGTTTTTAAACTTTTAGTTTATAATAGCTTTAATTTTTGTTAAGTTAATTTAAATACTAATTTTAGCTTTTATAATAACGCTTAAATAATTTATTATAATAATATTAAATTAAGATTTTTTAATATTTTTTTACAATTAAATTTTATATAAACAATAAATAACTTTTTTATATTAGTTTTAATGCTTTTTTTTTAATTTTAAATATATTAATATATTATTAACATATATATTAACAAATTTGTTTAACAGTTTTTATAATTAAATATTAATAAAAAATTGCTATTAAGTTAAACTTATTTTAAAGCTAAAAAAAAAAACTTTTTATTAAAAGATTTTTTGTTAAATATAAAAAGCTATAAAATATTAAAAGTTAATTAATATATGTAGCCAATAAAAAGCTTTAATAATATTAAGTTTAAAATATTGTTTTATATTTTAGCAGTTATAAATAATACTGTTTAAATTTAAAGCTAAAACTATTTTATTTTTTAAATATTAATTTTGCTAATAGTAATTAATATAAAACCTTTGCTTTTATAAATATAGCTTAAAAGCAAATAAAATTAGCGCTATATTTATTTTTATAGCTAGTTTAATAAAATTTATTTTTAGCAGCTAGTTTACTACTTTTTTTTTTAAAAATAAATATTAAATTAAAATTTAATATTTTAAAAGCTTACTGTTTTATATTTTTTTATTAAGTTTAAAAACTATATTGTGTTTTAGTTATAATAAAAGCAAAATGTTTGCTTTTTTTTTTAAAAAAAAACTTTTTAAATATGTTAATAGTTTTAAAAAAAAACGTTAAACTAAAGCTATATACTTAAAATTTTTGTTTATAAAAAACAGTATACGCTTTTTATTATATGTTTTTTAAAGCTTAACTATTTTTATATTTATAGTTTTTTTGTTTTTAAATAATTTTATAAACTTAATAAATATTAATTTAGTTAGCATTTTTAGCGCTAGTTTAACTTATTGTTAATAGTTTAAATTATTTTTAATTTGCTTTATAATTTTTTAAATTATAGCTTAGTTTTTTATTTTTTTTGCGCTTATTATAGCAGCGGCTAACTTTTTTTTTTTTGCTTTTTAAAATATGCAGTATTTTTTTTTAAAGCTTAATTTTGCTAATTTATATTTTATTAAATATTAAAATCGATTTAATATTTAGTTTTATTTAATAGTTAAATTTAAATAGCTAAAAAATATTTTGTTAATACAAATTAATTTTTAAGCTATACTAAGCATTATTTTTTATAATTTAAAAAAAAGTTATGTTTAACAAGCTAATTTATATTAATTATAACTTTATAACTTATGTTTGTTATTTAAAATACTTAGTTTTTAAAACAGCAGCTGTTATAATTGTATAAAATATCTTACAACATTATATTAATGCTATAAACTAAGATTTTAAGCTAAAGAAAAAAAAAAAAAAAGGGATAGCAAAGCTTGCGATTTTTTAAAATTAAATATAATACAATTACTACTTTATAAGTTGTGGTTTGTGCGTTTTTTATTAATATAACAGTTTAATAATAGTTTATATATTATATTCTTTTATTAAAACGGAAATACGGATTTTAATTTGTATTAATATTAAGTATAGCGTTTAATTATTATAGCTTTTTCTAACTTTTCGGCTATATTGTTATTTAAATAGTTTTTTACATGTTTATTTGTAGCAGCTGCGCACATTTATTTTTTTAGTTTAACTAGTAGCTTTAAAGCTTTAAGGTGTAGCTTATAAAATTGTTTAAATACAGCGGGTGCATTTTTAAAGTTTTTTGCTAAGTACTATATATTGTTAAAGTTACATTTTTGTTAAAAAACCTAATATTATAATATATAATATTTTTTGTGCAAGCATAATTTTTTTACTTTGTTTACTTTATACTCGGATTTTTTATTAATATTTTCGGGTTTTAAAAGCGTTTAAATTTGTTGTAATAATAAGTTGTTATTTACTTTTTGCAGTTAGTTAGCATAAAATAAGTTTTTTATTTTATATAATAAAAGTAAGTTTAAAATATAGCTATAGCTTTATTTTTTTAGGATTTTAAATAGTTTTATAAATTGTAAGTCCAGCTAAGTAGTTAATACTTATATAAAAAACTTTTTTTTTTTAAAAAATATTTTGTTTTTTATTTTAAAGTTAACTAGTTTGCGCTTTTTGTTAGCTTATAATTTTTGTTGTTTTTAAGCTGCTTTTATTAATACGTGTGCTATTTTTTAGACTTTTTATGTTTGTTTTATTAATTTTAATGCTAGCTTTTGCAGCAGCGTGCTAGTTTTTTTGTTTAAAAGTTTTGTTAACAGTAGGTTGCATATATTAGTTTTTAAAGCTACTTTTAAAAAAGCTATATTTAATAATAAGTGTTATAATAAGTTGTAAGCAAAATCTAATGCTAATAAATAAAAGCTTTAATTATTTTAGTATTTGTTAATATAAAATTATAATTGTTAATTAAGTTTTTAGTTAATAAACTTAATTGCTTTTTATATTTAAAGGTAATAAGCGCTATTATTACAGTATTTTATTTTAATTAACTTGTTAATTTTTTTTATAAAATTTAATATAAAAAGTTTTGCGTTATTTAATAACTAGCAGTTTAGTATACCGAAAAATTAATATAAAAAATAATAGTATTATGCTGCTACTGTTTTTGCTGTATTAAATTTTTTATTTAAAAGTGTAGCTAGCAAACAGTTAAACTTGTTTATAAAAGCTTAAACGTAATTATAGCTTTAGCAATTTTTTAGCATATTTTTTTTGTTTATTATTATTTGTTTTTATATTGCTTGCAGTATTAATATTAGATATAATAGCTTAAATGTTTTGTTTTAAAGTATTTTGTTTTTTTAACAGTTGTAATAGTTGTATACATATTTTTTAACATTTTGTTTTAAATAAGGTTAATAAAAATCTTATTTAATTGTTTTAATTGTTTTGTTTTAATTTAAATAAGCAGTAATTTTAAAGTAATATAACTTTTTAATTAAAGCTGTTTGCAAAAAAATAGTACTATTTAAAATAGTTTTAAATATTTATAGCTAATAGTTTTTGTAGCTTAACTTTTAAGCTTTGTTTTTTTTTTTAATTAATTTTATTAGTTTTGTTAAATAGGCTTTGTACGATATTGTACAATAAACATACGCGTAGAATGGAATACAATCTATTGTACTATATTCATTTATATCTTTTTATATAAAAAGAAGGCTTTGTACAAAGCAGAGTTTTTATTTTAGGTAAAAACTTTTGCTAGCGTACAAGCTAATATAATAAAGGGAATTAAGTGCGCACATGCTAATAACCTCGTATATAACAATAACTTTGTACGTGCTTATACGTACGGTTGTAATTAACATTAGTTATTTTAATACTAGCTTTTTTTTTTTTTAGTTGCAACTTATTATTGTACGAAAAAAAAAAAAAAAGTAAACTATTATACAGCTGTACGTACATAGTTTGTACAATACTTAAAAACAACTATTTAAACTTAATTAAGTTTTAAAAAAGTAGTTAAATAATTATTTTTGCGTATAAAATTAAATTAGTAATTTATTTTTTTAATTAGATTATAAAAAATATATTGTAAAGTTGCTGCCTTAATTGTATAGTTAGTTTAATTAGTTAAAAGTATAAATAATTAATTATAAAGTTGTTAGTTTAGTTCGTGCTAGTTAGAGGTTTGCTTTTGTACGCTAGCAAAGTTTGCGATTTCGCTAGTTTGTACAATTTTATTAGCTGTTGTGCAAACAGTAAAAGTCAGATTCTAATTAAAATATGTTTTTAGTTATACAGGTAAGTTAATTGTATAAAAAAAGCTAATTGTGCAAAAAGAAGTTTGAACATAAATACTGCTAAAATTTTTAGCTGTTTTTTGTTTTTTTTACACTTTTATTTTTTTTTTTATACGTTTTGTTTGCTTTTATTTATATATATATATATTTATATAATAAATGCTATTTGTATGTTTAGCAATAGTAGTTGTACGCTTATAATTATCGGCTAAAAGTTTAGCTTTAATGTTGTGCTGCTTTTAATAAATAATTCTAACAATTGTTAGCTTTTATATTTGTTTTGCGTTAATATATATATTTTTTTTTTTGTTGTATGTTTATTATATAGTATTGCTAATAGTTTTAGCTTTTTGTACGTAAGCCAAAAAAGCTTAAGTTGTTATAATGCTTTTAGTCGATATTTAAATCTAAGTTTTAGCTTACAAGCTGCTAAATTTGTTTATTGCACGCATTATTTGCTGCAAAAGTTATTTTTGAGCTGTTTTTATCTAGTTGCGCAATATTGCTATTATTTTGTGCAAGCAAAATGCTTGTGCTAATTGTAGTAGTTTTTTGTTTTATAAGTGTTATTAAGTTATAAGGTTTTAAAGTAATGCTTGTACAGCGTACGTTTAAAGATTATATAGCGCTTGTTGCAGTTATTATGTTTAAAAAAAAGTTAAAGTTAAAATGTTTATAAAAAAAATAGTTATATAATAAAAAAAATAGAAATAAATAAAGTTTGCATTATTTTTTGTTTTTTAAAGTTTTTTTTAAAGTTAATATATTTTTGTACGTTGCTTTTATTATTACGTACTTTTTTTTTTATAATTATTATAATTGTATGTAACTATTTAAATCTTGTTTATATATGCTTTTATTTGTATAAATAGCTTATTTGTTAATACAAAAGTTTTTAATGCTTAATTTAGCGTTTTTTTTATAAATGCGTTAATAAGATTATTTTTGCTATTAATTTATTATATTTTAAAAATTTTTTTTTTTTTGTACAACTTTTTAAATAATATAATATTTATTATTAAGCGCTTTTTTTGCGTTGTATTTAGTTTTATTAAACAATTATATAACAACTTCGAATTAAAATATAAAACTGCTAAAATAAAAAGTAAACTTAGCATAGTTATAATCTTTAAAAGTATTATATAAAAAACAATAGCGTTATTAAAGCTGTTAACTATGCTGTATAACTTATTAGCAAATATGTTTTTAGTTATTTTTTTACATTTATTAAAGTTTTAATATACAATGTTTTTTTCGATTTTAAAGCTTAGGTCTGTTTTTATATAGTTTTTAATACTTAATACAATAAAAAATCTAAGTTGTAAAATTATATTAGCATTATTAACAAAAAATTTGTTTATAAAAATAAACAGTTTTGTACGGTGCAAATCTAATAATATAAAAGTTAAGCTGTAGTTTAGGTTATTTATTTGCTATTTAACTCTTTTGTTTAAGTTTGCAATGTTGTCCAGCTTAAAATTTATTATTTAAGCTGCAGTAGCAAAATTGTACGTTGCTTTTAGTTAGCAAATATTACTAATATATGCGCTTTTTGCATGTTGTAAAATATATTGCTGCGCAAAATCTTTTATATAAAGGTTAACTAAGTTTAATTAGTTTGCTTAGCTTTTTTGCGTTAAAATAATATTGCTTTTAGATAATAAAGTAATTTGTTTGCTATTAAATTTTATAAAGTAGTTTAGCTAAAATATTTTCTTTAGTTTTGCATAAAATTTAGTTTGCTGCAGCTTACGTTTCTTTTTAGCTAAAAATTTAAGCGTTATAAAACTAAATATATTGTCCGTTTAAAAACTAGTAATACTAAAGTTATACGATAGCTTTATTATAACTAAAAAACATAGGTTGTATATAAAAACAGTTATTTTTAGTTTTTTATAATAATGTTAATAATAAGTTTTAAACTAATATAGTTTTAATTTTGCTAGTTTATATAAAGGTTGTACAATTTATAAAATTGTTTTGTTAAAATATTTTGATTTTAGTTTTATTAATAATTATGCAAAGATTTTTTTAGCTAGCTTATTTTTTAATTGTATATACGCTTGTATAATGTTTTAAAGTTTATTTAATATATTAAAATTGCGTATTAAAAAAAAGCTTAATGCAAAAAGTAATTGCTAGCTTATTTATTAAATAGTTAGCAATTGTATAAAAACTGTTTTTTTTTTACTATTGTTATAGCTTTGTATAACAAGTCTTAACTTTTTATATAGTTTAATTATTTTTTTTTTAATTTTTTATATAAAGCAAAACTTAAAAATATAAATATTGTTATATTTAGCTAAATCATATTTTATAAACTAGAATATGCTTTATATAACAAGGTTATTAATTTTTATAGCGTTTAATTTTTTAAATAGGGCGCTAAATACGTTAATTATGCTGTTTTTACGCAATTTAACAACTAAAAAATAATTTTGTTTTTTTTTAAAAGTTAAAAACAGTTAGCTAACTTGTTGTACAAAAGTTGTATAAAAGTTATTTGTTTTTTAAAGTTGTTTTCGTTTTTTTTATACAGCTAAAAGTTAAAAATGCTTATTGTTCGGCTTTGTTTTTTATATATTTAAAATAGCTTTTTTAGTTGTATAATAATACAGTTTAATTTGCATATATTTAAAATATATTAAGCTGTTTGTTAAATTGATAATTATATTAAATCTTTTGATCGATTGTATTTTGTACGAACTATTTTAACTTTTTTTTTTACGCTATATTAAAACTTTGCTTTATAAAAAAAAAGATAATATGTTATATAAAGCAGGCTTGTTGTGCTAATTAATTGCATAGTTAATTTTAACCTTTGCTTTCTTTTTGCGTAGCATTTTTATTGCCTTTTTAATAGCTTTTGCTTTTTGTACAATGTTAAGCGAAAAAAGCAAATCTTAATTAATTTTAAAGTAAGCTTTAAAAATAAAAAAAGTTAATATAATGCTGTTTAGTTTAGCAGTATTATTTAAAGCTTTAACTGCTATTTGTAAAATTAATTTCTTTTTTGTATAATAACTAAGTTTTGCTTTTAAAATGTTGTACGTATAACAAAATAGTTTATATGCTTTTTTAATTTTGCTAATTGCTTAATATGCTTTAATAGGTATTGCGCAGCATTAAATGCTTATAATTCTTGCTTAGTTTTAAAACTTTTTAAACAAAAAATTTGTATTTAAATTATATATAATATAGTTAAAAGATTTTTAATATATGTTGATTTAATATTTATATAACGTTTTTTAAGCGTTTTATATAAATATAGATTTTAAAAATGTTGCTGCTTAAAATAATATAGCTGCGTCGATTATATAAAAAACCTGCTTATTATTTATTTGTACGGCATTTATTATAACTTTGTAGTTAAAATTGCAGTTGTTTTTAATTAAAAATTTAAAACGTTTAAATATTTAGTTATACAATTAATAATAATAATAAAATTTCTAAATCTTTTTTAAAATAAAGTAGTTAATATTATATTTTATATAATTAAATATATTATATAATCTTTTTATACAAAAGTATTTAAAACGGCGGTAAAGCTGTTGCAGTTTTGTTTTTGTAAAATATATTCTAGCTTTATATAAGCTGGTATTAAAAAATAAGTATTTTTATTTGCGTATAACAAAAATAGTTTTATTATTTTTTTATATAATAATATTTTTTGTATTATTAAAATACGTTTATAATTTGTTAGCGTTTTTTAATAAAAATAAAAAAAAGGTAAAGCTATTTAAAATATAATATATTATTATATTAAAAGAATTTTTTATTTGTATAATACTAATAGTGCTTATTATGTTATTAGCGCCGAATCTAATATATATATTTTTTAATGTCTAGCTTACTTTTATATAAAAATAAATTTTAAAATAGGCCTTTAGTTATGCTTTTTTTACTATTAAGTAATTTAAAACGCTTGTATTTTATAGTTTACTTTAATATTTTGTATAATACTAGTTATTTAGTATAAATTAATTAAACAAAACATTTGTTTTATAGTTCCAAATATTTTTGCTAGTTATACAGTAAAAAAAAGCATTATTTATTAAAAATTAAGTTGATTAGCTGCTAAATTTTTTGTTAATGTTTTTATTACTTTTGTTCGACTTTAAGAATTTTTTATATTTTATTAAGAATATTAAGAATTTTTTAGGCGTAAGCAAGGTGTTATAAATTATTTTGTATAAGTTAAAATATTAGTTTTTTGTACGAGCTTGTTTTTAAAGTGTATGTTTAAATAACCAGCAGCTTTTTTTGTTGCATACAAAGCATTTTTTTTTTGTACAATATTTTTAGTTAGTTTTTTTTTATAGCTGGCTTAAAAATTTAAGTTAAAACTTAAGTTATTAGCTTTTTGTATAGCTGTTTTAATTATACTTTTTGTTAATAAAATAGCTATTGTTATTTTATTATATAAAGTGCTTTAATAAATTATTTGCTGTTATTTGAATATATGTTTTAAAGTTAAAAAAAAAGCTTTTATACGTTAGCTTTTAAAGTATAAATGCTATAGCTAGTTTTAGTACTTTTTAATATGCTTATATAACTGTTGTGCTTAATTAGATTTTTTTTTAATAATTTGTGCTAAGCGCGCGTTATGCTTTTGCAAGCTTATTAATTATAAGGTTTAATACTTTGTGCAGTACTAAATTAAAGTTTTTTTTTTTTATTTGTATAAAAATAATTGTAATTTAATCAGCTTAATATTAGCTATAATTTATATTAATATTAAAATAATTATTTATTGCACGATAGATTTTGCTTTAAGTTTTATTTAAGCTAATATAATAAATAAAAAAGTTTTTTGCGCAACTTTTTAAAATAGTTAAAAATACTGCATAATATTAATTCTTTATAATTCTAAGTTAGCAGCAAACATTTACAAATAAACATGCCTTGTTATATAACAGGTTGTATAGCTAACTTAAATAATTCTTTTTTTTTTTTTAAATCCTTTAGAAAATTGTATACTTTTTAAGTAAAATTATTTTGTTTTATATATTTTTTGTAAAAAATAAGTTTATTAAAAAGTTATTTAATGCAAAGTTTAGTATTATACAAAAATATGTTTATTGTTTTAAAGTTTGTTAAAAATAATAAATAACAAGGTATTTATATATTAGCTAAAAGTTTGGTTTGTGTTTTGCTTTTGTTATACATTTATATATCGGTTTTAAAATATTTTAGTTTTCGATTGTTAGTTATACGTAGTTCTAAGCAAAATAGTTTTTAAAAGTATAAAAATATATATTTTAAGTTAGCTTTAGTTATATAGTTTTAGTTTATATAGTTGTATTTAAAGTTAAGGTTTTTTGCAGCGTTATACAAAGTTGCTAATTTAGCGTAAAAAAAACTAATAGTATTTATATAGCAGCTAATAAATTGTTTTAAATAATTAGAAGTTTTAGCTAGTTTTTTGTTAAATCGTATTTGCTTTATACAATTTGTATAAAACTTTTAGTTTAGTTTAACCTTTTTAATTTTGGTTGTACACCTTTAGCTTTAAATATTTGAAGTAGTTTTTTATATAGCGTACAATAAGTCTAAAAAAAATAGTTTGTTGTCCAATTTTCAAAATCTTTTGTATACGCTTCTTAAAATTCTTATTAAACGTTTTTTAAATACTGGTATTTAATAATTTAAAACGCTGTTTATATATTTAGCAATTTTAAAGTTGTACAATTTAAATTAACGTTTTTTCTTTAGTATTTAAAGTTAAAATAGTTTTGTACGTTTTTAAAACTAAGCCTAAAATTTTTAGCAATTTTTTTGTATATAAAATTAACTAAAGTTTGCAATATAACAGGTTTTGCTGCATTGTACAAAGTATTTAATGCTATGTTTATAAGTAAAATTAAACAAACAGGTTATTATTTTTGCTATTGTATAACAAGTTGTTAAATATAATTGCATACTATTTTTTTTGTTGTAATATAAATGCACTTAGTTTTATTAGAAAAATAATATTTGTACAACAATAAAATTAATTTTTTTGTTTTTTTAACGTGCAAATATACTTAATTTAATTAAAAAAGTAATATTTGTGCAACAAAAAAATTAAAGTACGATATAAAAACTTAGTTAGGCTATAAGTGCTTCTGTTTTTATTTTTGCTAATTTATAGTGCTTTTGTAATCGTGTAAAAAATGCTTTTGCAACTACTGATTAGTATTAAATAAGCTTTGTACAATATTGTATAATAAACATACGCGTAAAATAAAATATAATTTATTGTATTATATTTATTTATATTTTTTTATATAAAAAAAAGGCTTTGTATAAAGCAGAGTTTTTACCTCAGGTAAAAACTCCTGCTAGCGTACAAGCTAATACAATAAAGAGAATTAAGTGCGCACATGCTAATAACCTTATACATAACAATAACTTTGTACGTGCTTATATATACGGTTGCAACCAACACCAGTTATTCTAACAAGTTTAGCTTTTTTAAGTGCTACTTTGTTGTTTTTTATAGCAGCTATTAGTTTTTTTATAGTTTAAAGTTTAATTATAATTAAAATACGTTTTTTAGTTTTTTATGCTTTTATTATAAATAATTTAGCTGTTTTTTTAAATAAAGCATTAGTTATTACGTTTTTTTTTTTAAGTTTATATTAAAAAATAATATTAAAGTTTGTTAAAAAGTTGGCTTATTAAACTTAGCGTATTAAAAGCATACGTTTAATTAAAAAGTATAAAAAAGCTTAATAATTAATAACAACAAAAAATTTTTATTTTAAAAGCTTTAAGCAATAATATTTTAAAGTTTATACTATAGCTAACATTTTTTTGTTTTATATAAAGTAAGCTTTTTTTAATACAGTTATTATTTTAAAAAAGTATTTTATAAGCTTTTATTTTTTGTTTTTTTGCTGCTGCTAAATAATTTTGCTAATAACGTTTTTTAATACGTTAGTTTTTATTTAAATAAGTTGCTTTAAATAAAAAAATGCTAGTATTAGTGTTTAATATATTAATTGCTTTATAGTTTTAAAAGCGTTTTTTTGTTTTAGGCTTTTTTTAAACGGAGCGTTTTTTTTAAATAACTAGTTTAATAGTTTGGCAATATTGCTAGCGTAATAAATAAATATGCGAATAAAGTTATATAGTTTTAAAAAAAACTGGACTGCTTTAACTCTGTTAAAGTCTTTAAACTTTTAGTTTATAATAGCTTTAATTTTTATTAAGTTAATTTAAATACTAACTTTAGCTTTTATAATAACGTTTAAATAATTTATTATAATAACGTTAAATCGGGATTTTTTAATATTTTTTTGTAATTAAACTTTGTACAAACAATAAATAACCTTTTTATATTGTTTTTAATGCTTTTTTTTTAGTTTTAAATATATTAATATATTATTAGCATACGTATTAACAAATTTGTTTAACAGTTTTTATAGTTAGGTATTAATAAAAAATTGTTATTAAGCTAAGCTTATTTTAAAGCTAAAAAAAAAAACTTTTTATTAAAAAACTTTTTGTTAAATATAAAAAGCTGTAAAATATTAAAAATTAATTAATATGCGTAGCCAATAAAAAGTTTTAATAACGTTAAGTTTAAAATATTGTTTTATATTTTGGCAGTTATAAATAATACTGTTTAAATTTAGGGCTAGAACTACTTTGTTTTTTAAGTATTAATTTTGCTAGCAGTAATTAATACAAAATTTTTGCTTTTGCAAATGCGGCTTAAAAGCAAATAAAATTGGCGCTGCATTTACTTTTATAGCCAGTTTAATAAAATTTATTTTTAGCAGCTAGTTTACTACTTTTTTTTTTAAAAATAAATATTAAATCGGAGTTTAATATTTTAAAAGCTTATTGTTTTGTACTTTTTTATTAAGTTTAAAAACTATATTGTGTTTTAGTTGTAATAAAAGCAAAATGTTTGCTTTTTTTTTCGAAAAAAAACCTTTTAAATATGCTAGTAGTTTTAGAAAAAAACGTTAAACTAAAGCTACATGCTTAAGATTTTTGTTTGCAAAAAACAGTATACGCTTTTTATTATACGTTTTTTAAAGCTTAACTGCTTTTATATTTATAGTTTTTTTGTTTTTAAATAATTTTACAAACTTAATAAATATTAATTTAGTTAACATTTTTAATGCTAGCTTAGCTTATTGTTAACAGTTTAAGTTATTTTTAACTTGCTTTATAATTTTTTAAATTATAGCCTAGTTTTTTATTTTTTTTGCGCTTATTATAGCAGCAGCTAACTTTTTTTTTTTTGCTTTTTAGAATATGCAGTACTTTTTTTTTAAAGCTTGATTTTGCTAGTTTGTATTTTGTTAAACGCTAAAATCGATTTAGCGTTCGGTTTTGCTTAATAGTTAAATTTAAATAGCTAAAAAATATTTTGTTAATGCAAGTTAATTTTTAGGCTATATTAAGCGTTATTTTTTGCAGTTTAAAAAAAGGTTATGCTTAATAAGCTAATTTATGCTAATTATAACTTTATAACCTGTATTTATTATTTAAAACACCTAGTTTTTAAAACAGTAGTTATTAATTTTTAAAGTAGCTATTAAATGCTTTTTTATTAAGCTTACAGTTTTTTTGCAGTAGTTAAATAAAAGTATTAGTTAGTTTAAATAAATTATTTATACGTTAAATTGTTGTTTAATTTGTTTAGCTAATTTTTTGTTTACTAATAAATTTGTTTATGTTTTAATATTATATAGCACAATAGTTTTTATTTTAAAATTACTTACTTATAATTATATTTTTTAATTAAATAGTGTTAACTTTTTTTAGCTATTTATTTTAGCTAATAAAAAAAGTAGAACTATTAAAAAAATTTTTAACAGTTTTATTAGTTTTTTAAGTTATTTAAGCTAAATAAGTTGTTACTTGCTTTTTTTTTAATTAGCTAAACTTTGTTTATATTTATTTGCTTTTTAAAACAGTTAGCTACTTTATATTTTAGTTTGTTATATTTAAAGCATATATTATTGTTTTAATAAACTTTTTTTTTTTTATTAGTTAGCGCTTATTTAAGTTAGCTAGCTGTTTTAATAAAGTTAGGTTTGTTAAAAGCTTGCTACAAAGTTTTTGCAGCTAAGTTGCTAGCTTTAGCTTTAGCTTTGTAATTAGCGCTAATTTTTTAGCGTTGTTAAAAAGCGTATTTGTAATTAAATATAGCTTTAGCTACTTTGTTATAAAAACGTTTGTAAGTTATATTTAAGTTAATACTAACTTTAAAAATTTTGCTGTTTAAGTTTATATTAATATAGCTTTAAAAAATTTAAAGTTATTTGCTTTTAAACAGCTTAAACTTTTAAACAAAGCTGTTAAACTAAAAAATAAATTAATAAATGTTGCTATTTTTATTAAGTTTAAAACAAAAAATTTTTAGTTTTTTATAAGCTAAAGCAGCTTAATTTAAGTTATAATAAATTGTTTTTAAAGTTTAAATTAATTTAGCAAATTTATTAAATAAACGTTTAATAAAGCAAAATTAAGTTTTAACAAATTTTTCGGCGTTTTTTTTTAATAAAAATATTATATAGCGTATACAGCTTTGTTTAATATAAAAAGTAATAAAATCTTTTTTTAACTTATTAGCTAGCTTTTTAAGCTAATTATTAAAAAAGTTTTTGTTGCTTGCAAACTTATTTAGGTTTGCTTTTTAAATTTTTGCTTTTTTTTTATAGTTTTTGTTAGCTGCGTTAATTAAATAGCTAATAGGTTTAAATATTTTTTATGCGGCTATATTTACAAGTTTAAAGCTAGTGCTGCTAAAAGCGCTACTTTTAATGCTTTTACATTGTTGTTTACTTAATAAAAGCGTATTAGCTTATTATTAAATTTAAGCTTGCAACTGTTTAATTAGCTAATAAAAACGCTAAATTTTGTTTTAGTTGTTTTTAGCTATAGTTTTTAGCGTAAATATTATTTGTTTTTTTTTAGGTTTAAAAGTGTTTAAAAAAACTTTTGTTTTTTGTTTTTTTTTTTTAATTAACTAAATTAATATGTTAATAGTTAAATTTTTTAGTAACATATTTTTTAGCGCTATATATAATTGCAGTTTTACAAATTTTTTTAAGTTTGTAATAAGCATTAAAAAAGTTTTTTAAAATAGTATGTAGTTGTATTAAATAGTTGCATTTGTTTTTAGTAATTGCGTACTAACTAAAGAAAAAAAGTAATGTTTTTATATTTTGCTTACTATAGCAAAAAATAAAGTTTTATATTTAGTTAACGCTTAATAGCAAAAATAAAAAAGCTTAAAATAGTGTTATAATCGTATAAAATATTTTACAATATTATATTAATGCTATAAACTAAGATTTTAAGCTGAAAAAAAAAAAAAGAAAAAGAATAGCAAAGCTTGCAATTTTTTAGAATTGAATATAATACAATTATTATTTTGTAGGTTATGGTCCGTGCGTTCCTTATTAATATAACAGTTTGGTAGTGGTTTATGCGTTACAGCAGCTATTAATTTTTAAAATAGCTACTAAATGCTTTTTTATTAAGCTTGCAGTTTTTTTATAATAATTAAACAAAAGTATTAGTTAATTTAAATAAATTATTTGTATATTAAATTATTGTTTAATTTGTTTAGCTAATTTTTTATTTATTAATAAATTTGTTTATGCTTTAATATTATATAATATAATAATTTTTATTTTAAAATTATTTATTTGTAATTATATTTTTTAATTAAATAGTATTAACTTTTTTTAGCTATTTATTTTAGCTAATAAAAAAAATAAAACTGTTAAAAAAACTTTTAATAGTTTTGTTAGTTTTTTAAATTATTTAAGCTAAATAAGTTGTTATTTGCTTTTTTTTTAATTAGCTAAACTTTATTTATATTTGCTTGCTTTTTAAAGTAGTTAGCTACTTTATATTTTAATTTGCTATATTTAAAGCATATATTATTATTTTAATAAACTTTTTTTTTTTTATTAGTTAGCGCTTGTTTAAATTAGTTAGCTATTTTAATAAAGTTAGGTTTATTAAAAGCTTGCTGTAAAATTTTTGCAGCTAAATTGTTAGCTTTAACTTTAGTTTTACAGTTAGCATTAATTTTTTAGCGTTATTAAAAAATATGTTTATAATTAAATATAGCTTTAGCTATTTTGTTATAAAAACGTTTATAAGTTATGCTTAAATTAATATTAGCTTTAAAAATTTTGTTGCTTAAATTTATATTAATATAGCTTTAAAAAATTTAAAGCTATTTATTTTTAAGCAGCTTAAACTTTTAAGCAAAACTATTAAACTAAAAAATAAATTAATAAATATTGCTATTTTTATTAAGCTTAAAGCAAAAAGTTTTTAGTTTTTTGTAAGCTAAAACAGCTTAATTTAAATTATAATAAACTATTTTTAAAATTTAAATTAATTTAGCAAGTTTATTAAATAAACATTTAATAAAGCAAAATTAAGTTTTAATAAATTTTTTAGCATTTTTTTTTAATAAAAATATTATATAGCGCATATAGCTTTATTTAATATAAAAAATAATAAAATCTTTTTTTAACTTGTTAACTAGTTTTTTAAACTAATTATTAAAAAAGTTTTTGTTGTTTGCAAATTTATTTAGGTTTGCTTTTTAAGTTTTTGCTTTTTTTTTATAGTTTTTGCTAGCTGTATTAATTAAGTAGCTAATAAGTTTAAACATTTTTTATGCAGCTATATTTATAAGTTTAAAGCTAGTGCTGCTAAAAGCGCTACTTTTAATGCTTTTGCATTATTATTTATTTAATAAAAACATATTAACTTATTGCTAAATTTAAGCTTATAACTATTTAATTAGCTAATAAAAACGTTAAATTTTGTTTTAATTGTTTTTAGCTATAGTTTTTAATATAAATGTTATTTATTTTTTTTTAAGTTTAAAAGCGTTTAAAAAAGCTTTTGTTTTTTGTTTTTTTTTTTTAATTAATTAAATTAGTATGTTAATAGTTAGGTTTTTTAATAGCATACTTTTTGGCGCTATATATAATTATAGTTTTATAAATTTTTTTAAGTTTGTAATAAGCATTAAAAAAGTTTTTTAAAATAACATATAGTTATATTAAATAGTTATATTTGTTTTTAATAGTTGCGTGCTAACTAAAAAAAAAAGGTAATGTTTTTATATTTTATTTACTATAGCAAAAAATAAAGTTTTATATTTAGTAAACGCTTAATAACAAAAATAAAAAAGCTTAAAATAATGTTATAATTGTATAAAATGCCTTATAATATTATATTAATGCTATAAACTAAGATTTTAAGCTAAAAAAAAAGAAAAAAAAAAAAACAGCAAAGCTTGCGATCTTTTGGAATTAGATATAGTATAATTATTACTTTGTAGGTTGTGGTTTATACGTTTTTTATTAATATAACAGTTTGGTAGTGGTTTATGCGTCACATTTTATAGCTTTAAAAACGTTTTTTTATTTTAAGCTTTTTTTAAATAAAGCGTTTTTTTTAAATAACTAGTTTAATAATTTTATAATATTATTAATGTAATAAATAAATATGCAAATAAAATTATATAGTTTTAAAAAAAATTAAACTGTTTTAACTTTGTTAAGGTTTTCAAACTTTTAGTTTATAATAGCTTTAATCTTTGCTAAATCGATTTAAATACCAACTTTAGTTTTTATAATAACGCTTAAATAATTTATTATAATAACGTTAAATTAAAATTTTTTAATATTTTTTTGTAATTAAACTTTATATAAATAATAAATAACTTTTTTATATTGTTTTTAATGCTTTTTTTTTAATTTTAAATATATTAATATATTATTAGCATACGTATTAACAAATTTGTTTAACAGTTTTTATAATTAAATATTAATAAAAAATTGCTATTAAGTTAAACTTATTTTAAAGCTAAAAAAAAAAACTTTTTATTAAAAAACTTTTTATTAAATATAAAAAGCTATAAAATATTAAAAATTAATTAACATATGTAGCTAATAAAAAGTTTTAATAACGTTAAGTTTAAAATATTGTTTTATATTTTAACAGTTATAAATAATACTATTTAAATTTAAAGCTAAAACTACTTTGTTTTTTAAATATTAATTTTGCTAGCAGTAATTAATATAAAACTTTTGTTTTTACAAATATAGCTTAAAAGCAAATAAAATTAGCGCTACGTTTATTTTTATAGCTAGTTTAATAAAGTTTATTTTTAGCAGCTAATTTATTACTTTTTTTTTTAAAAATAAATACTAAATTAAAGTTTAATATTTTAAAAGCTTATTGTTTTATACTTTTTTATTAAATTTAAAAACTATATTATGTTTTAATTATAATAAAAATAAAATGTTTGCTTTTTTTTTTAAAAAAAAACTTTTTAAATGTACTAATAGTTTTAAAAAAAAACGTTAAACTAAAACTACATACTTAAAATCCTTGTTTATAAAAAACAGTATACGCTTTTTATTATGTGTTTTTTAAAGCTTAACTACTTTTATATTTATAGTTTTTTTATTTTTAAATAATTTTATAAACTTAATAAATATTAGTTTAGTTAGCATTTTTAGCGCTAGCTTAGCTTATTATTAACAGTTTAAATTATTTTTAACTTGCTTTATAATTTTTTAAATTATAGTTTAGTTTTTTATTTTTTTTGCTTTTTAAAATATATAATACTTTTTTTTTAAAGCTTAATTTTGCTAATTTACGTTTTATTAAACGCTAAAATTAATTTAGCGTTTAACTTTGCTTAATAATTAAATTTAAATAGCTAAAAAGTATTTTGCTAATATAAATTAATTTTTAAGCTATATTAAGCATTGTTTTTTATAGTTTAAAAAAAAATTATGTTTAATAAACTAATTTATACTAATTATAACTTTATAATTTATATTTATTATTTAAAACATTTAGTTTTTAAAACAATAGCTATTAAATGCTTTTTTATTAAGCTTATAATTTTTTTGTAATAGTTAAACAAAAGTATTAGTTAGTTTAAATAAATTATTTATATATTAAATTATTGTTTAATTTATTTAACTAATTTTTTGCTTACTAATAAATTTGTTTATGCTTTAATATTATATAGCGCAATAGTTTTTATTTTAAAATTATTTATTTATAGTTATATTTTTTAATTAAATAGTATTAACTTTTTTTAGCTATTTATTTTAGCTAATAAAAAAAATAAAACTGTTAAAAAAACTTTTAATAGTTTTGCTAGTTTTTTAAGTTATTTAAACTAAATAAATTGTTGCTTGCTTTTTTTTTAGCTAGCTAAACTTTGTTTATATTTGCTTATTTTTTAAAGCAGTTAACTATTTTATGTTTTAATTTGCTGCATTTAAAGCATATATTATTGTTTTAATAAACTTTTTTTTTTTTATTAGTTAGCGCTTGTTTAAATTAGCTAGCTTTTTTAATAAAGTTAAATTTGTTAAAAGCTTGCTATAAAGTTTTTATAGCTAGGTTGCTAGCTTTAGCTTTAATTTTGTAGTTAACGTTAATTTTTTAGCGTTGTTAAAAAATATGTTTATAATTAAATACAGCTTTAACTACTTTGTTATAAAAGCGTTTATAAATTATGCTTAAGTTAGTATTAGCTTTAAAAATTTTGTTGCTTAAGTTTACGTTAATACAGCTTTAAAAAATTTAAAGCTATTTATTTTTAAATAGCTTAAACTTTTAAACAAAGCTTTTAAATTAAAAAATAAATTAATAAATGTTGCTATTTTTATTAAGCTTAAAACAAAAAATTTTTAGTTTTTTATAAGCTAAAACAGCTTAATTTAAATTATAATAAGCTGTTTTTAAAGTTTAAATTAATTTAGCAAGTTTATTAAATAAACGCTTAATAAAGCAAAATTAAATTTTAACAAATTTTTTAATGTTTTTTTTTAATAAAAATATTATATAGCGTATGCAGCTTTATTTAATATAAAAAATAATAAAATCTTTTTTTAACTTGTTAGCTAGTTTTTTAAGCTAATTATTAAAAAAGTTTTTGTTATTTATAAACTTATTTAAGTTTGCTTTTTAAATTTTTGCTTTTTTTTTGTAGTTTTTGCTAGCTGCGTTAATTAAGTAGCTAATAAGTTTAAATATTTTTTATACAGCTATGCTTATAAGTTTAAAGTTAATGCTGCTAAAAACGCTGCTTTTAATGCTTTTATACTATTGTTTATTTAGTAAAAGCGTGTTAGCTTAATATTAAATTTAAGCTTATAACTGTTTAATTAGCTAATAAAAACGCTAAATTTTGTTTTAATTATTTTTAGCTATAATTTTTAGCGTAAATATTATTTGTTTTTTTTTTAGTTTAAAAGCGTTTAAAAAAACCTTTATTTTTTATTTTTTATTTTTTTTAATTAACTAAATCAGTATATTAATAATTAAGTTTTTTAATAACATACTTTTTAGCGCTATATATAATTACAATTTTACAAATTTTTTTAAGTTTGTAATAAATATTAAAAAAGTTCTTTAAAGTAGTATATAGTTATATTAAATAGTTGCACTTGTTTTTTTAATAATTGCATGCTAACCAAAAAAAAAAATAATATTTTTGTATTTTGCTTATTATAGCAAAAAATAAAGTTTTATATTTAATAAACGCTTAACAGCAAAAATAAAAAAGCTTAAAATAATATTACAATTATATAAAATGCTTTATAATATTGTATTAATGTTATAAACTAAGATTTTAAGCTAAAAAAAAAAAAAGAAAAAAGGATAGCAAAGCTTGCAATCTTTTAAAATTAAATATAGTACAATTACCACTTTGTAGGTTGTAGTCCGTGCGTTCTTTATCAATATAACAGTTTGGTGGTAGTCCATGCGTTACAGTTAAGCTTAACAGTTAATTAAGCATTTTATTATTAAAGTAATTAAATAAAAGCTTTTTTTAGTTTTATTGTATTAATATTAAAAAAATTTAAAAGCTTTTAGCTTTTGTTATTATTTAAAAATGTTTTATTATTATTTTATAAATAACTTATATATAAAGGTTTTATAAAAAGAATAAAGCAAGCCGGTTGTTTTAAAGCTATAGTAATTATATATTATAAATAACTTTTAAATAAAAGCTTTAAAATTGTTACGTTTGAAAAGTTTTTTAAAGTTAAATATAATATAATATATATTTTGTATAATAAGTCTTATATAAAACTAAAGCTTATAAAAGCAAAAAATAGTGTGCAAAGCACACCTAAATAAATTATAGTAATATAGGCAAACAAAATTAAAAAAAGTATACTTTAATTAATAGTTTGGTTAGTAGTGCACCTAAATTATAATAAAAACAGCTTAAATAATTATAAACCAATTTATATTACTTAGTTATATAGCTTTTAGTTTTTATATGCGTTTAAATATAGTTATAACAAAGTTGGCTATAATTTTGCTTATTATAAATTTTATTTTGTTAAAGTTATAAATATTGTTTTTATAAATGTTTTTATTTTAAATTATTTTTTATACAAATATAAACTAAACGCAATATTTAATTAGATTTTTATTTAATACTTTTTAATAATTAATTTTTCGATTAAAACGCGTTTAAAGCTTTAGTTGCTTTTATATAAAGTTAAATGTTTAATTTTTTTTTATAAAGCGTTTTTTGCAAAGTTTTAGCAGTTAGTTAGCTATATTTTTAATATTATTATGTTTTAATAAAAACAATTAAGATATTAAATCGATAATATATTGTACAATAAAGTTTTTTTTAAATTTAATTAATTTAATTATTAAAAAAAATGTTTTAGTTTTTGTTTTAATATTACGTATTTGTTTATAAAAGGTTATACAAAAAATATTATAAATTTTAGTAGCGCGTTTAAAAAATAAATAAAAAGTGTTTTTATACGCTTGGATAGCAAGCTGTAAATCAGCTTTTTTATAGGAGTTAGCTATTGTTGTTAGAAAAGAAATAAGAAATTTTGAAAAGCGCGTACGAAGGTCTAAGAAAGTGTACCATTTACTTGGGTGTACCACTGACGTGGGAGATGCGTTACTTACTATACAATGCCCATCTACTTACCGCTGACTCCTTACCTACCGGTCCGAAACGGAGGTTTCCACAGGCAGAGCCAGGATAACCAACGGGGAAACCGAATACGTCAACTCATACCTCCTCCTCCCGGGTTCAAACTAACAAACAAGACCGAGTCTAACTGCCAGTCGAAATAAAAAACAGTGTACGCAGTCTTTGCCTTGGTATATACTCGCTCTTTAACACAGACCCATAGATCGCGTGACGAAACAAACGAAAGGCTCCAGACTGGTCGAGTATATTCTTCGAACCAGCGCACAAAGACATACATGCCTCAGGAAGGCAATATGATGATATCCATCTCCTTTTCCGTCCTATTACAACCGAAAGCGCCTTATAGACTATGCCTGGCTCTACACAAGTTAGCACATACTTCCCTACCTAGATATACAACTGAATAAATGAACAAGTAGGCCGGCCATCCAAACGATACCACCACCTACGTTATTACGCTGCAGATGCATCCCACTTCGCAATTCACATCCATTTATTCGATGTATTTGCATATTATTCGTAATCTCAATTAAGCCTGAGTATTTTGCTTTTGCTAGCCATACCAATGACAATAATAACGAATGCACCGATTCCATGCATGAATGATCTATCTATCCACACGACATCCTCCCTTTCCCTCTCCCAGCCATTCCATCCCCTTTCTCCAAGGAAGAAGTAAGTAGTAATAGTATACTGATAATACAAAGCCTAGCCACACCTATACTGCGATTATATAGCCCACCCACCTACGGACATAGGCTGGGTATTTTCTTTTTCGTAATAAGTGTTTTCACAGCTCTTCCCCCGGAATACGGGGAAAGACTTCGATTCATCCGCGCCAGGTAAGCCATGCGTAAAATAGAAGCACCATCCAAGCGGTTCTCCAACACGAAGTCCATATCTCGGCAGTGACGACTCTAAACGCAGTCCTCTGCCTTCCGTGCACCGGCCTCCACGCCGTCTTCTCATCGAAGTAAGTGTCTCTGCGGATCTGGATCCTGGGCCCTTTACTCTGGCCCCAGCCCCATTTCCCTGGGCCCCCCTTCTTGTTCTTCGTCATTTGTGTGCCGTTAGAAGCCGCGGCAGTACTAGCATTCCTGCCTTGTCCCTGCCACTGGCCCTGAGAAAGCGAGAGGGGTCTCGTCCTCGTGGATGAGAAACGGGCGAGCGGGAGATTCGACGCCGATGTAGCAGAGGACATTGAATCACGGTCTAGAGCGTTGTCATCGTCCTCGTCGGCTTTCGCCTTGAAGACGGGCAACACGGCCGACGGGGCGTGATGTATCGGTTCGAGAGCAAAAAGCTGGAGCTTGAGGATGGGCACGAGGAAAGCCCTTGCGACGAGCGCTAGGACGCTCAAAACCCCTAGGATGGCGTAGGTGACGAACATGGAGAGCTGGTTCGGGAGGAGACAGAGATGAGTCTGCAGCGTTTTGCCTGTAGAACTAGGAAGTGGTTTCCCTTGGCTGTCAACGGGGTTGTATAGCGAGACCATTTGAAAACCCGGTGTAGGCACACCCATTGCCATGCTGAAGCTCTTGACGGTGATCTCGCGGACGTTTTCTTTCTCCGGTGAGTGAACGACCTCGCAGTAGTCGTGGTCATCGCCTGAAAATACATGCATGACGTTGCCGATACTCTTGATTAGCTTGATGGAATCCTCGTCGCTGAGGACGTTTTGGTATTGGTACCCACTCGAAACGCTGATGGCATTTCGGTGATCTGGAATTACAGGGCCGGTCTGCCCTTTGGGCGGTGGTGTCGGTGGCCAATGTTCGCGCATCGGGCCGCACGGCGTACCGCTGTCGCGATATAACGGTACATGAGTTAAGAGAATAGTGGGAAAGTCGGAGCCGTCGTCGCTTAAGTCTCTCGTTGCTAGGTCGTTGTAATGGGCATCAAGTTCCTCGACCTTATGCTCTAGAGGAAGTTCTTCAACCCCGCCTCTCCAAAATCGCAATTCTTTCTGCACAGCACGTCGCTTCGTTTCCTTGACCTCGTTTAAGAAGTCGTTTACCGGCTGATATATCCCTCGCAAGTCGACTCGGTCCTTCATATTGGACGTGTCAGCACTCAGAGAAACCGTGTCTACGGAAACAAATGTGTGATTTCCAATGACATCGACCCTATTCGTCTCCCCAAAATAAGCGTTGAATCGATGTCGCACTGGCAATTTGACCTCGGCCCCGAAGCCTAGATCGTGGTTGCCAGGTAAGCTTGAGATAAGCTTACGGCCTCGCTGGTGAGGCCCGGGAGTAGTCCCTCCCCATTTCCAATTGTCGAAGAATATTCGGCCGAATCTCGCGTACTCCTTTAACCAGTATTTTTCGCCATACTTTTTATTCCACTGCTTCACGTGCTTTTTTTCATCGGCGGGTCGATGGGCCTTGGCCCATTCAGGGTCGTCGAAGTTTCCATGTGCCGTCTTCCACTCTCTCCCACCGTCGAACAGATCACCCAGAAACATGACTGTATCTGGGTGTAGAATCTTTTGTAGCTGGATGTAGGATCTCTTCATGTAATTATCGGTAATGCGCATGGTAAGGGGGTTGAGTGGCCAGGGACGGCCTGGGTACGAATGAGGATCGATGATTTGGGGATCGGCGACGAAGATGAGTCGGTGGGGTGTTGCGGCGGGAGGCTGGCCATCAAGACATCATTAGCCAAGGTTTAACAGCAGCCTAGCATCACCATGACTACTGCTCTCTTTCTAGAGCAAGATAGGAACTATGCGATCATGGGCGGGGGATGAACTTACCCAATCTTCCCAATGATCCCAATCGCAATTATTGACTTTACTAGCAAAAGTCCACCTCTCGCCCCAGAGCAAAACGAGGACCCAGAGCGCAACCAACAAGTGCGGGAAACTCAGGAGGCGGCGGCGCACCATATTGCGCCTCAGTTGTTGCCCTCCCTTTATGGCGATATTCCAAGCCGAATGCCTCCCGCGGCCATTGCCGTAGACCCAGGCCCGCCTCATGATGCTCCTAGACCCGGCTAATATCTCGTCCCAGATGGAGGCGCTGAGATCGTAGGAGCTAGGTGGGTAGCCGGTTGACCCGTAGGTCCTATAAGATGGCCGCGCCATGACGTGCCGGCCGGGCAGCCATTAATTGTGATGACGCGCGTAAGTAGGATGTATAATTGTAATATATCGATCAATGTATTCGTTGGCAAGAATAGCGAAACGATCGAAGGTGCGTGCTTGTTGGGGGGCTTTTGCTGGGTGTGTAGTTGAGAAAAGTTGTATATGATGGTCAGTTTACGGCACCTCGAGAAACTTAGGTAGACCTTGTTATATTACTTGTACTTAAGTAGGTTGTTGGTGATGATGAGCTGGCCGGGCTGAGCTAGGCCGAGCTAGGCCAAGCTGGGCTGCAGCTGGGGAGCCGGGGTTAAGGTACCGTACCTGATGGCCACCTGATGGGGAATACAGTGCATTTACTAACTAAGGTACCTATCGTCTGACTAAATAGGGAGTTGGGTTCGATTCCTAACAGCGCTATTGGTTTTCGCTTTTAGTTCATTTAAGGTAAGTACCTAACTAGTAAAGTACCCCGTACATGCATCACTATAGCATTGAATGTTATACTACACCACCTCACTACCTTTTTCTTACCCTTGACAGCACCCATCGCATGTTCATAGTAGCTTAGGTACTTAGATGCATATGTACGTAGACAGAAGGGTAATGTACCTAGGGAGGTAGGTTATGTATGTATATAGCTAGCCAACAAGAATCTGTGCTATTGAAAACTACAAATAGTTTCCCGGGCATTATAAGCCAAGAATAAATCCTCCAAATTAACATATCTTCCTTAGCTACCTCCTTGATGGCTATGCTAAAGCAAGTTATCCCAACCCGCTATTGCCATGCAACCATATATACCGACAAAATAAGAGAGACAAAACCAGCGGAAAAGACTGTCTCATATACCACGAATAGGGAGTGACAATTCCTTTCCTTCATCTTATAAATATTTCCTCCTGTCTCCTTTGAATGAGAAACAGGGAACTATTTTATTGTGGTCCCGCAATTCACCAAAGGAAAAAGGAGGGTTGGGGGTTGACGTTGACTAGAATACCCATGTAAATGATTCCTTGACCTCAAACGTAACTGAGTGTCTGCAGAACGAAATGAATTAGCATTTCCAAAATCTATAACCGGCCAGAGGAGAAAATATGAACATGAATGAGAGCTCTCACCTAATGTCCGTCGCGGAAGCGCCAATGAGTACGCTGAATACGCCCTCTTCGGCAATCCACGCCGACTTCGCCGGGTCATAGTAGCCCGCTGCGTACTTGTCAAGCGGGACGGTGATATGTTTCGTCTCCTCGGGGTCAAGGGACACCTTTTCGAACGCCGCCAGTTCCTTCTCGGGGCGTGGGAGCGCAGACTTCTCGTCTCTGATGTAAATTTGCACCGTTTCGGCGCCTGCCACGGTGCCCGTATTAGTGACGGCCATGACGAGGTGGATCGAGGCGGACGAGGTCAGAACTTTATTGCTCAGCGACGGCCTGCCGTATTCAAACGTGGTGTAGGAGAGGCCATGGCCGAACGGGAAGAGGGGCTCGACCTTGACGCGGTCGTAATGTCGGTATCCGATATGCAGCCCTTCTCCATATAGCACGCGGAGGTTCTCGCCGGGCCAATTATGATACGCCGGTGTATCCTCGAGTCTCCGAGGAAAAGTCGACTGTCAGGATTAGCGAGGGTTGTTGTGAGAGTAACAAAGGTTTAAAGACTTACCGGAAGCTTGCCGCTGGGGTTACGTAGACCAAATAGGACGTCCGCTAGAGCATTCCCAGCTTCTTGGCCTTGGTACCACGCTTGAATAATAGCAGGAACATCGTCTGCCCAAGGCATAGTTACAGGAGAGCCAGATTGATTGACGACAACCGTCCGAGGGTTAGCTTCGAGAACAGCCTTGACAAGTTTATCTTGACTTCCGTCGGAAGGCAGATCCATCGTCTTCCGATCGTAACCTTCCGACTCCCACTCGGCATCGAGCCCGACGATAACGACGGCAACATCGGCTCGCTTGGCGGCTTGCACTGCTTCTTGAAGGTAGTCGACTTGGTCTTCTTCTTTGAACCCAATACGACACCCACCATACTTGTGCGTCATGTTGAACTCCTTCTGCTTAAAGATGGGACGGAGTTCATTCGTCATCTCCACGCGCAACTCAACAGCCTTATCAGCAGTCATATCGACTTCGACCATATAATCGATGGAGCCATCGAACATCGCCTCGCCTTCCTCGGTCCAGTTCCAGAGATCGAGGGCCAGATCCCCATCGAGATATAGCTTGCCCGGGCCGACGCTCATGAAACTAATGGTGTGCTTCCCCGACGAAGTTGGTGTGAGATATGTAGTTGCGATTGCTGACCACTCAGGCCCGAGCTGGCCCAATGGTGCCGAGTCCCAGAGGAAGAGATCGGTGTTAGTTCTGCGTTGTGTGACAACAACATCGCCGCGAAATTTATCTCCACTGAACCATTCTAAAGTCACGCCCGGCTTGCCCGACTTATCTGTGCAGAATGGCGACGCCACCGGAAGCCATTTGTAAATGTGGCATCCCTTGGCATATATCACCTCCCCATGTGCGGTTTGCTTGATGCTATCTAGAGGAAGTGTGTTATAGTAGGGGTTGAGGCTGGCACTACCACCACCACCAGCGATCGCCCTATTAGCATTTGGTCCAATGACGGCGATCTTAGCCGTCTTCGGGTTAATGGGCAATATTCCACCTTCGTTCTTCAATAGAGTCAGGCCCTCTACGCCGGCTGAACGGATAAGCGAACGTGTGTCGTCTCTATCGTCTTCCCTTTCCGGCTCTTCGATTGACATATCATCTCCCTTCGTTCGTTCGACGAGCGTCAGCACGTTCTCCGCGGCCCTGTTAATGTCCTCTAGAGTGAGCTCTCCGCTCTCAATGGCCTTCAAAACTTTATCGAAGCGCCATTTCGTCGAATAGGGAAACTCGATGTCACAACCTGCCTTGATTGATTCCACAGTCGAGTTGACACCACCCCAATCAGACATCACCGTTCTAAGACAGTTAATTTTAGTCATCAGCTCATGAGATTAATGCTTACCCGTCGTAACTCCACTCGCCTCGCAGAATATCCTTCAGTGTGTGATGGTTCATGTCGGCGTGTACACCATTGATGAGATTGTAGGATGACATGACAGCCCATGGATTCGCCTCTCGTATGGCGATCTCGAATGGACGCAGATACAGCTCTCTTAAAGGCCGTTCCATCACTAATGAGTCGATAGTTAGGCGATGTGTCTCTTGTTCATTTGTGACAAAGTCTACGTGTGCGTTAGCCTTATGCCTCATTTCTATGTTAGAAAGGAAATGAGCGAACGTTTGATAGTGGCGGCAACCCCCTTAGACTGAATTCCCTTGATGTACTGAGAGGCCAGCTTTCCAGTGAGTAAAGGGTCCTCCGAAAATGACTCGAAATTCCTGCCACCTAATGGATGTCGGTGCATGCAAACAGTCGGGGCAAGTAGAACCTGAGCCGATCTTGCTTGCACTTCGCTAGCTAGGTGTTGCCCGACCTGGTAAAGCAGGTCTTTATTCCAGGTTGCCGCTAAGGATATGCCACATGGGAATAGGGCGGCCTGTGTTCAACGCCATTAGCAATACTTATCCCAAAATACGGGATGAGTCTTACGGACCTTTGTACCTCCCACGAAAATTCCACCGCGAGCGCCGTTTGGTCCATCGCTAGTCTTGATCGCCGGTATGCCTTTCTCAGGTATGGCCTTCGTTCTCCAGAAGTCTGCAGCAGTAAGAAGAGAGACCTATACTATATTTAGCTTGTGATACCGGCTTGCTCGTCATACATACCTTCTCGTCGATAGTCAGAGAGGCTAACTTATTTCTCGCCGCCGAACGACTATCTTTTAGGGAGTGCCGCTTCGGGAACGGGCTGTCAGGAGGCGAGTACTCGGTATCTGGTGTCGCATTGGATCTACAACTGTCAGATGGTGAGGCAAGAGGATCTACTCCCCCGTACTGTTGATCCTCAATGGTCTCCATTGTGATGGGAGACGTCCTCGAAGAGTTTTACAAGGTAAACAAGGCGACAATTTATGTCTTGCCTTGAGATATACCTCTCCGCACTTGTGTTCATGTAAGGGGTCAAATGGAAGAAGGTAGGTTGGTCGTGTCACTTATAGGGAAACCGATTCAAAACGAAAAGACACGTGAATAACGCACACGGCCTAAAGGAGGGATTGTAATATCAAGATGACATTCAACGAGCACAGGGAAAGAGAAACATATGAACACTATATAACCAAACGACCCGGTGGATTTGCGGGTATCTGCCAAGAATAGCAGTGACTCCGCTATTTTATAAACCGAGGCGTGACTAGAATGCAGGCCCTAACAGTTTCCAGAAGCATGTTGCAGGAAACTTGTATTCGGGATGGCGTGCTGTTTGGGTGGTACGGCGCCAGTCGAGGTTGGGGTTGCAAGAGCGATAGACTTATCTCGTCATGACACTTCACCGCTCACGCGAGGCTGACTTGAGAGCTAGCTCTTGATATCCGAGGAGAGATGACCGAAGAGACACCGTAGCGTGGAGGAGAGTGGACAAGATAATGCGCGGCTCCATGTTAGTCTCACAGCAGAGGCGAGTGTGGTGAAGCCGATAAGAGAAATATATTACCACTCATGCCAAGTAATAGCCACGGCTGTGACGGACCGGGTGGAGGTCATCTCTGGTCCTGGGACGTAAGCCCGTGTTCACCGTCCATAAAGAGAGTGGGGGTTTTGCTTCGGCAAACGTAGAGTATCTATTAGACTGAGAGCGCTGAGGCTACATCATAGAAGTTGCCCAAGTAGAACCATGACCCAAGTGCGTCTATGCAGTGAACAGCTATTGGAAGCGTCCCTTCTTTATTGTTGCTTTAGCAAACTGAGGCCTGGAAATACCATGCGTTAGTCTAGCTAAGGGGAAGAACGCGCGTAGGTAGTTTTGAAGCCCAGAAGTATCAATATCAGAGGAGAAATTGATCATACAGCTTGAACAAACGGGTCATGCTCACAAAGCTTGGTAGTAAAACGGCTTTCTCGTTTAGGTTAGACACCTCCAACGGTTTCCCTCACGATAACCTTCTCTAGCTTCGATGGAATGCCTAAGTGCGTAGTATTCAGGGTAAATGTTACCAGATTCCTGGCAAGTTCCGGGTGTGGTGGAGGAAGGCGTGTAGAGTACACTACGCCATTGAAACGTAGCAATACCGGGCCTAGTCTGACCAACCATGGTATCTACTCCGAGATCCCTGTATAACGTGCTAGAGATAGGCGAATCTTCCGAATGGGCCGAAAACTGCGGGTTTCCTGTTGTGCAGCTAGTATAGCTGCACTTCGGTCCCCTCGCCGCGCTCGCCGGCTATCGGTGAATCCAAGGCATTTTACCTAGGTACTACTACATAGCACCTAGACTGAGCGCGATAGGACGAGATATCAACATCAGATGTTTGTACCACTATTCATATGACGTGAACAAGGAACTATCAGCAATCAATTTGGGTAATATGTCATGTGAGAAGCTGTAGCAAGCCGCGCGCCGGGCCGGGACGGATTGGTGGAGGTTTGGTGTAGTGGGAACATGAAACCGAATGGACGGTTCACGTTTCGTTTTAGAGATAGGATTATTAACTGGGCTGTAGGGTGGAGCGAGCTGAATTACCTAATAAATAGAGGGGATCCTTTAGAGGTTCGGGAATGCGGCCCGGGAAGTCGCTGATTGGGTTACAAGTTCTCGTTTAGGTAAGTAGATAAGCGACTGGGCGTACAGTGGCTATTCATTCGCACCGTATCCCGTTACTCCAATACCTCCAATGTACACTATCGTATCTCTGTTCATGCGAGCCTCTTGCGGCTTATTACGACTGTTACGACTGTTACGACTCTAGCGAGGCATCCTTTTCTCCGCCGTCTCTTCTATACCAGAGTGTAATTTGCCATGCCTGTCTATATTATAATCGGTTCTCACATGTCACAAGCATCTTCACCGACTCATATCCGTTTTAATCCCACTTGATCTCCACCAATAGCAACTATCAAGTTAATCTGATCGACAATCCACTACCAGTCAAGCCTGGCTGGTAACTTACAAATTACCTGCACTTCGCATGCATTTGTTACTTGCCAACTCCCTAGCACTATATTAGATGATGAAGCCCGGTTACATCTTACTCTCGGGGTCCTTGGGATGATTACCGTTGCAGCGCATTAGGCCCGGATAGACGTTGACATGTATGCCTACAGATCTTCTTCAATTGAGGTATGAATCGCGTCATATTTAGCTACTGGTAATAACTATGCGTACTATGTATGTGTACAACCAAAAGTATACTCATGAACCAGAGCTCCGATATAGAACGATAATATTATTATAATGGCTGCTCGACACGAATTAAAAAGGGTACCTATCTACAACCCTTACATTTCGGTGAGCCACTGCTACAATCTGTAGGGTATTATGCTCTTTTGAGCCGCAGCTTTCGAGCTCCAACAAATAACCCGACTCGTATGACGAATAGTTCTAATCAATCTACGAAGTAGTACTGTGACTCCGGCTACCGAGGCTTAGACTAGATACATGATGTGTACCATATATGGTTGATACTATGGATTTGATGAATCCGACGTTGCTCACCTTCGGACAATTTGAGCTAGCTCCACCTCGACGGCCATGCATATCATCATGCTGGGCAGGGCAGGCCAGCATCTGCAGTCCTACGATGCCATGAAGTGTAATTTATCCTCCAATGCAAAGGCTAAGTTCAAGCTGTAGCTATTGAAAACGTGCCTGGAAGCGGGGCGAATACATGCACATATGTACTCTAGGCACACGCCGATGCTTGAAAAGACACCCGTTCAGGTACGCATTACCGGGGGGCTATATCGATTCGCATCTTAATAGTCGCCACCATGCAACATCGAATTCTAGTTCTTATGTTGCGCAAATATAGCTTCTACTGCGAGTTAGGTTATGATGTGGCAAACAAATGCGGCTCCGAACCCGATTGGGATACGGCGCCGATATGCTTAACCGGCAAATCTGTACCAATATATCAAGACGCCCATAGAGAAAATCACGAATATCATTCTATGACCTTTTTTCCGGAATTGAGAGTGACAGCTAATCATGGTGAGTCAATTGTTGAAGCCTCTCAGATAAAGTTACTCGATATTAAGTGACTATGCACTATGAAGAAAGAATAGGTAGGTACTAGAGGAAATTTGAAAATTGCCGTTGAAACCACGAACTAGTGTATACGATCTATCAACTTTTCGGACGTTACATCATCTCGGAGGATATACCCGTAGCCTACCAGTGCATGCATGCATGCAGGCTGCGATTATGACTTCAGTAACAGGCACAAGCGTCGTCTTGGCCTTTCCTCCCACAATATACTTACAAGGCCGTTGTGGTGTATACTTGGGTCTATCGCTTTTTTTAGTTACAGTAGGTATGTTACTAGGTCCTGCACACTAGGGTGGCCAACAAAGTTACTCGCTACAGTTAGACATCTAAAAAAGGAAAATAAAAGCGAGGCCTTGTCATTAGAAGAGTTTTTTTTTTAAAGTTTTTTAAGTTTTTTAAGTTTTTTCCCCCGAGATAGAACCGTACGACAGACGACCATAAAAACCGTCGTCTTGGCTTGCATAAGATCAGCAACTGCGTGAGCCCATTTCGCCGTGTGGGAGAACATTCGCGCTCCCATATAAGGGCCTCGACCCCCTTGGCATCAACAGAGGTGAGGTGTAAATCAGACTATCTAGCAATTGCCGAAGGACATCAACGCGCCCATATCTCGGGCATCTCTTC
Source organism: Xylaria digitata (assembly GCA_022495195.1). Classification (NCBI taxonomy): domain Eukaryota; kingdom Fungi; phylum Ascomycota; class Sordariomycetes; order Xylariales; family Xylariaceae; genus Xylaria; species Xylaria digitata. The sequence goes on along the minus strand of MU376965.1, from coordinate 313,736 downwards.
CTCAGCTCAACTGATTGCGACCATCCTTGTTGATGCTAACAGTACAACAGTAATCACTGTTGTGGCCGTTGCTTGCTGCTCACCGGCGGTGCGGGCCCCCGAGGGCTGCTTACGGTATGTATGCACAACTACTTCGGCCGGACAGCCCAGAATGGGAACATCCGCCTCTATAACCTCTAAATCGAGGCCGGAGCTAATATAATGACGCCCCGAAAGAACACGGGGTGGCGCTCCGCGATAGTAATATTCGGATCCGGTATGGTCGGTATCCATGAATTCCTACCGTAACGTTCATCGGACTAGGTTGGTAGAAAGGAACGATCGTGGCGCAGTATGGGGTAGTTATAAAGCCCTACACTACCCCAGGATTGATCGAAATGGGGGAGGGTTTGCATTTTTATCCCGGATTGTTTGATTCTTGGATGGCTGGGGGGCCAATAGTTCCCCAGTTACCCCGACCATTAGATGTACTGATATAGCAACATGTAGTTGATCCTTGACCCGGCCGGACCACGGAGAATCACTTTATGTGTGAGGTTGGGTTCGATTCCTGACAGCGCTGACCTATTGGAGGCACTCCTCCTTCAACCTGCTGATGACCGCATGCATATGACGTCGCGCTTCGGCGCCATCTAAACTCCGGTTACTCCATTACCTCGTGCATCCGCCGAGCGGGAAAGGATTTACGACAATACGGGAATATCGATACTGTCCACAACTTGGTGGGGATACAGTACATGATTGTTCTAGCAGAGGGAACAAGTATTTGGCAAGAAAACTACTTCTCTTCAAGGCGCTAACATCAATGCCATCCGCACAGTTACGAGAAGCCTTTACTCCTCGGACGGTCGCACCACGGATGGAAATATCAAGATTGTATAATTTCGTGGACGCTCACGACCATAATATCACCTTGTCGGATATAATATCGGAAACCGGACCATGCGGACCTAGTCATCGGTCGCACAAGAGTTTTCCGAGCCCGAGGTGTGCGCCTGAATTAGCTAAGCTGTAGGACTTTCTGAATTGAGTTGCGAAGATGACCTGATTGCTATACGTACGTAACGGCTTTCTGGATTTGTAAGTCTTCGTCAGAATATGAGTATAGTATGTAGAAACAAAATGCACATATATAGCCCGTGTAATTGACTTGTAATCGCAGCAGGTAGTGATTCATAAATATCACTACTAAAATATCCAGGGCAACATCCCGCTCCCAATTTTTATCGTTTGATATATACTCTATTCTCTCTAGTATAACCATATCTAGCAGCAGGACATTAAAATGGCCACAAAATCCGGCCCGAATAAGGTCCTGTCGCCTAAACACATGGCGCACGTCGTGCTCAGGACCCCAAATCTACCAGCCATGTCCGCATTCTACAAGACGTTCCTCGGCGCGCACGCAAGCTGGGAGGGTGAAAAAATGGCCTTCCTCACATACGACGACGAGCACCATCGCATAGCGCTCATTGGGATCCCCGGGCTTGCAGCAAAAGTGCAGAAGAGTGCGGGGCTAGATCACATCGCCTTCACATACGAGACGTTGACAGACCTTCTGACTGCCTATAAGCAGCGCAAGGCAGTCGGGATTCTGCCCATATGGTCCACCAACCACGGCCCCACCACCTCCATGTAACGTCCCCAACACGAATCGAACATCTGTCATAATATTAACAGTATCAAGGTACTACGAAGATCCGGACGGGAACCATGTAGAGACCCAGGTCGATAACTTCGACACGGTGGAAGAGACTAATGCCTTCATGACTAGCCCTGAATTTGCAGAGAACCCTATCGGGGCTGATTTCGACCCGGAGGAACTCATACGGAAACTAGAGAATGGAGTGACCGAGGCAGAAATCAAGAAACGGCGGAATGTTGGCCCTCGAGGGCCGGAAAGCCTTCCATGGTGAATGACGAGAAGAAGAAAAAAAAGTCACCGGGTTGGGTTGGATCATGATAGCCGGCTTATTAGGGGGCTACATCCAGATGAATAGTAACAAAAGCAATGGATATCTCGGGTCCTAACTTCGTATCTCCTGCTCTGAAATGCTGCTATTTATTGCGGCTAAGCGTAGGCGGCCAGCACTTGGTGAAGTGGCGTTAAATATATTTCATGCACAACAAGCTTATCCCTTGAACTTCTCTAGATGAATTCGTGTTACCTTCACAGCCTGCTTCTATTCCATGCTCTAGAATTGCGGTAAGAATGTGACCGAGCTTCCGCATCGCAACTAACTGCTGATTATTTGCAGATCGGTGATTACCTAATGTGCACTAGGTAGAAGATCACACTACATCGGAGGTTCTGGATGAGTCTGGACTCCCTATCCGGACGATGCTTAAGCGCCGCTCTGCAATGTTGTTTTGGTACCATGCAATGTAGTCAGCCTTTGTGCTCAAAGTGCAGGACTCTGCAGCGTGCCTTGTCGATATGAACGCCGTAATCTCGTATTTATGACCGGGTTCATACTTACTACTCATGCAGCTTGTAGGAGCGGTAACCTAAACAACAACCCTCCCGTCTTGGGGGAATATCTCACACACACAGGGTTGGTGCATTAGATAGTACATATCGTAGCAGATAGGAGCGGATGAACTGCGGGCATTTAACGGGAACCCTGCCACTCACTACAAGGCGGGGTTCCTCGGACCATGAATGGCGTGGTTGGCATGTAGGCACGTCTATCCGACGGTCAGTATCGCCTCCATATTCGTCCGACTTGTCGCATGGCTTGGCCGCGATGAAGCGAGTGAGTCGGTCAGAAGCGAAGAAAACGGAGAGTTGTGTCGATCTATTACTATACCCACCGGATGGTATAGTTGATAATGTCCCGCCGTGCTCACCAATGGGTAGGTATAGTGCGTGTAATGCAAGAGCGGCCTGGGCCTGTATCGAGGGAATCCGACGATAGGGTTCAGGTGCTGCACCATACTCTGACTTCCCGTGCCGTGTCTTGGCAATGGTACACTATTCCGCGGTGTAGATGATGGTTCGAGATATCCTGCAGCGGGGTATTTGGTGGTTAGAGTGGTTGTTATAGCCGGTGGCCGGCCATTGGAATTTCGCCGCGCATACTTATATAAATCTTAGATAAAGCTCATCTCGACGCTCGTATAGTCTAGTATGATCTTCCTTAGTGTATTTAGCTGCTTATTTTGTAGTGGCTAACCCGCGACTTTTTCTTCATCATGAGGCAATGTGTACGTAACCTAGGTACACACACTACTGATAGCCTAGATTACCTAGATATGGCCGATCTCGGGTCTGGATTGAGCTCCTCACCCGATCAAAGGCCTTTTTACTCGATTTACCTGATCGTAGGATTTGGTGGAATTGGAAAAGCTTCTGGCGGGCTTTTGCGAACACTTATTCTTAGATTTGCTTTATAAGTACCTAGGCAAATATAATCCTGTTGTGTGCCTAGATAGCAAACAGTATAGTATTATCCTAGACTACATGCCAAAGGCGCTAAATGCGAGAGTAAGGAAACAGTATGAGATAGTGTGACTCTTTGCGGTTTGCACTGTATATATGAATTGTGGTGTACCTATTTCTTGCTTCTACCCAAACTTAGTTTACACCTCGTAATCGGTACTGGACTTGAACTGTAAAAAATCTTTTGGATGCGTTTAATTGGGGTTGCTGAATTAGTTAAGCCATAATTTATTTATTACCGAAGCCTGACGGTTGAGTTAAGAGCTGAAGAAAGGAGCGGGCTGAGACAAGCCTGCATATCCATGTTCTGCCTTGTATGAATTCTCAAGCAAATAAAAGGCTGGAGCACCAGAAATAACAACATAAGGCACTGAGGCATGTAGGTAAGAACTCTCTAGGCCGTACATATCGCATAACTGTGTAACTATCCGCATACATATACTAGTACTCAAGTACCTACTTTACAGTGCTTTGGGTATGGTACAACAGTGTAGCAGTAGCGACCCACATTATTCCACTATATGTAGCGTTTCGTACACAGTAGAGACAGTGGGATTCCTCCATCCCATCTACATATTCAATACAGACTACATTATCCACATTTTGGACTGCACCCTTACAAACAGAGCCCATATAGACTACTTAGGACATGTACTTAAGTGTACTGGACATAATGCACGCAAACTTCAGTACCTACCTAACCTAGGTTTCTAGGCTAGGTAGTGTAAAGGATCGGTGGGTACTTAGGGGTTACAGGTCACAGCGTGCAGGTGAGAACCAACATTGGAGCCTATAACAGGGCTATATCTCTACGGTATTTACCGTTACCTCACCTACTACCTAGTACTATGTAAATACAGGGCTACACAACAGGATGACATGTCTTTGTAAGGTTGGTGAGGTAATTATCTCATGCCAGTGTCTGCTGATCTAGTCGCTTCTTTGCATCTTCGCTGCGCGTCACTATGCACATTGGATTCACAGCAAGATATCCTAACACATGAACCTAGGAAGTACTTAGGTGACCATTACAAAACCTCAATTGCCTAAGAAATCCTGATTACCCCATTCTATTCTCCGCTTTATCCTTCCCTCTCCTTCTCTACTTGTCTCATCAAAGCTGACTTGAAGAAAAAAACGCCTCTACACTAGACTTAGACTAACTATAAATTTCCTATGATTACATAGTACTATCTATATGATATAAAAGTGCTCCCAACACCGATCGATTCTCCCCACCCTCCGATAGATACCCCGGGACCCGGTTCGGTTAGTCTTGCACCCATTGTCTCTTCTCCCTAACTCGGCTCTGCAGGCTAGTCATCATTGTTGATTTTTTTCCTTTTTTTTTTTTTCTTGTTTCGAGATCTACACGTGCCATTTGAATTTTATTTTGAGGGGACCAACAAACATAGACACGCAAACATAGTCAATTCCCCATCCCTTCCTTACCTAGGCACTCCCTACGATAGGTAGGTATCTGTAGCGTTTCACGATTCCTGCCGCTACGGGACCTACCTTGCTCACTACCAGCCTCTTTATTTTGATCCGCCCGTTCTTCTCTCCTTCCGACGCCGGCGACGCCGTCTCTCATAATCGAATCCTCTTATTTCGACGACAGCGATAACCTCCTTCCATTCGAGAATTGCGACCCTGCCCTCGTGTTTGACCACTTCCGCCGACCGATTATACTACAATAGTCGCCAGAATGGCGTGGTCTAAAACCACCCGGATCAGCATTATGCTGGCTATTGACGTAGCTTTTTTTCTCATTGAGTTGATATCAGGTTTCATGGTCCACTCCCTGGCTCTGACGGCCGATGCCTTCCACATGCTAAATGACATCATCTCATTGATTATCGGCCTCTGGGCCGTAACCGTCGTCAAACGAGCTACTACAAACCGTTTCTCTTACGGCTGGGTGCGCGCCGAGATCTTGGGTGCCTTCTTCAATGCCGTGTTCCTGATCGCGCTATGTATTTCCATCATCCTTGAGGCATTAACTCGCTTCGTGGAGCCTCAGGAGGTCTCCAACCCGAAGTTAATCCTCGTTGTCGGTTGCTTCGGCCTTGCGTCTAATCTTGTTGGCTTTGTTGTCTTGGGCGGCCATGGCCACGATCACGGACATGGGCACAGTCACGAACACGACGCCGAGCACGGCCATGACCATACCCACCAACACGACGACGTGGCGGCTGCAGAGGAAGGAAGAGCAGGTGCTACGAGTGCAGTTGTAGACGATGATGGGCCCGCATGTGATTTCCTACCCGAAGTGGTTGTAGCTCGGACACAGTCTAGAGATTACGGTTCCGAGACAATTGGTCACGCCCGATTTAACGGATCGGATGGTGTAGGCAATTCGGATCATGGCCGAAGCTTCTTTTCGGGGAATTGGGAACGTCGACGTGCTAGCAGCCTTAAGCGCAGCCGCTTTACGAGCGATGAACCTAATATCCACCCTGCTAGTTTCAGGCAGGATATTATCGACAGATCGAGCCAGGGGGATACCGAAACTGACGAGAGCTCCGTGGAGGACAATGCTACTGTAGATACTGCCATCCGTGACGAACCAGTTGCAGATGAGAATACGCCGCTGGTGGGGAAGGGCAATAAGGATAACGGTACTATCTCCAAGGGCCAGTATAGCCGCCAACATATCTGGCATAACAGAAGTGATTCTGGTGTTCACGACGACCATCACCACACCAAACCGAAGTCCAAGTCCAAGAAGAGCCACGGTCACAACCATGCGGATATGGGTATGAATGCCATGGTTCTTCATGTTTTGGGTGATGCGCTCGGCAACGTTGGTGTTATTGCTACTGCTCTGGTTATCTGGTTAACCGAGTGGCCCGGACGATACTATGCTGACCCGGCCGTCTCGCTATTCATCACTCTCATCATCTTGAAATCGGCCATACCCCTCACCAAGGCGACATCCAAAGTACTCCTGCAAGCGACGCCAGATCATCTCGATCTTGGAGACATCAGGGATGATATTCAACGGTTACCGGGGGTCATCAGCTGTCACCACGTGCACATCTGGCAGCTTTCGGATACTAAGGTGGTAGCTTCATTACACATGCAGATTGCCTTCCCTATAACGGACGAGGGGGGAGAAAAATATATGAAGCTGGCGAAGCAGGCACGGAAATGTCTTCATGCCTATGGTATTCATAGCGCAACCATTCAACCGGAGTTTTGCCTAGAAGAAGACTGCAATCACGGGGAGGAAGAGTCTGTGTCGGCGGATGGACAGCTATCGCCGATACAATTTCCTAGCAAAGTTGAGCCAGGTGATGGTTGTTTGCTCAGCTGCGTGGATGATTGTGCGGATCAGGGTTGCTGCACGTTGCCGCCTGGGACGGTATCCAAGGCTGGTTCGAGCCGACGATCTAGTCATTCAACGGCTCACAACCACGAGCACGAGCATGATCACTCCCACCAACATTCCTAGGAAATAATGGGTTCGGGATACTGCGGCGTAATTGCATTGAAGGGAACGGCGTTCTGGTACCAAGTGAAATAGATGATCTGCACTAGTTGGCATGTTTAGCTAGCGCGATACACTCACTTTTTTTTTTTGGTTTGTCATACACGTTTGGGTCTGGGATGGGTCAGGATGGTGGCCAAAATTTTCCGTCAGAGACTACAGGAATACAGTGATACAGAAGTACGTATTTTGCCTTGCTTTCCACTAGGAGAGTATGGAGGATATAGTATGTAATAGAAAAAAGCGTTCTACGGCACCCGTGTGAATACATTGTATTCAATTACCTTGGATCGATGTGATGTATCATCAGGAGGTGCGTAGTTGCATTGAGCGCAGCTCATGAGAAGAGTTGCATTCCACGAGATCTCGCTGGGAGCTAGAGCTGTATGCAGTGTGACGCACATCGAACTCATTACGTCCCATTGACCTATTGTCTGTCTAACTGCCCGTCCAACAAATTAGCTTAATTCCAAGGTATAGCAGTGGGAGAGTGGGAAGCCGGGGTTGTATGCGGCTGTATGCGGTTCATATCGTCTGCTGAAACTGGTAGTTCTTCAGATCGAGTTTCACGGTAATCCATGCTGCGCACCTTAAGTGATTAGCATGAACTTGGCCAGATCAAGCCATCGACCCTACTGGCTACATTGTACGGGGTTGTTCTCGAATCTTGGGTAATTATCTATAAGATATAATGTTCATGTGAAGAATTAAATAAATTTTAAGAGTATTATTATACCTGTTATATTGTCTATATTCATTTAGCTTTTCTCGACTTTGGTGAAGCGCTTGGAGGTCCCTTGTAGGTTGCAGTTGAGGCTTTGGTGGACTACGCCACGGTTCATCCTGGGCCAACCAACCAAGAAAGCATGACGCCTGCTACACTACAACCGCCAGCCCAGTTCCTATCCTAGACCTCTCTCTCCTTTTCTCCCTCCCCTAGAAAACCCCAGCAATACTCACTGCTTGCTTTGAGATATTAATATCAATCTAACTAATCGATCTACCGCCATGATGCAGAAGTATGCAGAAGTTATTTCTACGAAAAAATACTCCCAAAACACCATGTTGTCAGGCAAAATGCCGTTACTGACTAAACCCGCCTGCCTACCTGGTATCGCTACAAAGGTAGGTAATGACTGACAGTGATACAATCTCGAATAAGATGTCATTCATACTACCTATCCATTTACGCCTTTATATGGCTAGCTAACTAACAGCAAGTGCATTAATGATCGACCTCCAGCTAGACCTTCCATTGATATTCCCAAACACAATCGGCAACAACCCCTCTGAGGTACTACTGTTGTTATTTGCTCGTAGGAATCATACCGATCTATACCGGAGGTACTTTTCCCTTCCCGCCACATGATTGTTGCTGAGCCGCCTCGGAGGGTTCGCAGGTCATACTCTACCGTCTCTTTTCTGCCTCTCACTAAGGCTCGGATGCTCGTGAGATTGATATTATGAAACCGGATGTCATATGTAAAGGCTTTCCCCAGGCCGCCTGGCCGCTGACCACCCAATTCCACCATTCACCCTTTTTTACCTATCTTCTCTTGTCTTGTCTTCTTCGGCCTCGTCATCTCTCTCTCCTCGTTCTAGCCAATTGAATTCCCATTCTAGTCGTTCTTTCGTGCTCGGACTCTATTTTGCCGATTTGTGCCGGCCGAGTCGATTCGGCAGCGGACGTATTTTTGCGTCTGCTTAGTCTTTCTTTATAAGACGCTATCTCTAGGATAGAGGTCATATATCAGATACCCATTCGACTACCGGATTGTCGTTTCTTCATGTTTACACCGCACTTTGCCTTATGATCAAGTAGTTGTAGTCACCCCCACTATCGCCATCATCATCATCATTCCCTTCCTTACCCTCCTCATCATCATTATGAAATTTCACCATGGCGCCATCGGTGCGGCCGCTTTCTTCGCCCAGCACTTGGTCTCGGCTGCGCCCATCGAGAAGAGGGGAATCCTCGGTCCTCTATTCGAGATATCGACACTCGGTGGAATGACCTTTAGGATCGATCAGGTCCCCAATCAAAAGTTTAATGGTGCTCGGAAAGGCAGAGGAGCAATGGCCATGGCAAAAGCATATTCCAAATATGGTGCCCCCATACCTGATGACTTGCTCTCCTACATCGAGAAGCTGTTGGAGGAATTGGGGCTCATACAGCCTGGTGCTGGGAACGATACCTCTGCGAGCCCTCAGGGTGAGATGATGTTTGAACACCAGAATACATTTGATGTTTACTTACAGGTCTCGTAGGAGAGGTCGCTGCTACGCCTCAGATGTTCGACTCGGAATACCTGTCTCCTGTACAGATCGGAACACCTCCTCAGACACTGAATCTTGATTTCGACACAGGCTCTTCCGATCTTTGGGTGTTCAGTACTGAGACACCGAGTAATCAAGTCGGTGGCCAGACTGTGTACAATATTCAACAAAGCTCAACCGCGAAGCTGCTAACCGGTGAATTGTGGGACATTAGTTATGGCGACGGTAGCAGCTCTGGCGGCAACGTTTATCTTGATACTGTGTCCATTGGAGGGATAACGGTGGAGAATCAAGCTGTCGAGTCCGCTACTAACGTCTCGCTTGCCTTCACCCAGCGCCCGGATACCGATGGACTCGTCGGGCTTGCCTTTAGCACTCTAAACACCGTGAGGCCGACCCAGCAATCTACATTCTTCGACAATGCGATGCGGGATCTTGCCGCTCCGTTATTTACAGCGAATCTAAGAGCCGCAGAGCGTAAGATGATCCCTGATGAGGAGTACAACCATCCGCGTTTGCTAACAGTATACAGCCGGCAATTACAACTTTGGGTTTATCGATACCACCGAATTCACCGGGGAGATAACCTACGTGGCCGTGAATGCGAGTACGGGCTTTTGGCAGTTCACGTCGGCGGGGTTCAAAGTTGGCAACTCGGCTGCCACAACTGCAGCACCTCATGAAGCGATCGCCGACACGGGTACCACGCTTATGCTAGTCCCCGATGATATTGCTGCTGCGTATTATGCGCAAATCCCGGGCGCGGTGAATGCGGCGCAGACTGCTGGCGGTTATGTGTTCCCTTGTTCGACAACCCTACCAAGCTACACGGCCATCATCGGATCCTACCAAGCTGTGATTCCCGGAGAATTCATCAACTTCGCCCCCGTAGACGGCAATACCTTCGCCGACGCTACTACATGCTTTGGAGGAATCCAAGCTGTCCCCACCGGGTTTCCTTTCGCCATTTACGGCGACGTGTTTCTGAAATCGCAGTTCGTCGTATTCCATGGTGGTGAAACGCAACTCGGTTTAGCCCCGAAGCCCCTTTAATCGGCACGGAATGTTTTCAAATCAATAATGTAATGAGTTTGGTGAACTATACGGGAGCACATTGCTAGGACATTTCGTACTCCGTATGTAATGGACTGAGTGGCATAAAGGCACCACGTGCGAACCCACGTTCGCCAGTCTCCACGTGATTTATGAGTCCAGGATAGGCCTGTCAGTTTACCTGGATGCACCCAGCCACCGGGTAAGAGGATGGTGCATACGAATGTATACACTCTGCGAGGTATACTACAAGAGATAGCCATGCCATTTTGGCGAGGACAAGAAGGATGCCCATGATAGAGGGTATTAGAAGTAAAGAAATCCAATCCGCATCTAAACTTGACTTGATTTTAACGTTCCATGAAGCCTGCACATTTGGGACTCTTAACGGACAACACCGTCGCCATACGTGAGTTTGTTGTTTAGATCCGAGATTTGGGTCGGAGGTATCGGGGTTGAGGATTTCGGCGGAGCTAATGTTGGATAACGTTCGGCTCGGATATCAAAGGTAGGAATCTTGGGATCTAGTCTTATTCGACTTTCAAGTATATGATATGTTCTTGAAGAGGATTGGCGGTGACGCATACGTATGAATATAGAATGTCAAGTAACCCATTTAGTGCCTACCACCGCTTTTTTATTAGGATTTACATCCGGTCGATTATCGCGGTAGTACGACATCAGGTTGTTAGTGTCGTATGATGTAAGCGTACCTAACTATGTACTTGGGGTAATAGATACATATTCATTTATAGAAACCATCTAGTTTAGCGTACCTGAGATCTATCTACGTGTAAGACGACCACCTTTGATTGATCTGTCCGACGGCACAACCTGGCAAGGCCACCATACCGTCGCTTTCGCATTCACCAGCACTCAGTAACTGATACCACCATATCGGTCTGGTTCGGTTCGGTTCGGAGCAAAGGATTCATCATTCGCTCATGACGCTTCCTTCCATTCCATTATACCATTGAGAGGTGAAGGTCCGCTAGGAATGATAAATGCCTAATGTAATATTCCATTTTCATGAATAGCAGATTACCTAGATAGGACCCAAGGCATGGATTAAACCATCACTCACCTACTATATCATACTTACCCGTAGATTACCTCGCCATCTTATCGCCAACACCCAGAAATGGAAGCGCTCCAAACCACACTGCGCAACACAGCGCACACCCTATCAAGCCGAGAGAATCGCCACCTAATCTACACCACCGCAGCAACAGCCGCGGTAGCGCTGCTAGCGTACAGCCGGCACTGCTATGTAGAATGGCACGCGCTCGGCGAGGGCGGGATACCGCATTCTCTCCGGGGCTGGCTCATGAACGTAGCAGCGCATCTATTCGCGCGGCGGGACCCACGGGCCGTGCCAGCGCCCTACGAGCAGAAGAAAGCGCGCACGGGCGCAGACCACGCCATCGTGCTCTCGGCCAGCGAGGAACAGCTCTACGGCGCCCACAACCGGGAGACATTTCTCGGGGCCCCGATCCCCGAGCGCGGCGCACGCCGTCCAACGGTCCCGACGACCGTCGTCCCGCAGCGCCAGACGACGGAGACGGCCGGCGCCGCGACGATCGCGAAGCAGAACGCGTACCTCGCCGCCATCGCGGCCGCGAACCCGCGCCTCTTCGCCGTAAAGCCCAGCGCGCTGGAGTCGCCCAAGTTCTCCGCTCTCTGGCTCCGGTCCCAGATCGACGGCGTTGATCCGGCGCGGGCGAAGTGGCTCCCGCCTCGTGCTGTTGGCGAGACGGCCCATGTGCATCATGAGGGCAGCACGCATGCGTGTTTAAGCCTTGTTGACGCCGCGGAGGTCGTGAGGAAGGGATGGGGCGAGAGACATAGGATGTCGGGCGTCAAGGGCCTCCTACCTTGGGGGTATGTGCTTGTTTATGCGCCGCGCGAGGACGCAGGTGATTGGGACGTCTGGAAGGAGATTGTCCTTGCTTCTGTGCGCGTCGTGGCGAAGTCTGCTGGGTTCGATGGTGAGATTGTGGTGCCTAAGTAGAGGGAGGAGATATATATTGGTGGCAGAAATGAGATATGACAAAAACGGACTATGGTATCTTTTGTGTGTCATGGTGGCACAATGGGATGCTTGGCTGGCTGGCTGGCTTGGATTTGCGAAGAAAAGGAGAAATTGTACATAAAGTGATGGACGAACGGGGCTTCACCGTAATGACTTACCCAAGTATTTTCACTCGCTCTTCGTGCAAGCAGCGCATAGCAATAGGTTACATCTTTGGTATCCATTATATACTAGGCGAAACAACCAAAAACCCATGACAAGATATACATGATGCGCGAAAGGCCCTCCTCTCACGCGATGTCAATTTACCACGGCAGACCGGCGGGCAGGCGAAAACATCCAGCTAATTACTCTAGTCTTGAATTTTGACTAGCGATATAGGTTACCACGCGCCTAGTAGTCAATTTTCACGAAGCCTGTTGATATGCTTATTGAGGAGATTCAGCTTCTTGGCGGCGGCCTCGAGCATCGTGAAATCAACGGAGATGCCCCCGAAGGCCCCAACAAAGGCATTGTGGGTTCTATCGTTGGATGGGCGGTCCTCTAAGTACGCATCTGCTTCGTTGATTAGTAAGATCGCTCCCCAGCCCAAAGTCAAATCCATAGCCACGGTTAGGTTATCGTAGAAACTCCGGACCGATACGCCGAGTTCATACGGCGACACCGCATATAACGGGCGCTGTAAATGTTCCGCGACGCACTTGGCCGTCATCACCTTGCCTACGCCAGGTGGCCCCTGTAGCAAAAATACGGTTGCCTCTCTCTTGCATCCCATATCACCATTCACCTCCTCATGCTTCTTAACGTGGACGGAAGCGAGTGTCTTGACTACCGACTTGAGATTGGACTTCAGTGGAAGATTATTGAAGCATCCCTCATCCCACTAAACTAGAGAGATCCTGTCCACGAGGAACCCCAAGAATGCACGGGCGGTGAATGAGTAGCCGTAGACCATAGAGTTTGTACGAAGCAATTCCTTATTCGAAAGTCCCTTGTGCGCATTCGTAACCGGAGGAATATATGGCTCATCAGCCGCCTAACTGCCTGCCTCCCCATCCCCTAACGGCTCGCCGTCCGGGCCAATTGGATAAATCCGCTCACTTTCATGGAGGCTATAATAGGCCTCGTGGTCAATCATCTGTTCATCCAGTCGTCAATCTATATTTATATGCATCGCAAGAGCGTACTCGGTGGAGGGCTTCCCGTGTCGGGAAATTGCCAAGTACTTACGATATGACCTCGAATATAGATAGTTTCAAAGTAAGCATCCGATCCCAGCTGGGCAACGCCATCGTAATCATTCAAATGGCATCCAAGACAGCTTTCATATTTCCTGCCGCGTTCGAGCAGATACCTGTGGATCTCTACTGCCTTCACGTGCATATCGAGCGGTATACACTCAAGCTGCTGAACATCACGGTCCCCGAGATACGGCGCGAAGTAAAATTCGTCCCTGCACTCACAGAATCTCTTGCCATCGAAAGCTATGAAGGAAACAACCATACATGCTGGATAAGTGTTGCGCCGAAAACCAACGACCCTATATGCACGGTTTTGGGTGGACGATCCGTTATAAACGATGGTTCCGGGCGGGAAGAGTGTCCGGAGGCTAGAGTAAGCGATAGCCCCCGTTCCACCATTGACGCACGCTTGATACGCCTCGATCTCGTGTTTAAATGTATGCTGTATGAATTCCAACAGAAGGCTCAGGTACGCGTTATCCTGCTTGCTTTCCTCGCTTTCCTTGAACCACTCGCGGCCAATCAGCTCCAGATCGTTACGATAATGAAAGAGGCAGTGGTAGGGTGCTATTATTTGCACATCATCGGGGTGTATAGGATTTTCAAAGCAATCCCTTATGACGTAGTCCAACAGCTTGCGCAGAGGCTCTGGATGGATATACAATCGCGTGTCCGTTAAGTCATTATTGGGGTTAAAATATCGGACAACACAAAAAGCGTAGCTCCGCCACTCAAGAAAGCTGCGTGGTCTAGTGCGGCTCCCCTATTCGTAAAAGAAATTGATGCCATTCAGATTAACGTGTCTATCAACGTACGTGATCTCGCACTTGAAGATCTTTGACTTATGAACGTGCCACGTTCCGGATCTCCTCTTCCTCTTCATGGCGAATACTAGCGTCCTGTTTTGTCTGTATTTTATAAATTAGATAGTAAGGTTGAAAGGATGGCTCCTAGGATCCTTAAGAAGATAGGTTGAGGTCTGGTGTGTTAAGAGATGCAAGGTAGTCTCCTTAACGTACCTTGGATACAGTGTGTTTCAATCCTCTACTTGTCCTTTTTCTTATCCTTGATTTTAACATATGTATAGACAATTGCTTAAACGAAATGAGATGAAAACCTAGCAAGAACTTGATATTCAAAGGATAGGCCAATAGACTGAATCCTGCTACCAGAGGAATTTACTTTAGTAAACTATGGATTTTGTCAACCACGCGGATGAGAAGGAGGCAAGAAATACTACGGTTAAGCAAGGTACAGGAATTATAAGTTGGTAGGTATATAGACATCTAGACAAGTGATACCAGAGTTTGCTTAGTGTAATTTCCATGATATTAGGTCTATCTAGCTGCGATACACAATGTATCTCGGTGCAATAAGACTTTTGCTTCGTTCCTTCACTTATTCTCATCTAGTCCACCGGGTAGGTAGTCATTAATGCCGTGGTGGTTACGGGATGAACCACGCGCCGGGACATAACAGGCCGCATGCTATTATCATCCACCATCCCGTTAGCCCGCCGGTCTCATTGTTTTTTCTGTTGTCTTGTTTAGTTGTGCGCCTTTTCATGTTATGTTGTTCCTCATTGTCACACGGCCAAGACTGCCAAGACCTGGCTAGACCCTATTAGGCCCTCCTGCTTCTCTTACGCGCCCAGGTGGAGGACTATACGACTGATTGGATATGAAGCTATCACGAGTCTCAGACTTGTATGCAAGAACACTAACAATAAGGCATGAAAACCTAACGGACCTCCGGACGGATGGAATTATATGGAATTGTATTGAGGCCCTCGCGGGCATAAATAGGCCTTAGGATTCCCAGAGTCCCAGACTGAATGGCTCTGGAATCCAAGGACCTTGAGACCCTTAGAGAATTATTAGTTGAATAGACCTAGATCCAAGCCGCTATAATCAGCCCCTTGTCACACTCATTCCCACGCTGGGTGAGGTTTGTGAAAGAGAGCCAAGAGGGGTGTAACCGAAAGAACATAATCTAGGCAGAATCTAGGATTATTGGCTGGTGATTATTGACTAACTACCTGCATAGTACCTATTGACTAGAACTTTCAATAGTTTACCATTATATTATACACATTGAATCCCATAAGAACCTAGGAAATAATAATGCATTAGGTACATATATCAGTAGATACATAATACTATGTGTTTAAGCCAGGTACGTATATATGATAGATTATCACTATAATAGACACCTACAAAGTAGGTACCTAGGTACTTAATATTGTACACCACAAAATATGATATGATGCGTGTGTACGACAATGAGGCAACTTTAGGACCGACAGGTCATTCTAACTAGGTAAACCACAAATTAAATATGCCCAGTAAAACACCAAATGTGAAACCACTGCATAATTTACCTAATGTCATGACCTGAGTATAGGGTAGTAATAAACATTCGTTGTTACACGAAGAGTCTAATCTATCACCAACTGATACGTATGCTTATGTACACAACACCTTCTTTGTTCCATTCCAGAAGGTATAACACCTAATTTTTCCTTTTTGTAGTATTCCAGCCTGCCAGCAATTAGTAACCAGCAATCTAGTTCCCTGCCAAGGTCAATAAAACAGGTGTCAGTGTACATGTACTTGTAAAGTGACAAATTTCATGTATGGCGTACTTGGTACATATGTGGTGCATAATATGATAATAGGCAGCACATATACCTTAAGATATGTGCCGAGGTAACCTAGGCGCTCGTCCGATGGAAGGCAACGAAACGCTTCGAATGTTTTGCATTACAGTCGTAAGTGCTCCATAGCTGGATTAGTTCTTCATGCTATATGGGAAATTGTAGGCTTAGTCAGATGGATATGACGTCTCAATACTTGTCTCCTTTGTCGGCCCCCTTGGAAAGGGTAGTGACGAATAGAAGACCAACTAGGATAGGTACTTCTCGATGCCGACTAAATATTAAGTAGTTATTGGTACGTCACCTACCTTCAAGTCTACATACTTAGGTACTAAGGTAGTCTTAAGTATTTATAATTAGAAATTAATCGCGAAATAAGATAGGAGGCAGTATGTAATTAGACTATAAAGTGGCATGAAGTATTAGTAGGTAAGGAGAGGGAGGCATTCATTATAGAATTAACAGGCTAGATAGAGTCGAAGAAATACCAATCTTTGTCGAAGATTCAATCCCTCTTCGATATCACTCCCTCGTGTTGCCTACAAGGCTCCTACCTGAGGAAATATCACAACGTCTGGCTTCTGGACTCCTTCCTTTTCGGGTTGGTTATATGTACTTGGGTATGCACTCAACAATCTGCTCTTTTCATGTTCCTTTACATGATGTCTCGCACCTTCACCGTATATGACATACCTAGGTAGGTTCGGGTGGATAGTCATCATTATGATCAGTCTCGTCCAGTATTATTGACAAACAACGTTCTACTCGTAAAATTATGTTGGTAATTAATTCAGAATTTTGAATATTTCAATTTGTTAACCGCCATTACGTTGAGCCCGAAGCACGATGCCACTCAGAATCTACCAGCTGCCAACCCGGATACTCACGGACGTACTCGAGAAGTTCGACGATATCGAGTACCTGCCTCCTGTACTCCGTGCTCACGGTTGCTTCCGCATCGCCTTTCGTTCGCGCAGTGGTATCGCCGAAAGGATAATCCAACGGCAAATCCACCCGCGTCTTCTGCCGCTGGCCGTGGCCAACTACGAGGTGTCTCGTTTTACCTTCACTAGTGAAGACGTAGAAGGTGTTGTGCAGATTTACATGAACGTCTTGAATGATCCGCACCGTTTCTCGCTCCGTCTCAGGGTCCGATCTCCCCAGAGAATCGAGCGGCCTTCCCATTCCTACTGGGTGATTCCCATAGGAATGGGGGATCTTCTTCAGATGGGAAGAATTCATAATTACATACGGGTCTTTGTGAAGACTTATGCATTGTGGGCATGTCACGAAATAACGGCATCGTCCGACCCCATCGTATTGACTGAAGCGGAGGAGCTCCGTTTCTTCGTTGTATTTTATCGCTTGGAGTTGTTTCTCAAGCTCTGTGAGGGCGACAGAGTGGGAGGCGAACGATTTGGAGAGACTCGAACTTTCCGTGTCCTTAGTCTTCTCCCTCCATGGGAGCAAGAGCAGCTCGCGTGTGTCTGTTGGTGTCTGCAGACCCTATGTCAAGGTAAAACCTCTCTCTACCCCTCGTAGGCTACATCATCTGAAGAGGTCGCTACAAGGAGACCATAGCATTAGCTGACGTATTAGCTAGTGGTAAATCGATTTTGCCCCCGCTCTAGCTTCGACTAGGAAGATGCTAGATGGCTAGGATGGGAGAAATTTTTGGTAAGTGGCACATTATGAGGAACCGCTATCCGGCCCCGGTTTTGCTCATATAATAATAGAAAATATCACCTGAAATTATTGAATTTTTGTCGGGGTTTGAAGTGAAATATTCCTTCTTCAGAGAGGCACACTATGCCATGCAGAGACACAAATGCTCAGATTCCCCTCCATGGATCTGGCTTCATGAAGGCAGGATTTACTGCCCCGGCACGACAGACTCGGGTTTACGCCCGCTACGAGCGTGGGCAAGATGCTACTATGAACTGGGGCATCTATTTTGGTGGGGAGATTAGGATCGAACCGAATTGTGTGCAAATAAGGCCTTCGTTTTCTGGGATGAGAAGAGACAAGATGAATGGGACTTGGATGCGCGACTGAGACTCATTTTAAATGAGTTTGGTGAGCAAGCTTTGGAGTCTTTAGACTCTGAGATATCCACATTGCTAAGCTCTGTATGAACAAACCCTTGTACTTTATAGGAGTGGTGGCTCAGACGTCAACTGCGTTTCAAACATATAATACGAGACGCAGGCTAGGAAGCAGAACTGGTGTGTATCTGGACCGTCTGCAAACATAGGTAGGATTTCCAATATTCAATACGATTCTTAATAGACCTAGGCGATATCGGCCTCGGGGTCTACTGCCTCGCTGTGATGGAACATTATTCGTATTCTTCTGCCCAGTTGAACTTGAAACAATGAATAGCACGAGTAGGACTTCCTAGCAAGTAGAAAAGCTAACGCAAATTATCGGGCACGGGTTCGCCGAGAATAACCCCTCCATCATGAGACCGAGCGAGAAAGAAAGTAACCCATACCGCGGAACGACGTGATTCGAGCTGTTCGGCACCGGACTCAGTAAAAGCGAAATCGCGTAATATCCGGCGAAAGAGCTTTGACCTAAACAGATGGAATCAAGGAAGTTTAAGGCAAAAATGTCTATGGAGTACCGGTATATCACCGGCGTGTTGTTGTGAACATGTGGCACTATGGCGCTGAGCGAAAAGGATGCCTTAAACGCATACGCTCGCGGATAATTACCCGGGCGTTTGACGTAAGCAGATCATACTTAGCCGGGGTGGGGGGACTGGGTATAAGGTCGTTTCTGTCTACCATGTACTATACTGCTCCAGGCCGCACCGGTAAGGTCACACGAGCCTCACACCGAAGGCAGGATTTCTCTCGACACGTGCATATTGTTTTTTTTCTCTTTCTACACCATGTACGCCGTAAAGTCCAAGTGGTAGGTCGCATGGATGGAGCCCACTGACCTACCTAGGTTGGACGGCCTATTCCTTGCTTTGGAAGACGGTGGCTCGGGAAGATGCATCGTGACCTATTGAATGCCATGGTGTAGCTTGCTCGCAGTCTTGATTTTTGTGTCTGTGGTTTTTTATTTTTTATTTTCTTCTTCTACTCCTTCCTACCTCCTGACTTGTCCTAGACTAATGCAAGCCACTGAAATTCGTCGGAGCCACCTTCGGGTGTTTTCGTCTTATGAATTGCATTATCGCCGTGCTACACTCCTATAAATCCGACCGACCCTAAGCTCCCCTGACTAGATCCTGGATGAAGGTTGTATTCGTGATCTGGGCAACGGGTCTCTGCTATGTAGACTACCTAGTCTAGCTACCTAGTTAATTAGTCAGTGCATCTGTGTGGCCCATGGGTAAAGGGGACGAAAGGGTCCGACAACTAGTGGAGCAAGACGGGGATTGCGGGCTTAAATTCATTACCTAGGTGGTGTTGTGTCATATGAGGACTTCGGTGGGAGACCCGTCATAATGTACACTACGATATACTCTTCGAGGTGGTAAATTATCCCTCGTGAGATATAACAAACATGAATCTCAGCCCCCAAACCCCGGGAACGTTTTGTGGCGGTGGCGGTGTGGTAGTGGGCTGTCGGCCCGCTGTGGGGGCTAAGTCATGTCTTATCCTGGAGCAAATGGGACCTGATGGATAATTGCCCAGGTCCAGCTTCAGAAAAAAAAAAGTACGTGTACTCATGTATGTAATGTAGTGCGTATGTAGGCATTATTGAAAAGCAAGTTTCAGGGGAAACGAAAGGAAACTGGGGGGATCCATGCTGGAAAATTGATGTACTTCGGCGTCTTCTGGAGATAGCCGTGCGTGCTTCGCGAAGGTGACGGAAGCGATTATATACGGCTATTATCGGGGTTTACTTTATGATTATTGCTAGTGTGCACTATCTTCTTCTTCTTCTCCTAGTCCCCTTGTCGGCTACCTATCTGGGCCGTGCGCGGTGTGCATGGGCGACTAGATCGATCGTCCACCTATCCGTCCCTCCCCTTCATCTGACGAAAAGAGAATGATTTTTCTCACACTGAACAGGGCTGATAGGAACAGGTTTTGCGGGATTAGAAGGGGGTTTTGGTTGTAGGTCATTAGGTAGTATTGTAGTACCGTACCCAATGGTATGAGTGAGTTGCGTACGAAGTAGTTAATAAGAAGGAAGAGGGAGAGGGTGATACCGTTACTATAGTGCTCTTTTCCCAACCTACTGTTTCTGCGATGCAGCAGCACGACGGCGGCTCGGGTGCTCGGTGAAGAGCTGCCGAGGCGAGCCGCGTCCACTCACGTTCGACCGACCTTCCAGAAGGAGCGGGATTGGTCGAGCAGGGGTCGCCCCAGAAGCAAAACTGACCACTGGTGACCCATTTGGATGGACTCGTTTCTCAGCTGCACGCTACGTTGCGCGCTCTCATGGGCTGTCTCATTTCGGCAAATCTAATCCAAGCCCGCGTCCCCGCCTAGCTTGGAACTTTAGCTTGGAGAGAAGGGAAGGGGGGGAGGGGGTTAGAGGGAAAAGGCACATAGCGCGTGATTATACACTGTACTTAAACGGTATACATGCACTGCATACTACTACTAGTATGTAGATAGTGTAAGGAGAATTGGTATGGTAGGGGTAGTTGAATGATTGGGAGGAGGGGAGGGAAATGCGAAATATACCTGACATAATACAACATCAGATAACATGAGATAACATATACGAGTATGTAGAAGAGAAGATGAAATACTTGACCTAAATAGAGAGATACAGGGGGGAACCTTCAAAAATATTCGGGTAAGAGTTGGAGAGTTGCCGGGATTATAACCCCCATATCTGACCGAAGGACCCAATGACATGTGCAAAGCACTTAAAACATTCCCCATGTCGATACATGTATACTCCTACTAGTACTAGTAGTAGTGTACCTAGTGTACCTACTTAACCTCACCGAGGCAGTCTCAAGCGAGCGACACGATGAATGGTGTGCGATGCGATGTAAGGTAAAGCAGCGCGGCAAGAAAATTTGAATGCACATACTCTCGGCACCCTTCCGCCGGAAATGTCAGGTGAAGATGGAACAGCAGACCGTGCGTCAACGGGCGGCCACGGCAGCTTCGTTACCAACCAAAAACTATCCGGAGGTCTGTCCCAGAGTCTATCCAGAGTCCATCTACGGTATATTGTCTTGATGATCAAGCCTGATCGAGCCTGATCAAGCATGATCAAGCCTCAAGAGGTCGACCTGTTGTCATCAGATGACAGACAGACTGCATCAACTCAGTCGAGTCGGGGCTGACCTGAAAAAAAAAAAAAAAGCCTGATGAGACAGCGTACCATCGGCTTGCCGTGGTTGGGCATGTTTTAAGTGGTCGTGTGTGAGTGTGTGTGGACGTCGGACGAGAAAAAACGGACAATCCCCCCCTTAGTACTGCCCCGGGCTCTGACGGCTACTCGTCGACCCCTCGGTCGAAACCAGCGAATCCAAAAGCAGGAAAATTCAACGCGACCCTATTGGTCTAATAATCCTGCAATCCTGCCGGGTGATGGCACAGCTACATAATAGGAAATAGTGGGAAGGGGAGAGAGCAGAAAAAAAGACAAGGGAGAAAAAAATAATAGAAAAAGCAAAAAATGGACAGCAAGAGGGTCCTTGATACCTATTGTCTGGGGCAAGTTAATGTAAATGGTTGCATTATACGGCCTAGTAAACGCTCGCGTGCGTCGGACCCCCCGCGTTTCTGTCGCCTCATTGTTCCTTTGCTGACCGTTTTATTTTCGTTTTTTCCTTCCCTTCTTCCACTTCTTCTCCTTCTCCCCCCTTCTCCCCACCCCTTCCTTGTGTAGTCGCAACCTAAAAATGGCCGACGGAACAGGTGCAGGCACAGAAGGCGTATCGCTGTGTGTAAGTCTCCATCTTCGGCCAATCTGCATGGTTGGCTATGCCGGCGAGAGCTGTGATTGGTAATTTGCGGCTCACTGTGTTTCGACGAGGCAGCATTGGAGGTATACCTAGATTTGGAGGTAACATCCGCCGTAGCCCGGGGAAAAAAAAATCAAGCAAATAATAAATGAGGGTTGGCCGTCTATTAGGTAGATATCTGTGTGAAAATTTTCCGACACTCTCGCTCTCTTCGCCGGTAAGAAGCGCATGGGCTTCGGCGTGTTCGGTATCTTGTTCGAAGCCAAGCTTAATTTTCCCGTCCCTCATTTACAAGACCCATTGTTGGATAGATGGGTCGATAGATAGATAAACTATACCATGCAGTATAGGCATCGTATATCAAGAAATTGGGTAAAAAAAAAAGAAAGATTATGCGATGCCGGTTACAGAAAAGTCCGAGCATACAAACTATCACTTTATAACTTATGAGGTGGTTAAACACCTACCTACCCTGGAAGGTATACACTTCAAAGCACTATAAACCAAGTTTCCCAGGTTGGTCTAGTTTGTATGTAAGTGTAGATTACCTAGGTAGTCTGGATGGACTAGATGGTAAATGATTTAAACGACAGGTAGTTGAGATGTGAGACAGATGATATGTACCAGCTTTACCAGCTTTTTGCGTTGCATGAGTGATATCCGAATTGGTCAAAGTTTGGGTTTCCGTGGGGAGAAACATGAAAATATTTGTGGCGAGTAGATTGATACATGTATAGTAGTTGTATGATGTAGAGATGGTGTTTTGGGGATTGGGGAGGGGGGGGGAAGGGGGGGTTGGAGGAGGAGGAGGGGACCTAAGCTAGGTAAGTACCTAGGTAGTGTACCTAAACCAAGCCACCAACCCGCGAACCCGCGAACCCGCTAGGCTACTGTGCTAAAATACTAAAATACTAATAATAAAAGTATGTCATCAGCGGTACAGAATGCCAATAGGCGCCAATAGGGGGTGTGATCTGGGAAGTGGGTCCCGGGTCTCAGATCGGGGACCCGCCTAGACTAGGTAAGTAAGGAGACTAGGTACTTACCTAGTGTAGGTAGGGAGACTAGGGAGACGCACTACTAAAGTTAAACCACGCTTCAAAGTCCGTTACGGTAGCCTCTGGGCAGAGCGCGGGCAGAGCGCGGGTAGTGTAGGTACTTTACTAGTAGATAGTAGAACTTATAGCAGAGACTTACAAGTTTTGTTATACCCGTGATAGGCAATTGAATAGATAGATAGATACCTCAGGTAGGTAGGTAGGTAGGTAGGTACGAGCTAAGGTCGGTAGGTCGGAGGTAGGTACCTACATGATTGATTGATGTTCCATCGTTTCTCTTGTGCTGCAGCTCTTCGCCATCCCCGAGAATCTTGCGCGCTCGCGCACACGTACATATACCTCTCTCTCTCAGCTCTCCCGTTTCAGCGTGCCATCCTGTCATGGTCAGGTTAAAAACAGTCATTATCCATTATTCTACTTACTAGTAGTCGTATGTACCGACCTACATCCTACGTCTCTTACTTACCTACATACTTGCTTCACCACATGGCGGCCCAGCGTGACCAAGTACATGCTTCCTGCTGTACCATGTTCGAAACAACTCCACACACGCGGTACATGACTCTCGATACAACTCTCTCTAACTTGTAGGATCTGATCTCGCTTCCTGATGTGGTGTACTATGTAGGCATATACCTAAGGTATGTATCTCGTATCCACAGTTTTACGATATAAGAATATTGGTAATCAGAATAGTACATGATGATAATGATAATAATAAAAAGAATTTAAAAAAGTATTCATATTAATATTAAAAAATGGTAGTGATGGCGATAATGGTGTTGTTGGTTATCAGTTAGTCAAATCGTAAAAGTGGTGATGATGACGATGACTATACTTGGCGATAGCTATGATTGTGAAAGAGTGTTGTTACCATCATGTTGAGAAGCAGAAAGATAGAGAGATAGAGATGAGCGAACACACGAACCCCTGACATTCTCGAATCATAATAATAGCGAGAGGCCCCCTTCTGTCGTTCTACGCTGCAAACCGCCTGCCTACCTTACTTACCCACACTTCGCTGCGTGGAGTCATTAACGAAATCTCTATCCACACTCGTCCACTCGTCACCCCCATCCTGTCGAGTCGAATAGTACCCAAGTACCTCGTAATAATACCCTCATACTACCTGTGCCATCTATACTATCTATATATACTACCTTGTTACGGCATTGTCTCTCTCTTCTCTTGGGACACGACAGCTCCGGGTTCCCTCGTGCAACCCTGTGTCAAGACTTAATGATCCAATCTGTATCATACTGGAGAACGGATCCCCCATACATGTAAGTTATATATACCTGCATTAGTACCCTCGTTTTTCTGGATTATATATCAAAGTAAACACGCGAGAAATCACGTACGTACCTACATAATACATACTACCTTACCTGGGCCATGGCAGGGGGATGATAGTGCTCTACTCGCTTCTGCATACCCGCGATAGCCTTCATCGTGTAGAGCACTACCTGAGTTAGCGACTTAGCTTACCTACCTACTGGTACTTCAGGTAGCTTCTGCCCAACGACACGTCCACTCCTTTCTTATTCGTCTCTTGGCTCTCTAGTAACGGCATTCGTCCGTCTGTTGTTGATTCGCGCCATCTACGCATCTACACCATCCGCGCGCGCGCGTGTTGTATGACAGCCCAACTCCCAGCACAGCACACACTGCCGTTAGCGTTGGGCCTTCATTCGACAACCTGAGCTTAGTCTCTACGGAACAACCGAGCGAGCAACAAACGTGGCCGCCAGTCCTTCAGTATGAGGTAGCTTTCACACGCTGACGAGGAGTGCCTAACGATATGCATCCCGCACCGTCCTTGGCAGAGTCGTTCCCCAAAAGCACCAAGACGGATGACAGATCTCAACATGTTTACGAGACTCCCCAGCAGCCTCGCCTGGCACACGCCGCCCACCTTGGACCTCCCGAGCCCTTGAAGATCGAGAATCACTCGGATTATTCTGTCAGTCAGTCTTCGCCGCCCATGAGGAAAGATACGGCATCCAGTACTTCGACCAATGCTTCCGACACGACGGTTGTTACGGCTACATCGACTGACACATCCACTACAGCCTACAGTGTCGAGTCGTCCCAGTCCATCTTCTCCGTCAAAGATGGCTCCGAAATCTCGAGTAACCGTCGAGCAAGCCGTCGACGAACTGGTCCTCTCTCCGCGGCGCAGAGGGAAAAGGCTGCTCTAATCCGCAAACTAGGCGCCTGCCCTGATTGTCGTCGACGCCGAGTCGCTGTAAGTACTTGAGATCATTCGGCCATGAATGACAGCTCGTCCGTAAACTGTGTGTGACATTGCAACTTACATGATACCGCGTTGAAGTGCCATCCCAATCATCATAATATGTCGTGGGAAGAGGCCGTGCAAAAGTACCGCTCCTCTAGCCCGCTTCAGGAGCTCGCAACTCTTGCTGGGCGGCCTATCAGTCCGGCGCCGAGCCAGATGAGGCCACCCCCTCCCCCTTATGCTCAAAACTCGCAGGAAATGGAAATCGATCCGACCCCTGCTACGCCTAATCCTCGGTCCACTCCTGGTCGGACGTCTCCAAACGAGACTCGGATCAATAGGACACCCCTTCCCTCTGGACCTAGGATAGATAGGCATTTGTCCATGCCGAGCCCACTGGCGGCCTCTCAATCGCCGTACTCGATACCGCAGCTCGGCTCGGTCAAGCATGACCTTGAAGGCACGGCTTCTAAGATTCTCTCCTCCCCGTATAGGAGTCGATATTCTAACGTCTACGCGCTCCTAATCTATTGGCAGGACGAGCATGAGTCGAGCATAGCAGGGGCGGTGGAAGAACTGGCCGAAGTGTTCCAAAAGTGCTATCACTATGTGCCTGAGATTATCAAGATCCCTTCAGCTGCACGAGATGGTTACTCTAACCCTTGGAGATGGCTATCCAGGATAATCAATGAGTTCATCGACAAGAGCGATTCGAGAGACACCTTGAAGATCGTGTATTACAATGGATATAGCTACTTGGACGACAATAGGGAGATGGTTTTATCGAGGTGAGGAGGATTACCCCTATTTATAGATGGTCTAGGGTCGGTTGTTGACGATGGGCTAGTTCACGGAACCGCGAGAAAGGCGGAACTATCCGCTGGAGCGGAATCCAGCATATACTGGAAGAAGCTAATTCGGATACGCTAATTATCATGGACTCGATTTACTATCCCGCAACCAAGATGGTTCGCCGAAGGGGTGTTCTGGAACTGATAGCAGCTTCGGCGCCGGAAGACTACTATCATCTCCTCGAGCGCGGCGTCTTCACCAGGGCACTAACGGAGCAGCTTCGCATGCGAGCCATCCAGCATTTTCCTAACACGCTATCAGCGGCCGAACTACACGCAAAACTGCTTTCCCACTTCCCGAAACTTATCCTCGACAGACACCCGGAAAAGGGGGCGGCGACGGTGTTCCCGGCTCCCTTGCACATGCAGACCTCGGGCAATGCCCGGTTACCTTCTATTACGTTATCACCACTACCGCTACAGCTCCCGAAACCGCACTCGAATCCAGACAACACGCACACAGGTCCACAAGTGACGCTACAGATACGGCTAACAGACGAGTCGCTCAGTCTCGAGAACTGGACCGAGTGGTTTCGGATGATGCCCGAAGGCATTCGGGACGTGAAAGTCGATGGCCCCTATACGTTTAGATGAACGACGGTGTTCCGGAACTTGCTGGGCCTACTACGTCGTCTAATTATTATTATTTTCCTCTTCCTAAAGAATTCTTTGAGAACAGAGAAAAGCTCTTAACCTGAATTCGTTTTCATGACGCTACGATCTACTATCACCTGCTTCTATATATCGAGTTTCTTTTATCGGCCGAGCCTAAATGCAGGAGTGAAGGATGGAAATGGCCATGTTGTAATTTTTTCTTCATCTTCGCCTGCGATATCCGCGCTGCGCTAGAATATCTTGACGACTCGCTTATAATGGACAACTTTCACTGCATTCTTTTTTGCTCTTTCTCGTTGTCTACTCGTTAATCCAGGTACTTGATTGTTTCGGCAAAGGGGGGGAATTATTTGATTATGGGTATCATCTTTTGCTCGATACCTCACGACGGCATGTTTATTTTTTTTTCTCTGGTACTACTACTTAACTTACAGAATCTCTCATAGAAAAAAGCTATTATCCAACAACCTATAACAAGAACAGAAACAGCCCGCAAGCCGCAAACCCGCAGTCCACAGCTTCAGCACGCACGCGACGCAGGCCGCTTGCAGCGAACCGGCGAAAACCAGTTCTCGCGAAGCCTCTCAGCCCAGTGCAACGAGCCCCAAAACTCGCAAAGTCCTTCCCGGCGAGAATGCCCATGTTCCACGCGAGTGCGGTTTCCGGTCTCTGAGTCAGCCGATTCAGAAAAAAAACCAAATTAAAAAAGAACAAAAACAAACCCCCTGGCTTTTCTGCAGAAAAAAAAGAACGATGAACGAAGAACAAGCAACAGCCCAAAAAAAAAAAAAACCATGCAAAACACCGTACCGTAGTTACCTTATGCATAACGGGGATTAGTCTCACCGGCCGACCGAACCAACCGACCGGTCGGTAACCGCGGCTCTCACCTTATTTGTTTATTTATGACCTAACTACCTACCTACCTTATATATTATATACACACACACACGCACACATGTACAGGACACGTACGTATGTACTATGTAGTAGGTCACGCCATGCATGTATGTATGCATGCTCTGCATGCAACATGATGTATTCTATAGCAGCAATTGGGGTAGAAGTAGCAGTAGTTGTAGTAGTATTATAGTCTTACCGTGTTACCGCCGCGTATGTATCCTCCATGTATGTGTGTACGAAACAGACTATTGCTGACGTGCGTACTGTACCTCTATGTAGGCATGTAAGGTATGTATCCCCTCGCCTAACGGCATATAATAATAATCTACCGGCCAACTACCTACGGATCCCGCTACGTATCTATAGGCTAGTGGATAGGAAATCTTCAACGTCACGATCCGCCTGCCTATCTACCTTACCTTACCTCTCTAGGCATTTAGGATGTCACACCTTCTGGGATCAAGGCTGTATTTTATACGTGGTTGGTAGGGAACACTAGCTTAGTCCTAGGATATACCCATACTCAAGATTCCAATACGGAGGAGGGGGGGAGGAAGTTAGGTAGTTGAGACGCCTCGATCGAAGAGATATAAATAACTCAAGATAAGCTGCCGGTGTCCATTCGGGGCGTCAACGTTTTTCCAAGGTCAGGGTCGGAGTAGAAGCTACCAAGGTTTTGGATGGGTTGGGTCGATATCGCTTTCTCTTTGCTATACTCCGTCCCTTGTCCCCTATTTCCTATTTCGTTATATATTTTCTTTTTCCCCTTCTCGATAGATCCCCCTTTTTCGGTTATATTACCTCTCCAATATCCTCTGAACGGGCTTTTGGTTTCAATGACCTCACCTCTCCCCCCCCAACTCCCCCAAACTCTGCATGATTGAAATGACTGAAAGAAAAATCATGAATCATATATATCACACAGCAAACCCGCAGGCTACTAACCGCGGTGTAGGTATCACAAAACGACACATCAGACGAACCCAGAAAAAAAAGGGGGCATAGATGAATTGCGGAGGGATATATAACCTATACCATTCTTTCCCCCGGATGGATAGAATAATAACAATAATAATGATAGAATTGGATCGATGGCCAACGATACAGATATTATTATTATACGCGCCCTGATCTGACGTGCATTACCTAGCATTCAAAAAAGATCGGTCTTGCCCTGTTTATCTGCCCAACTAGCCTATAGATCTCGATTTACTATTTCATCTACCGAGCTGCTTACCTCGCCTCGCCTGCTTACATACACAGTATACAAACTTGCTTACGCCCGGGTTTTTGGGAGAGAGGGGAGGGGGGGTGACCCAAAAGGGGGGGAAAAAGCAAAAAAAAAAAGAGAGCATTCCGTCCGCCCATGTTTATGATTTGCCAACCGCTCCCGATATTCTTTTCTTTCCCCCCACCGATCGATCCCAAAAAATGCGTGCCGGGCTGCGTGCCGGGCCTGCAATGCATATCAACCCGCATATCGATATACGGTACCTCTTCTCTACAGACTACGACCCCCTTTCGTCGGCATGTTCCGTCGCCTCGGCTCAATTTTAACTCTATGTCCGGGATACTACAATATTTCCTGTTCGCCGATGCCCTTTTCCTTCACCTATACCAAGTAAGGGAGTAGTGTAACTCTTATCAAATACCGTCTTGGCTTTGGGGGGGGTTCACCGCGAGGCTGGGCAGGGAAAAGTATCTGCACTTTTTGTAACTTTCTCTATATTCTCATTCCTATCCCGCTTCCTCCACTTTCCCATCTCTTATCCATGTTTCCTCATTAGCTCATTTCCCCGCAATGATGTAATTATTCTATACTCTATATCCACTAACATAAATACTCGAAGCTAACCCACTAGACAATGAGTAAAGGCTATACTATCATACATACAGACAAAATGTAGAAAACAGGCAAGACAAAAGCAAACGCTTAAGATGTGTCGAAAACTCAAGCTTGTTAATGTATGAAATCGTTCTACACGTATTCTATACAGACGAGGGTATAATAGCGGTAGTGAACCGCTCCTTGTCCACACCACACCACATCGCATCATGCCTTCTCTCGCTTTTTCGATATATATGCGGGTAACAAAAAGGTGAACGCCTCTAAGTGTCTCGCTCAGAGAGCCATTAGGTAACTCGATAGTGAGTGTTATCGCAAGAAAATGAGACACTATGCAAGTAAGGCATGCGACGTCTATCTCGTCTATCTAGACGGCATAGCAGCAAGCAGATTACAGCGCAAGGGCTAAACCAGCGATGCCAGCAGCTGCCCAGATAAGGCCACCCGCTTTGATGTGAACACCAGCGCTGAGCACTGTTAGACCAAGGAGGGGCTGGGGCTCATAACTCTCGACGGGTGTCGAATCGGTCGTACCGTTCCAACAGAATCGGTCGAAGCACGAGCGGCAGGTCTCCGGGATGGTCGTTCCGGTGCGTTCCAGGCTACGGCTGAGCACGGCACAAGCAGCACAGGCGGGCCACTCGGCGTCAATGGTTCCGTTACCCATGGTCGCGACGTTGAAGCCGTTCTCGATGAATGCGTTGCGCTCCTCGTCCGTGTACGAAGGGTCGAAGGTCGACGCGTTGCTGTACGCCGTGTACGGCGTGAGCGGTACGTAAACGACGAGTGGCGGGATGGTGACGCTGCTGTTGTCGCCTGACGTGAATTCGGAGGTATTGCACCCGAAGAAAGTCGGCCTCTGGTTGAGCCCTAGATTGATAAATGTCTCGGCGTCTGGAACAGCTGGGAACTTGGTTCCGTTTCCGATAGCTTCGCGGCTACGCTCGTAGGAAGCGCGGAGAGCCGTTCCATTGGGGAAGTTGAAGGTCGTGTCTGCTGAGGAATCAACGGCGAAGATGACGTCAACGGCTCGGACGGGCTGGACCAAAGGGTGCAGAGGAAGGTTTTGCAAGTCCTCCCCACCATCGACGAGTGTGAGCAGCTCGGTGTCGGCGTTTCCGTTGGTATCCGGATGATATTTGTAGAAGGGGTTAGGCCTCCACTCAGCAATATCATCCTCGTCTTCGCCGAGCTTCTCAAGTATAGATGTGATGGCATTGGTGATAAAATCAGGCAGCGAACTATCGGATATGTTTTGAAGTAGAATTTGGTTGAACAGAGAGCTGCTCGTACCCATTACATATCCGTACTGATCGAATCCTCGGACGCAGTGACCATCATCTGGGACAACACCGTTGCTAAAATTAGAGCCCACGTATTTAGTAGGTGCAAATCCAAAAATAGTGGGATCAAAGCTTCCCATCTCCCAGGGGTTGAATTCGAAAACGGTCGAGTTCAGGGCTATGACCACTTCACCAGGGTGACGTTCATCTGCCACGAGGATTGGCATGGGCGTGTCGGCGGCTATGAACTTGTCTGAATCGGCGATAGATGAAAAAGTATAACTCGGACCACCATCTCTGGCATTGATGAGTTGATAAGACAGGGCACGTCCCCAGTAATCAGTAAGTGAGGCTCCATAACCGGCGTCCCGCTTGTCATCGACTTGGTCAGCTATATCGTTCCAGTATTCTGCAGTGTTGAGAATCGAGAGTCCACTATCCTCAGGGCCCTCGAAAATGTTTCGGGAAAACTGCCAGAGAGCTGAGCCTTCCTGGCCATCACGCAGTTGCGGAATGCTAGAGAAGTTGTTGGCAAAGATGGATCCGACGAGCCATCCACCGCCAGATAGACCGGCGAGGTAGGTCGAAGCTTGCAGGAGGTTACCAATCCCACCGGCATCGGTAGAACCCGGTGTTCGGGAGTCAGCTGCGGCGATGAATCCAGCGCCGTTCATAAGAGCGCGATAACCACCACCCGACATGGCAATACCAATGTTGGGAACGACGGAAAAATTCTTTGAATTAGACTGTACATAATTAGCGGCGTCGAAGCCGGAGATATTGGCGAGCTTGAAGAATTCCATCATGGGATCGATGGTTTTGGCGCGGCGTTTTTGAAGCCATTCTGTCTCGGAGGGTGAGAGTGTGGCGGCATCCCGGATGGTGGGCTTCTGCGACGGGCAGTTGACAGTGGCAGGCGCATAATCGCCCGACGGGCTATCCGGCGCTGCACGGCGCAACAATTCTCGAACTACGGCATCGGAAAGGGGTTCGTTCGGTGCACCGAGTATGGTGGGGATAAATGAGAGTAAGAAGAAAGGTAGTGTGGCCTGTAAGGAGCGCATCGTCGCGATCACTCTAAACCGGAGGGGTCGGATATGACACCAAAGATGGAATGAAACGAGACAGACCAAAGGCGAATTCGGAGAAGACCGAACAACAAGAAGTAAATATTCAAAAAAATATAGCAAGTAGGATTAATGGGAAACGAGAGAAGTTGAAAAAGAAGCTAAAGAAAGCCGAGAAATGACGATGTTTGAAGATTCACAACTTTGTATCTATAAGTAGTAAATCATGTAGAGCGATGACAGGGGTCAAGGGCCGAGGTACTATGTAGTTTAGGGGTCCGTCGTTCAAGGAAGGCTGTTTGCGTCACAGCACAACTCTGTACATTACCTACCTAAGTAGGTAGTGTAGAGTATCTAGGTATCTTCACAGGTAACCCTGCCACCCTGCCACCCTGCCACCCTGCCACCCCCCACAGCCCACCAGTCCACTGACCCATTAGCCCATTAGCCCACTAGGCAAGTATAGGGTAGCGTAGGGCAGATCTGACGTTTGGAATGTCCCAATCTGCCCCAACTCTGCCCAACTCAAATTGGGACCTGCAGATACGGTTCCGCTTCATTGGCGATTGTGGTATAGGCCAGCCATCTTCAGTTGCCATCAGTGTAGGGCTTAGACTTAGCAGTACTAGCAGCCATGTGCCGACAGCCGACTCTCTCACCCACTGTCGGGTTGCCTCACGATGGCATTGCGCTAATACCGCACAGCGAGGTAATAAAAATACCATCTTAAATCTGTACGTAGCCTCCATGGATCAATAAACCAGCCATTGATTCTATGCATAGTATGTATTTGATTGACGTTGCTTTCCAGCCTGGGTTGGAAATGTCTTTAAGGTAGATACTTCCGCGTACTGACTAAACCTCGTGTCCACTATAAAGAATTATACTTCTAGTATGCACTACTGGTCTAGTGTAGTGTAGTGCAACCAAGATCTTGCCAACACTGGCCTAGTATTTGACTAATTTAGCCTCTGAAACGTATTGCAAACTCATCAAAACAATTCATTACACTATAGCAGTTCAAAAGGATTTCGATGGTACTAGTGTATACGACAGTATGTAGGAAGCGCCTGCAGTCATGCGTTCAGGCAATAATACTAACAGAAGAGCCATACGGCCACCGCAAAGCGAGAGAGAGGGCGATTTCAGCTCCTGTTTCGAGGCAGTGTTTCGACATCCTAATCCGTTGATTGGATAGTCGGTCAGCATTACAGTACAATCTGTCCATTATAAATATCGAGAAAAAAAAAGGTCTCGGGTGGGTGCATACATTTCTTAGCGGCTTGGCCATCTTCATGCTCAAAACATCGCGGATGCGAATAAAATTCCTTG
The DNA here is from genome assembly GCA_022495195.1 of Xylaria digitata. Classification (NCBI taxonomy): domain Eukaryota; kingdom Fungi; phylum Ascomycota; class Sordariomycetes; order Xylariales; family Xylariaceae; genus Xylaria; species Xylaria digitata. Next base: position 280,455 of record MU376965.1, on the reverse strand, counting down.
GCATCGAAAATGCGTATAGTAGTACACTACTACTGGAGTAGGCCCGGATGCCAGCACCGAGTCCTGCCGCACACCTCATGTCGTGTTAATACTGTGCTGTCTGTAGTGTAAACAGACATTACTGCCCCTGACTGCCTACTCTGGATACTACTGCATAGCATAGCACCAAAAAGCTCAGCCATGCCAGCACATATCTGACGAGACGGTTCGTGGCAGCTGTAGACATTCCGAGCCTTCCGAACCAGACCATCCCGGCCATTCAACGCCATCCAACACTCGAGTCGACCTTGTCATAGAATCCACTCACGGGGGCCATGGTATTCTCGCGCTCAATTATAATAAGTTATACTATGTCAGGCCCAAGCTGAATGTGGTACGACTACACTACTCATGCAAAGCATTTTTACCTCACCACCGGAATCATGCGGCTGCGCTACGCAACAGAAGAACCCAGAAGCCGACTATACAGAACCGGGTATAACAAACAGGGAGTTATACGCGTATAGATATTCACGACTCATGACGTGGACCTACGGTAGCGCCGAATGTTGTGCCTCTCGACAAAACCCAGCCTGGATATCTTACAATTCAACTAAACGCATAGCCCTCGGCCTCTTTACCCGTCCTTGTAACCAAGAAGCTTGTGATTATAGATATACATGCCTCGTACATATAAATGTGGGCTTGAGCTGGGTTAGGTATATACCAATAAACCTAGTCTCTTTACCTAATCTAATTGCGCTGGTATAATGAGTCTTTGAGACATAGATAAATGTTTTGGTGTGTAGGTGTAAGATATAGGCTCTTACTAAGATGCTGTCACATGCGGTGACCTCGTGGGATGGGTCGAGTCGTAAATCAGGAGGAGAAAACTTACCCTAGACGGGGTAATGCTAAATCTTGTTTTTTTCTCTCTCTGACCTCTAGCCCCTAACATTCTTTCGAGGGAAACAAGAAACACTGTTGTCACCGCGAAAAGGTGACAAGTATCAAGATGGCGTGCTAAGAACCCACTCTTTTGATCAACTTATTGTCTTTTATAATACCTTGCAACTCTACCTCCGACAATCCCAACAACCCGGGTATTCTATATTACGATACGATGAAACCGGCTATTAGTCTTGCTTTCCTGATCTTCCCCAATTCCTCATGCTAATCAAAGACTCGTGATCCGGGGAAAACCACACCTAACCCCAGAGACCCTATTCCGGGAGGTGTGGTCGCCGTGCCGCTCTTGCCCGCTCACGTGTGCGCCCGCCTGTGCCGCAGAGCTGTAGTCTTACTCGGACACCTCCATGAGCTACTAGAAAAAAATTATGAGAGGGAGGGGAAAAAAGAAAAATACATCATCGCTGTCGTTCTTCGAGGCTCTTCGGACACTCGCCCTACCCACCTAGACACATGCTTAGTGTAAATCCCAATGTACCGTACACATATAGATGGGAAAGTACCTCATGACACAGATATAATGTTGAGATTTCTACCCCCGGAATCCCCATTCTAATTTCGTCCAAATTCCCTTATTCCAACAACTCCCTCAGCCTCGCTTAATACTGCACCATGAACAAACATCTAATTTTAAACCCTATCTAACTAGGCCTAACATCTAGTAAGACGGCAAACATAGAGCCAACAGCATTCGAGTGCATTCCCCAAGTACCCTCTTGCGCTTGCAATTTTCATAAACTCATGTCGCGAATAGCCTAGAGCTGTGACAAGTACAGCGGCGCTGCAAATCTGTATGGTTATATATAGTATCACAACATAGATTGTTTCGTTTGAAAAGTTCGCGTTGGTCCTAACTGTCGTAAAGCACTAAGCACATCAATAATTATGGTGTTTTTTTTCCCCTTGCTAACTGTACATGGTTAAGCCATTCAGTCATCTGCGCATGCGCAGCATGAACTACCCGGGGAAAAGACTAAAAAAACCTTCAAACCCAATAATTCCCAACCTGTGAGGGCCACAAAGGCTGAGTCGTGTATTTTGCCCAAAATACTCCAACAGGTAGGTAATTGTAATAGCCGACACTTGCTGCCCTCTGTAATGGTATGTGTTCCCGAACTCCACCAAATGCCTGAGCCTCGAATAGTTCATGTTGCTACTGTTCAAAGTCCAAATTCAATACATCTTGACGCCCCTCATCACTTTAATTCAGTTACTGGGTTACTGGTGTTGGAGCTATCCTCCGTTTCTTGGGTTGAGCACTGATATCATCTTTCTCACTCTCGGTTACGTCTCTCTTGATGCCAGCAGCAATATTCGCGCTGGCTGGGGTCTCTGGCGGAGTTGTAATAGGAACACCAGTCACTTTGCCCGAATTAGCGGCCGTGATGCTGGGAACATTTCCGCCGATGAGAGGTGGGTTGTTCATGACGGAAGCTTGGGTGGCCACTGATGATGTCGAATTTGACCTGGTGGGAGACGGAGGCCGGGCAGTTACAAAGGATGCCGTTGGTGGTGGTGATGGAGCTGCGAATGAAGTGCCCGAGTTCCGGTGCTGATGGCCTGGAAAGGGGGAAGGGGGCGCAAAGACCGAAGTTGGAGTCGGTATTGGCGTTGCTTGATTTGAGGTAGTACTGGTTGCCATTGCTGAAGGATTCTTGCCGCTCAATAGCTCACCCTTATATTCTTGGCCTAACTCGCCGGGTGCAAAAGACAAAGTCGAACAGAAGCCATCTGACGATGAAATCAATAACGTGGAGCCGTCACTTGACCTAGAGAATTGTTAGAAATATAACTACAGCAAAAAAAAGAAAAGCTCTTACCAGGCCAAATCGGTAAACGTGGCTAGATGCAAGTTGCTAACTACGCAGATAGGAGTTGTCTGTTGGGTATCGTAGAGGAGAACTGCATCTTGGGTTGCTACAGCATATACCATTCGGTACGGTAGCGCAAAAGTAGGTTTCGGTCCAACTGTGGACGCATTTGTTTCTATGTTGAGGGGCTTCGAGGGCGTTGGCTTGTCAGGGTCTGGGGCTGAAGATGCTGGTGGTGGAGGTGGATCCATGATGGCAGGAGATGGTTTAGATATTGGCTCGGGAAGCGCTAGAATCGGATCCTCGGCTGATGAGGTATCTATCGTAATATGTTGAGTGACTGGAGGACTTTGTCGGAGGGTATAATGGATAGGTGAGCATCTAATAGCAACTGAAGGCTTCTTATGTCCCGGTAAATGCGCGATAGGAGGTTTGTTGATGCCACCCCGTGTATAAATATAAACAGTATTTATAACCTCAAACGTGGGCTTGAGGCCCTCAGTTTGGTGCTGGACTTGGTACTGACCGGCAGGTGTAAGAAGGAGGCTACCATCTGGAGTAAATGTTAACCGCCTGAAGAAGGACGTCAAGGTCTCGTTGGCATATAGATTCGCATTTTTCATGCCGATGCTACTACTGTAGCCTGGTTTCGGAGAAGCTTCGGCTGCCATGGGCATTACTGCGGGGAGTGGTAGTGATGGTGCTGGTGATACAGAACGGCGGGAGGAGAATGAAGACCGTCTACTGTGACTGACCACACTAGGTGGATTCATTGGCAGGGGTACAGACTGTGGTGTTCCCGGCGCCGATAGTACCGGAGAGCCAATTGATGTTGATAGAGTATCTACGGCGGCCGCAAGCTGGGTACGGTAATTCATATCTGGTGGTGCTGGACTGTTGGATGAAATGCGGCGGGGAGGTAGATCCATTTTGGCATGACTGGCTACTTTTGGTGTCTCAGCGCCGTGACTCGTCAATGTATACTGGCCATCTTTCGTCTTTAAAGAGTAAATATGGACAGATCTATCAGAAGATTGCGTGGCGATATATTCGTTCAGTGGATCCCAAGTAACGCCCTGTACGTAATGGCTGTGTTCGGCGATCTGACGGACAAGCATGCCTTGGGTCTCGTTAGCACTCAGCGGATATGGGGGAATAAGCCATGGCAACCTACCTGTACCAGCGTTGTAAATGCGAGCAACATTGTCCATGCTGCCGATAATGAAGTAGGTGGCGTCGGGGGACCAGGCAAGATCGTATATCTCGGAACCTGTAGGGCGGAACATGTGTTTTGTACGCCATGTCTCCTTGTCTTCGATGCCCTCGTTGCCAAAGGTTGTCGGATAGTGAGTTTCAGATGGAACCCATAATATCACATTTCCGTCGTCGCCAGCGGAAGCGAGGGTCTCACCCTTAGGAGCCCAGCGAACAACGTTGACGGCTTGCGAGTGTTTCGCTAGTGTGGATAGATATTCAACCCGGCGGTCTTCGCCCTCACCCTCAACTTTCCAGATGCGGACGCTGTTGTCTCCTCCCCCTGTAGCTAGTCTCCCCTTTCCGTGTGGCTCGAAGTGGGCGGAGTAGATCGGGGCGTTCTTCTCATGCCAATTGATGATGAGAGGAGTCGACTTCATGATGACGGTGCTTCACGAGGTGTAGGCATGGGATAGATGGTTGGTGGTTAAATGCGGCGGGGGGGAGATCGAGGATGAAGAGGTCGAAGAGCTGGCAGGTATAGAAGGATGTGTTGATGGAGTGGGCAAGTCGGGTCGAGTAGAGCTGGTTTCAAGTGAAATAACTTGTGTACCTTGGTTGTGTACGTTATATGTTGGTACGATGTCGTTGTGACGCTGTTTGCTACTCTTGTCGGGCTTGGTGCTTTGGTAGGTACCTACTAACCTGGCTAGCACTTGTAAATGGGGGAGGTGATACAAGACCCCTGCCTGATGGGATGGCTTTTTCCAGGGGGGACAAAAACGAGGCAGACAAATGTGCAACCATAAAATACCCTGGACACTGTAGTTTGGGCCACTCGACGTAGATGTGATGTGGGATTTGAGGAGCTGAGAAGATAATCAGGTGTCGTCGAGTTTGCAGGTGTAAATGCGGGACAACTTGAGAAAGGCACGAGCCTGATCATTACAGTGTAGGTACTTAATCGGTAGCGCTTGTGTGTGACACTAGATAGCTTGATAGATGTACAAGATAAGATTAGAGGCAGGGAACGAACAATTTGTCGAATAGTGAGAAGTGATTGATTAAATCTAGTAGTAGACACAGAATGAAGGGAAATGGTCATGTAGGTATTTTTGCTTTCATTTGTTGAAGGAGAATGCAGTCGTTGTTACATAGCTACATCCCAGTAGGTTGGCAGAGCTACATGCACTATGAACACTAAGTACCTTGGTAGGTAACCTACCCGGGTAGAGATAGCTAAAGTTAGGCTGGTATTTACTGAAACCGCCGCCTTTCTTTGGATCTATCATGCGTGAGAATACTTCTAATGCCACCTCCTAGACTCCCTTAGGTAGCCTCGGGTGTCTCTTACTTGGGTACTAGATAGGTAGGTACAGCCATAATATAATCTAAATTCCAGTGACCTTGGGACGACGGAGCAAGCAACGGAGCGCGTTCAACCGCGTTTAAGCCAATCATCGCCGTCGCTTATCCATTCACTAATCCAGTTGTGCCCGAATAGGATAGGTACCTATATTATACCATCTACTTACTAAGTGGGTAGTAGTGGCAGCTGCAGAGAGGTACCTTAGCTAGGTATGTGTCTTGGGTAAGATTGAGATATGTTGATACCTGGCGTCCTCATTACACTTCCCCAAGGTAGAACCGCCCTATCTTATTGGTATCGCAACGCCCTTTTTTGAGCTTGACTCATTTATTCTAACCTAGTATATAGACATACCTCAGCAGCTATAGCTATAGGTGGTTATTGCCATTTGAGGCTCGTGATCTTCACGGTATCGGTTGTTGTCTTTCTAAAACACATATCGAGTCGGCATGTATGACATTCTCAAACATCGGCGTCGCACGTATGATGCATTCGATTCGGGCGGGTGAAGAGCCGACCTAGTCTTGCAGTTAGGTATGGTGTCGCGCTCTAGTCAAGAGGCCCTCTAATATATATCACGAAGAAAAGTGGCTTATGGGGAGGGGGGTTTCTAACCTGTGAATCCCTACTGTAGTCTTGGATTTCTCTCCTTGTTCCTCTCCCTCCCCTCGTTTCTCTACATAGTACTTTCGTTCTTACTCTTCCTCCTCCTTTCCCCCTCCCTCCTCTCTCTCCCTCCCCCGATCGTGTGGTACAAATCACGAAAATCCTATTGGCGATGAAGGATAGATGGGAAATTTATCACAAGTAAAACTGACCGAGGGGTATGACAAGCCACTGCACACACAAGTCACAATGCTTCGACGGGCACTGGCATTGGCTTGCTCTGCCGATCCGTTAGATTGGTTTAGGTTACTCTCAACCGGTAGTGGCTTCCGCGCCATGTCTTGGTTTACTATGTAGTTAATAGTCCTCTACCGTGTTACTCTAGAAAATATACTGATGAGTACACTAGAGGATAATGACGCCGAAATCAGACTAGGAAACGGCAGGACTGCCAAACTCACATCCACATCGTTGAAACCATCCACCTGACTGTGACTTATCCATCACCTCATATCAAGTGGAGATGCTCTCTGGAGTTCCGCCGGAAGACGCCTTTCTCCTTTCTCCCTTTCTTTTTCCTTCCCTCCTCGAGTTTCTCGTCTTCGGACAACTCGATTTATGCCATGATCCCATCCACCACTGCATGAAGGAAAAGGGCCGTACAGTATATGAAATTGTATTAGTACGGTATACACACCGCAGCTTACACCTGCTTCTTAGTGCTCGTCGATGAGTTTCAACCGTCTAACTGGTCGAGATATTGCTTGAAAGCTTATATGCTCCACACAAAGGCGGTGTGTAGGGCATCCCCAGGTTTCCTATGACGGTATACAGATACGTATACTGCGTACCATCTACCGACGCCACATACTCCGGTTGCTGGGTTGCATGACTGCTCTACTTACTTATAGACTATAGTATAGTTACAATGCTGTACGTGTACTGCAGCAGCAGCAGCGGTTCACCAGCCTAGCTTCGGCTTCATTGGGGTATTCAAGTGACTCATGAGGAAATTGCAATTCAGATGGCGTTCTTGATGAATTGTTCTGAACTGCACTTGATAATGACGAGCTCGATTGGCTCGGTTGTCATCGACGGCGCCCACCTTGAATGAGGATATCCTCGTCATTGTGACCGTCCCTCGACAAGGATGTTGACGAACACATCGTCCCGACATCCTCGAACTAAGATATCAAACCGAGATACCTATCCCACGCAATTGATTACTTCCCTGATCTGGTATCGTATCTGGTCTGATATACTACATAGTACCCTAAACAAAACATGTTCCTAGACAGTGTACACTAACTACGCGACAGTGTTAGATAGGTTGAATACAATTTGGCTTCCCTTGCATGCCAATAAATGATTTAACCTAACCTAGTACTTACACTAACTAACCCCACTCTACCTCTAATTATTATTATCGGGTTTTTAGTGCGTCTTGCATCTCTTCCTATGACATGTCTACTTACCTAGGGTAGTGTATGGTGGTATAAGTAGGTGCCCGTTTTCTCGATCCTGTCCTTGCCAAGGGAGTAAAGTTATTGGCTACCTCTAGGCTCTTCGTTGGACCGTTGTTACTATCCATACTTTACACTACCTACATAGTATGGCTGTTTACTGTAGGTCACGGACCTCGTTTTATTAGAGCATCTTGTTCCATAGTTTCTGTACACTACGTTACGCTACCCGTCTTCGGCCGAGCGTTCCGTTATACTAGTGCTGATGATAAGCTGCCAAGGATCGACCGAAGCCGTGTGCTGGCTGTTACCCTGCATCTTGCATGTTGCTGTACGAAATAGTGTAGTGTAGGTAAGGTGGTCATTATCGGTTCGCGAATAAGGATGTCAGTCTACCTATCACTACCCAACCGTAGACAGTAGGTAGGATTCGTGTATCTCATGAGTCCCCCCATCCTTTACTTGAAAAAGGCATATATATATATCAAGGGGTGAAACATAGCATAGGAACTGACTCATAGATGGTTCCCATTACACTACACTGAAGTTAGTCTTGTCGATATTTCTAGGTCTCCCACATACATAGGATGCCCGTATCAGCACTATAAAAGTGGGTGACCTGGGACCTTCCAATACCTACACGACTTATACTGGCAGTAGTGCCCTACACTGTTTCTCGCAGTCATCCGTTTGCTATGATCCATCCCATTTTAAAAAGAAATATTTTCAGCTTCGTCAATTTCGCCTTCTGTTCACGTTGCTAGCTGCACTGTATACCATTGTACCGTCTCCTAGCTAGCCTCAGATAGCGTTGCACAGGCGGTTAGCCAACCGACCCCTGGTAACCCGTATTAGACATCCTCCGTTTCCTGGTCACCCTAGCGAAACGAGTCCACAGCTACCTGCACGTCGAAGCTGAGTTTTCCTATATTGGATCCGGTACATTGGAACGCGAACTTCTTGGCAATCCTATTGTGGCAGGCTGGAAGCTCAATGAGGGCTCCCATTGACTGATTAATAAATCTTGTAAGTTCTCGCCCAGTACCCGCTAGCCAGTCAGCACTATGAGTCAATCGGCGACCAGGTATACTAGGATCATCATTAGCTATCATTATTTATCATTATTAGTTTCTTGCCGTCATATCCTACTCACGCACCCGTCCCGCTAAAGTTGTGATTCACGCCGCAGGCCCCTGCTCAAGTTTGTTTTTTTTCACCAGCTTTGATCACGTCTTTCGTACTACGTAATTACCCATTGAAGGTGTTGTTACCGTCGGCTTGATGCGGTTGTTTTGGGAGAACACCTGCTATCCCTGATGGCCGACTCTCGCAAATACTCCAACAGCGGCTATTCGAAAATAAAATCGAGACTCCAAAATCAACTACTCGAGTGGTTTTACCACTAGGGACTGCCTAGATTCAAGGCCCTGTTGATCAAGGACCCGGCCCAGTTTCCTATAATCGAACTGTTGCATTGCGCGTACTCAGAAAGCAACGTCTGCCATGCCCGACAATAAATTATTATCCACATCTTCAGGCTTCGGCCTCGGAATCGTCACCGTATTGTCTCTTCCAGCAATAGTACACCTCTTCAAACAGATCCGCAATCGAACCCCCAAGACCGACGGTTATGAGGACAAGGATGGTCAAAGTACCGAAGAGGCCATCAAGGCCTTCAGCACCAAGCTTCCCAAGGCTTCAATGTTGGTCTTGTCGGCAATTGGACTTTGTATCTCCATCGCGATCGCAGTTCTTTCGACTGTGAGACCTCAAGGCCAAGGGGACGGGTTGTTTCTGGAGAATTGGTTGGCTGTGCCAGGCTGGGTAAGCAAAATGGAGCAGAATAATTTCTACCAATGGACTTACATGATTTCGTAGGCTCTTTTAGCCTTCCAGGCTATTTGCATCGCGACCAGTCGAAACTCGGTAGACGCATACAGCCTGGGCATATATTCAATGTTCTCTTGTGTAACACTGTTTGCCGTCTTGGCCATCCAGAGTAACCAAGTCGTTGTTCGCTTATGGAAGCACGATGGTGCAATTTTCGCTATTCGTGCTGCTGAAATCCTCACCATTGCGTGCCTAGGTTTTGCAAGCTTGACGATTCCTCGCCGACCCGACGTTTTCTATGAAGGCGAGCTTGTTGACCGATTATACACAGTCTCTGCATGGAGTAGATACAATTATAGCTGGCCATCTAGGGTCCTACGACTAGCGACAAAGAAGGACCTCAATTTGTCCGATCTCCCGAGACCTAATCACTACGCAAGATCCAAAGATGCCGTAGCACAGTGGGAAAGTCATGGGTTCACTCATTCGCTATGGATCTCAGTCATCTTGGCGCACAAGTGGGCATTTGCGATACAGTGGTTTTTGAGCTTGGTAGGCGCTGTGCTGGGCTTCACACCGCAGTGGGTTGTGCTACAACTACTACATATTCTCGAGCAAAGACAAGGCAACGAGCGTGTTGGTTACGAAGGCTGGATGTGGGCTCTTGGGCTGATGGTAGTGATTATTGTGCAGTCATGGGTCGACACGCTTCTCTTCTGGCTTTCTTGGGCTGAAATATGTATACCTATTCGCGCCCAGCTGTCAGCTCTCGTTTTCCAGAAAGCGATGAGGCGGAAAGATGTGAAAGAGGCTAGCAAGAAAAAAACATCCGCTTCCACGGAAGCCACCGCGACTGGACCGGAGGGACAATCTTGCAGCACCGAGCAGCCCGAATTTGATGAGAGCGGCGACGAGGCAGAGTTACTCAACAAGAGTAAACAGAGTACCGTTAACCTGATCGGTGTCGATGCGAAACGCGTTTCAGACTTCGCAAATTTCAACTGGATTATTCCTTCTTCCCTTTTTAAGCTGATCGTCTCTCTCACTTTCCTCCTGTATCTCTTGGGTTGGAAAGCACTTGTTGCTGGCTTCGGTACTATGCTTGTGATAACACCTATCAATATCTACGTCTCAAAGAAATACTCCGACGCACAGGATAAGTTAATGCAAGTTCGCGACGAAAAGATGGGCGTCGTGTCTGAAGCTCTCCAGGGTATCCGACAGATTAAATTTTCCGCCCTTGAACCTCAATGGGAAAATAAAATCGGGCAGGTTAGAGAGAGGGAGCTGACTTGTGTTTGGGATGCTTTCAGGTTCGATGTCATGCTTTTTGCCTGTTGGATCACAAGCCCGATTCTGCTTGCTGCAGTGTCTTTGGCTGTATACGCCACGATTCACGGGTCACTCACTCCTTCTGTCGCCTTCGTCAGTCTTAGTGTCTTTGGAGCTCTGGAGCTTACGTTATCGATCATACCTGAACTGACGACCGATCTGCTTGATGCCTGGGTGTCAATCAAGCGGATTGACACCTACCTGCAAGGAGCCGAAACCACCAAAATTACACAGGACGCCGATGAGATTTCGTTTAACGATGCCTCTATTGCCTGGCCCTCTGATACTGATCCCGCTAGCGGTGACGAGGACTCTAACCGATTTGTCTTGCGACATATTAATGCCACTTTTCCCAAAGGGGAGCTTTCCGTTATATCTGGCAAGACTGGTAGTGGAAAGTCTCTAATGCTCGCCGCTATTCTTGGGGAGGTTGACCTTCTGTCTGGCACAATTGCTAAACCGCGAGTACCTCCACTTCTTGAACGTCATGATAGCAAAGCGAATAAGGATAACTGGATTCTCCCCGGCGCTGTTGCATACGTTGCTCAAATCCCATGGATCGAAAACGCTACTGTTAAGGATAATATTATATTCGGCCTGCCATACGATGACTACAGGTACAAGAAGACGACTGAAGTTTGTGCTTTAACAAAAGATATCGAGATGTTCTCTGATGGAAATGAAACCGAGATTGGTGCCAATGGAATCAATTTGAGCGGTGGCCAGAAGTGGCGAATCACGTAAGTCCTACCCCGAAAAGAGTTGTAAAACTGAAAAGCAAAAAGGTTTAGGGAGCCAATCACTGGATCCACTCTTCCTCATTATTGTAACCCTAGAGGGAATGCTAACACGACTGCAGACTCGCACGAGCCATCTATTCTCGTGCCGGGATATTAGTACTGGACGATATTTTCAGTGCTGTCGATGCTCACGTCGGTCGACACATTTTCGAGAAATGTCTCAATGGCGAACTTGGAGTTGGACGAACCCGCATTTTAGTTACCCATCATGTTGCCCTATGTGAGTCAAAAACAAAATACTTGATGGAACTAGGAGATGGTCATGTTCTCCATGCTGGGCTCGTATCCGAATTAGAGGAGACGGGAACTCTAGAACAAATTAGGAGTCACGAGCAAGACGAAGCAGAGATTCGATATGAAGAACTTATTCGAGATGAAGAAGAGATGACCGCAGTTAACTCCGAAGAGATATCCCAAATCGATGCCGAGGCCGTAGAAGAGCCCCTCATCAAAGTTCCCTCGAAAGTCCATCAACCTCGGAAATTCGTCGAGGAAGAAAAGAAAGAGGAGGGTGCGATTAAGGCACGAGTCTACTCAACATACCTCAAGCACAGCGGCTCCTGGCCATTCTGGACCGGTGCCGTCGTTCTATTCCTCGTTGTTCAGGCCTTGACCGTCGGCCGTTCGTGGTGGCTTCGCATTTGGACGGGCACATACGAGGACGAAAATACTATATCGCCAGTGAACAATCAAACATTTGTATACCAGTACACTCTCCAACAGTCTGCTCTCCACACTGTGGTCAAACCCATGTCGGTCGATCCGGCACATGGAATCAATTACTACCTAGGCATCTATATCGCGCTCTCTATCGTCGCCGCTTTCCTATCTACCTTTCGATGGTACTATATTTTCAGCGGCTCCATTCGCGCATCGAGGGAGCTATTCGCCCGTCTCAATTTCATTATCCTTCGAGCCCCTTTGAGATGGCTCGATACCGTCCCTGTTGGACGTGTTCTCAACCGATTCACCGCTGATTTCCACTCGGTTGACACCCATCTCGCCTACGCCGTCGCGTTCTCCGCCAACGCCTTCCTCAATCTCCTTGGTGTCGTAGCTGCCGGCCTATTCGTGTCGCCGGTCATCATTCTCCTAGCCTTCCTTCTACTCGCCATCTCCCTCATGTTCGCCCGCCAGTATCTCCACGCCGCCAGATCAGTCAAGAGGATGGAGTCGATCACGAAGTCGCCTGTTTTCGAACAGTTTGGATCCGCGCTCACGGGAGTGCTCTCGATCCGCGCATTCAACAAGTCGCAGACGTACATCGAGCGCATGTACCGCAGATTAGACGACTGGACGATCACGACCTGGCATCTCTGGCTCTTCAATCGCTGGATGGGCTGGCGCATGTCTGTCGTCGGCAGTTTCTTTGCGTCCTTCGTCGCTTTCTTTATCCTCCTTAGTCCGGATATGGACTCCGCGCTCGCAGGTTTCGCGCTCTCTTTCGCTCTTGAATTCTCCGAGTACATCATGTGGACAATCCGGCACTACGCCAACGCCGAACTTGAGATGAACGCCGCAGAGCGTATTGTGGAATACACCGAACTGCCCACCGAGGATCTCGGCGGCGCGCCGCCGCCCGCCGCCTGGCCTACCGAAGGGCGCGTTGAAGTCAACGACCTTGTCGTCAGCTATGCGGACGACCTCCCGCCCGTACTAAAAGGGCTCAACTTCTCCATCAACAGGAACGAGCGCGTTGGTGTCATTGGCCGCACCGGCGCTGGTAAGTCATCGCTGACGCTGGCCCTGTTCCGCTTCATTGAGGCGAGGTCAGGCAGCATCCTGATCGACGGGATCGACATCTCCAAGATCCGACTGCACGACCTACGCAGCCGACTCGCCATCATCCCCCAGGACCCGGTGCTCTTTAGCGGCACCGTGCGCTCGAACCTCGAACCCTTCGACAACCACACGGACGCGGAGCTCCTCGACTCGCTGGTGCGCGTGCACTTGATCTCCGAGGCCGAGACATCGCCCGGCACGCCCGTATCCGCAGCCCCGAGCGACGGGAGCAGGAAAAACGCCAATATCTTCCGCGACCTATCGAGCGCTATCTCCGAGGGCGGCCTAAACCTATCACAGGGACAGCGCCAGCTCCTCTGCCTCGCGCGCGCCATCGTCTCGCGGCCGAAGGTCATGGTACTAGACGAGGCGACATCGGCTGTCGACATGTCAACGGACGCGCTCATCCAGCGCTCGATCCGCGAGGAGTTCGGCGACAGCACGCTCGTCGTCATCGCGCACCGTCTCAGTACCATCGCGGACTTCGACCGCATCCTCGTCCTCAGCGACGGCCGGGTCGCGGAACACGGCACGCCGAGGGAGCTGTGGGAGGCCGGTGAGGGAGGACAAGAGGGCGACAAGGGCATCTTCCGCGCCATGTGCGAGCAGAGCGGCGAGCGGGAGGTATTGAGGAGGATCGTATATGGCGAAGACACCGCAATCGCTCACAACAACGCATAAAGTACACACGCCCTTCTCTAGGGTTGATTTTCATTATATATTGCTTCTCTTTTTCTTTTTTTATTTAATTATACAGCATGGGTCGGTAGGGAGGCAGATTTCAAGCATAGGGGTGAAAGCTGGGTAAAGATCTCTCGAATGCTTCCAAAAGAAAAAGGAGAACTTGGCGGAATGGTGTGTAAATACCTAAGTGATACTAATTCAGAAAACTACTACAACCCAGGACATTATCGTGCACGTTGGCAAAATGGGAAAGGAGAAATCGTTTTTATTTGACAATATTTCAGGAGACTGATTGACTCGACGGCATCACCGTTCATCCATTTTAGATTATCCTCTCATCCCATCTGACCTCAATTCTACCTATGTTGCGTAGTTCTATATGTTCGCCGAGGTAACTTAGTATGCGTCCATATCACGCCAGCCCCGTGAATAGAAACTCCTTGACCGATCCAGTTTGAGTTACCGTTATATCACATGTCAAAGTTATTGAGCCCTCTAATCCGTATGAGATAGGTAGGGGGTATAATAACTGTGATGCCTGATTCTCTATTTCCCCATTTCCCCGTCTTCGACAAAACCGTAACCGTTGCTGTTTGACCTCTAACGGCGCTATAGAAAATATTCGTTAGCTAGATTGTTCATATCGCAAACTGGCCGAAGACAGGACTTACCGGGACTCATTTGGTTATACCTACCCTTCCGCAAGCTCTCGGCATTGTTGGCACTCAAGAGACTGGGATACTTCCTTGTCACCAACAGCAGCGGCACTTATCAATGTGACTAAAGCTGCCGAGCGACGGTTGACCAACAATGAAGAATCCAGCAGCGAATGGCTAGGATTCTTCTTACATGTAAGTTGTACCCCCATTTTCGCGGAAGACCAAAAAGTCTTCTCCCACTGGCACTGGTGCCTCGGCAAACCCGCCGTTTCGAGGACCTTATCGAAGCTAAGCTCCTAGCCACAGTTAAGACAATGATCCTCGCAAGGTGACTTTGCTATGAGCCGCTTGCACTTGGCCCCGGGACATACGAAATGTAATAAGGGGTAATGATAAGTGCCCTCTGGGCAGCGTGAACATGTTCGGTCTGTTACTCCTATAGCTACTTCGCAATTTTCCATGGAATGATCCGGCTTGAGGCAATAATGGCAAATCCGAGGGCATGCATTTACACTGTGATGGCTGTCGTCGTTTAGCACATTTTCGCAGAACCAGCAGTCCTTGTTGCAATCCCAACGTAGGTGGCCTGGATATTTATAGCAAAAACATGACTTATCCTTACGTTTGCAAAACAACGTCTGGTGGTTATTGCTCCCACAAAACCCGCAGGGACCGGCACAGTTGTATACCGAATGATCGTCGGACCAGCAGTTCTCACAGGGGTGTCCATTGCGGTCAATTTCGTGATCTTCGACTGTCCAACGTTGATCCCTCAAGATGCCCACAGCGCGGCCAAGTGGTTGATCGCGTCGTGCAGGCTCAACCGGGTCGCCGGCATCATTCCACATCAAGGTTTCAAAGCTGGAATTTATCAAAACCTTTGCCGCTTGCCTAGAAAACGTAGATGAATATGGTAAAGCAATGACTTGATCGTCTTTGTATGATGACCCGCGCCGACTAAGTTCTAATAGCACGACCCGTCCCAAATATAGTGAGCATTTCACCGGGGCTTTGTTTCCGCGATTTAGTATGAGGTAGGTGAAGTCCTCTTCTTGTCGACGCTGAGGGCAATATTCGTAAGTATGATGCATACTGTCACATTTGCAGCACGCTTCCATCCAGCCACTCTCCCCGGCTTTAGCGCAAACCGCTGCCTTATGGTCATCGCCGCCACAGTTACCACATAACTTCGGGTCGGGCTCCGAGTCAGCTTCTTGGATTTTCTTGATTTTCTTATTTTCTTGTGGATTTTGGGTCGATAATGAATGGTTGCATTCCTCCTCATCCACACGACGCCTCTTGTTTGACTCGTTTTGCGTATCGTGAAGAAGTAACGTGAGCATCGCTCGAGGGTTGCTGTTGAAGACCTCTAACCGGTGCAGCAGGTCGCAGAGTGCTATATTAACTTCATCAAAGACAACTTCCAAGATTTTCACTTGGGTGGATTGGTGATACGCCTTGGCGCTAGCAGAAATAGTGTCCCAAGTGCCCGTGAGCTCAACTTTATGTTCCTTGCTAGCTTGACTATTGTCATCATCTAGCATGGGTTTAGGACTATTGCTGTCGACAACTATTCTATAATTGCAGCCGGTGTCTTGTTCCTTTGACGTGGTTGCCATGCTACCTACTATGAGGTCTTGTGGACTTTGGCACTTCTCTTTGCCCTAGCTGGCGTGATGATTGGAGAAGGTGTTGGTGGCTGCCGCGCAGGTGTGGTTTCGACGAATATGGTAGTGGTGGTGGTGGATGGTAGGGTTAGTGTAAATGCCAGACGTGGTGGTAATGTGAGTGAGTGGTAGAGATGGTAAGTGTGGTAGAGGTTTGAAGGTAATAGAAATGGAATGGTGACAGGACAGCCTTAGGGACAGGCAAAGTGCCCAGGTGCTTGCCCTTCTATGTTGGTATGTCAATTGAGTACCTGCCTAGGTAGGTATATCTTACCTCAAGTAGGTACCTCAGGTAAATATGCAGTACCTAGCAGTACTTAGTCACTACCTGCCTTGGTTTATCAAGGCGCATGGATGTCACATGAATTCGTTATTGAAGCAGGTTTAGGGGACACACTGGGTGAAGGGGGAGGAGCCACGTTTGAATTGCTTCGGGATTGAGTTAGTATGCTACCTTATACTGGGATATTATGAAGGTCTCTTGTCCCAATATGCATCGCTCTTCCGGGAACGTGGAATTGCTCGCTTTCATTGTGTCATTTGCGACTTCATAAAACTAGGTTAAGAGGTACCTAGGTAGGTAGGTAGATAGGGAGAAGGAGTGAGCCACAGTACTTCCTAAAAAGGAAATAACCTGTGGCAGAGACAACGCCTAGGCACGACCTTCCGAGCCCTCTACGATCCAATGAGAAAGCGTAGGTACCTAACTAACCTTAGTCTAGTGTTCCTAGGTAAGAGCCAAACACCGAATTTTTGACCGCCATACCTGCGAACACTTCAAAATATCTAGTGACAACTGCAAAAATGTAACAGCAAGGCGATTTTGCAGAATTACCATGCTTCGTAGTGCCTACGAAGGAATTAGCCATTCTAGACACAAAGACTCTTGTTTCAAATCACAGTGTAGTATGGCGCCAACATTTCAAACCCCGTCCAGTCCCCAAAGTTCGGTCCTCATACACCCAAGTAGACTGGACTAAGAGATCATCTAAATCGTCTTGCATCTTGCTAATTCGCCGAATTTGGTTTGCTCGGGAAAATCACCACCTTAGTAACGCCAAATATGAATTAGATGATGACTTTAGGGATGATATACCTACGGCACGTCTGCAGCTAAGCCCACGATATATTCCGCGCATCTTCAATCCAACAGCTGGTACTGACAGCGTAGAAGAGTCACGAATAGCTGGCACAATCATGTGAGTGAAATAACAGTACAGTAATATGGTTGAGAATGCTGTATTAGTCGACACAGTTACGCAAGACTTCACCTGTTGATTCGGCAGCTGTTGGAAAGGCAATCATGTCTTGGTGAGGCTCATCCAGACCATTGTTGATGACACCTTGTTGTCTTGAATATCGTTGGCGACTCCCACACTCTCGATAGATTAAGATATTAACGGTGTGATGATTGATATTGGGCGATTCGTTAACACTATTTCAGGCTCGAATGGATTAGACTTGTCAAGTTCGGCTGGACCTATGCCAACCGACGGTCGCAGCCTTCACTCATGTCGTTTGCTTGTGCACATGCATTGGAGTTATTCCTGTCCTTTATTGTTGTTGGCAATGAGGAAAAGGAGTGCAGATAGACTCCTGACTATTTCCGAATGCAGTTGATGCCGCAGTGCGGCCCAACCTGTCCCAACCTCTCCATTTCTTTGCTCGCACCATTGCCTCGGGCGTACTGAAAGACGCCTGCACTCGATTGATGCGATCTGTTCATGCCAGAAAAATCTCAACGGAAATGTTAGGGTCCTGGCCTCGGGCGGATAGGTGGCACCTATAAGCATGCTGTGGCGACTATTATCTGATTAGGTGCGCGACGACAAGCTTGCGGCAGGCCGCAATCAGACCTCTATGCTCTCATCTTCGTCCCCTCTATTGGCAGAATGACACCTCCGGCAGGTCATATTTGGCTCCACATATGGATTATTTGCGGGTTCACACTTGCTGGACTTCATTCCGCTGTATGGGTACCTACTTCAAGCTTCGTTAATTTCGAGAAGACTTGGTGGTCTGCTGCCCCTGCAGACTAGGACTGTCTTCTGGACGTAGCTGCAATGGCGCCACACTGCACTGACACGTTTTCTGCTCGTGGTAGGGGGGTACCATGAATAAGTCATTTCTCGAGCACCTCATGCGCGTTCTCATGTATTCTTAACGGGCTAGTCTTGATTGCAGTCTCGCGTAATGTGAGCAAGAAACACTCTTGGACGCCGAATTTATTCGTTATGAGCCATATCGTCGTGGTGCTTATCAATATGCTTTACAATAAGCAAATATATGAGGCTCATTCCTTGTAATGGATGGCGAAGCCTAACCAGGCCTAGGAGCCTGAGATGTTTGGGCACATCAGAGGGAGACGTGGCAAGCTTTATGGAGACCAAGAACTGCGGGGATCTAGTAAAGGACACCCCGTGGTGCCAAACTGCCATGCTTTTCGCTTTGATCTGCTTTTACTCTGGATTAGTTGTCGGCGCATTGCGATCTATACTCTAGAGTATTGATTTCACTATTTTGGTGAGAATTAGTACGTTGACGATTCGACTGAGTTGGCAATGGTTTGTCGCAATGCTAGCGACGTGGGGATATATGCGTCGATGTGGTATTCCGTGTCTCATCGTTCAAACATGGGGCGACCAAACAAAAGTGAGGGGTTTTAGCGGTAATCGGCTGTCTACTGCGGTGATGCGCGTCGCATTCGGGACGATAAGGCAGGGGCGCTGCCGATTTGTTACTCAAGTCGCTTCGATGCGAAATGTATGTGTGAGCGACCCAACCTTGGCCTCGGGACGGGAAACCCTACGGTAGCCGGTCTGGCGTGCGGTACCCGACAGACGTGGTCCGACTGTGAGACAAGCCATTGATGTGTTCAAATATGAGATCATTATTCAATCATGCCTAACTCCTACCGTCAAACCGGGGCCAAAGGCGTTAATTAAGGTGACGAAAGGTTACCTCCATACATCATCTATCAGTATTCTTGCCAAGAATGATAGCCGCGTTTTGCG
Organism: Xylaria digitata; assembly: GCA_022495195.1. Taxonomy (NCBI): domain Eukaryota; kingdom Fungi; phylum Ascomycota; class Sordariomycetes; order Xylariales; family Xylariaceae; genus Xylaria; species Xylaria digitata. Next base: position 261,296 of record MU376965.1, on the reverse strand, counting down.
ATGCTTCTGCTAAGGCTGAAACGATATAAACAAACACCAATGTCCGCACACAAGAAGTCAGAAAAATCCCATAATGAACAGCAACACCGACTTCCAGCATTCCCTTGACCTAGGATAAGCTACTGACAGAGCAAAGTCAATACTATCACACGTGCATCATGGCTTCCCCCGAGGGCGCTAAAGAGATGAGCACCCACGGGCTGAACAGACCCGAAGTGGTCGATTTCTTTAAACTCCTAGACGCATTAATCACTCATCAATCAACAACTTGGATCAACCAAGTAGTCGCAGAGAACGAACAGATGAAGACTACTGTCAAACAAAAAGAAGCCGATAACAACACACTCGTTCGAACAATTGCAAAAGTTACGAATGACTGTGACGCCGAGGCTGCAAATTGCAAGCGAGGTTAGTACGCTGGAATTTTGTTTCCCCCTTTCGATATTTCTTAAAATCTTGAGTTCCCCAATAGGTGGAAGAAGGGTTGCTGCTATTACTTCAGCGGACTCTTGAAGCTCTCATCGTCGATCACTATACACAGTAATTACTGACTGCAACTTTTTTGATATAGCTCTTGCCCAGAGCAGCGAAGATAAAGCCAAAGCCGACAAGCTGGTAAATGAAATTGATGACGCAAAAAAGACGATAGCCGAAAAGGACCAAAAACTGGAAGAAAACGCGTCGGCCATTAATGGCTTGAAAGGTGACATAGACGCCCTCGGTCAACACGTCAAAAGCCGTGATGGCGTAATTAAGAAGCAGGAGGAGCAACAAGCGAAGGACAACGCTTGCATCAAGGAACTGCAGGCCACTCTTAGCACGACGAAAAATGATCTTCATATCACATCAAGCCAGTTGAAAGAGCTTCAAGGTCTTTCTCGCAGGATGGTAGAGGAGTCTAAGGAGTTCGTGTGAGTCTTTTATCACATATTTTCTTATATTTGGTCGAAGATATAAATGCTAACCGGATATTACTAGCTTGTCAGAGATTGACAGGATATACAGCCACGCCAGGCGAATTGCATTTCATTACTTCACAGACGACCTACCAGAGGAGGTTCTCATGGACACACAAATGTTCGAAGAAATTCGCGAGTTGGTTCTTCCAATCCCTTTGCCTGCGTCGAACTCCGTTCCTGCGAAGAAGGTCCGAATTGCGGCCTTTTTACGTAGCTTGGGTTACCGGCTGGCGGACCAAATTTTTCTTCCATACTACATGCTACATATTAGTAATGGGAATCATCATCAGCCGACTGGCATTGACCCCTTCACTTTATTGTTATCAAATCTATCGGAAACTGATCCTAAGAGAGAGCTGCACTTACGCAGTGTGCTTTTAGCAATTTCCCCCGAGGAGCAGATGGAAGTTGCGTACCGAAAGGCGACTGATGTCGCTGACGAAATTTATATTAATCTGGGCGCCTTGGTCACCCCTGTTCAGCAGGACAACTTCCAAAAAGAAATTCACGGACTTTGCCGGATGGCCGTTCAGAGCTGGGATACTCTGCGGTCGCTCAAAGCCAAGATCGAGCCTTTCACGGAGACGGAGGAGGACACGGAAAAGTACTGGCTTCCAGTAGAGCTTGACAGCAGTAGCGTAAGCAAGAAGCCGCAAGCCAATGGAAAACCGAACGGGCTAGGCTCAAAGCCGTCGCTGCATTCCCTAAAATCAGCAAAGAAAGTCACCCTTATCTGGCCGGGATTCTCATACGGGAGTGACGTTCTCAAACAAGGCTTCATGCTTCTTGAATCCCAAGTTGAACGGGCCGAAGAAGAAGCGCGACCATCGAAGCGGGGTGTGAGGGCTATGCAGAGGGCGGCGACTGGTTCTCCAGTGCCGCCGTCGCCGCGACGTTCCACAATAAGGAAGTCAAAAGCGTTCATACGGGGGGTGGATTGACTGTGTATGGGAGCCATCATCCTTTCACTCGTCACGCTTGCCCAGCACAGGCGCGCAAGGTTACTCCAGGAAAGGCAACTATTGCACCTACAACGCATTATTCAACAAGAATCTCAGGGTCGGATCGGTCATAAGAAGGGTTACTAATTTGATGTTGGTGTTCATATGTACAACTTTTGGTAAATGTAATGGTGGTTAATTTGTCTTGGCACTGTCAGATTGTAGTCTTGTTAGTTACTGTACGTTTCAGGATATTCCAAAAGAACTTGATTTTTCATTCCGGCTTGTCATATCTATTGAAATAAACTGTAAGAGCTTTTGTTCGATTTCTAGGTATAACTTGTGTCACAGATAATTACAGCGTCGTCCTATTTTTTCTATCTCACTCTATTTAGTAGACACTTGTCTACCTATGTTAGGAAGAAACTCGACTACCTAACCCCTACGAGGCCGGAAGTCCTGTCATTAAAGGCGATGTGGCCTAATATTAGATGCCGTTATTTGAATGCGCAGGGAGTCCATGTTATCATATCCTCGCGCGGTTATGAGTAGCAGCTTTCGTCAACATTAGCTCCCATGCTCCTAGCCTCTACCCCAGACAGTAGACCCTAGCCCGCCTACAAATTCCGGGGGAGTTCGGCCCAGAATTTAGTCTGCGGTTTGCCTACGTGATCCTGGACTTGATGCCCTCTCAATTGAGGCAAGAGCAAGCTCGCCCCAAATTCTCGTAGCAAGCTCGTGAGATGACGATAATATGCGGGACACTATGAGTAATAAAATCTATTCGGTGCAACCTTCAACCTAGTACTTATAGAAGTCACTTGGGCTCCAAATTTTAAGGAGGGATATTATGCAACACTAAAATAGAAGAACAGGGTAGAGTCCTGTCTAGCAGGTCAATTCTCCTAATTTGAAAGCTATCTCAACATGGCCGTAGTATCAAATTCTCCTTCATCTCATCACAGTAACCGTATGTACGTACTTCACCTTGCCACCTTCCAGCCTAATCTCATGTGAATCAGGCAAGCTACCAAGGGAATCGAACGAACAAAGCACCTCAACCGACCCAACCGTCTCGTCGATAACATACCTCCTATTCCCATTATTCGTCGCGCTTCCACCACGAGGCAGCGACGTACCACACGGTTTCGTCAGCGCAGAGCCTTCGACGCGCTCACAGTCCGTGCCCCAGGGAATAGAATCAGCTGCCTTGGCATCCGTCCACATGTCAAGGTACGCGTCGCCAACCCTCTTCAGCTCCGTGCGGTTCGCCCTCTGGCTTTCATCCAGCGTGCCCCAGTTCTCCTTCTGGATATACGACAGCGTCTGCGCGGCATTGAAGAACAGGTCCCCTGTCGTCGCCACGATGCTGTCGATCGCTGAGATGGTACTCGCATCACCGTCTGGATGACGGATCTGAGTAGAGATGACGTAGGGTTTGGAGCCCCCCGACGAGATCAGCATCGTGTAGCTCGCGCAGGCCGTGGTATCCGCCGTAGATCTGTTGAGGTTGATATTTAGCGGCTGGCTTAGCACGCCAGTCTTGATATCGGCCTTTTTGTTGTTCTGCTGGTATGTGAAGTTTGTCGCCGAGAGCTTCAAGCCGGATACACTCCCGCTCGCCTGCGCCGCTAGGTAGCTGCCAGCGGCCGCGAGGAGCCCCTCACGAGTACATTCCGCATGGCCGAGGGTGACGAAACCGGCCAGAGCGACGCCGAGGCCGAACACGAATTTTGAAAGCATCGTCGAACACTTTGCGGGGAACAGTGACAGTCTGTGTGGGTTGTCAATGCAGAACGATCACATCTATCGCGCACCCTGCTTTGGCGAGGTCTCGGCATCAGGTACATATAGAAGATAATCCAGGCGTATACGCGTTATGAATCTCCATGTACCGTGCTGTGCGGAGCAGAGATCTTCCCATATTAACCTCCCCGCTTGTTATACGAGCGGGTGCAACCTAGCTCTGCGGGTTATATGCTAGTATGATTGCCTTTACTTTATAGGTTTGATTCTGTTGATCGGAAAAACTCCTTACTCATCGCTTATATGTTAGCATACGTCCTGAGCTAATTGCCGTACGAACCGTTGACTGTAGTCGTTGATACCTGTAAGGATTTCGTGTTTAGAGTAGGTGGACGTACAACGTAGTATCGGGCTTGACCAAGCAGCCCCATCACGGTCCCGGATCCCGTGCTCTCTGCCATTGGAGACCATATATCTAATATGTGGCACCTAGGTGAAATTAACAAACCGGATAAATGCCGGACTCCTCACTCACCGGTGGCAATAGCTGAATAACTATGCATGCTCAATTGGAGAACGTTGTAAGGTCGGACTTGATCTCCAAGAAATCTCGGGGTAAAGACTAGCGGATGCTACAATATGCAAGTCTCATTTACTTGACGTAATGAGACCCCAGAAGCATTTTGCTAGAATCATAAAATGATTCTCTACACTTAATAGCTCATACCTTTCCCCCGTGAAGTTATTTTATATCTTGCCGAATTGTCTGAGAGTGAAGTATTCGTCGGGGAATTGCTGAAGCCCGCGAGACATCCGTGAATCTCCAAATCTTAGTGTCTAAATACATTCACGGCTTCCGTGATAATAACAGCTAGCATGAAGCATCTCAACCAACTTGTCGCGCTCCCAGCGCTCTTCAATGCCATCACGGCGGCGACGCTCGTGTTCCCCGATTGCGTCAACGGCCCTGAAGCCTTGACGTCGAATCTAGTCTGCGACAGCACGGCGTCTCCCGCCGAGAGGGCAGCAGCATTAATAAAGGCTTGGAACGTCACAGAAAAACTCCTGAATTTAGTCAAGTAATTAATAGTCCCTGTAGTTGTCTTTTCCTTACAGCTGACAATGCAACAGTAACAGTCCCGGCACCGCACGATTAGGTCTGCCCCCCTACGAGTGGTGGAGTGAGGCATTGCATGGAGTTGCGGGGTCTCCGGGAGTTTCGTTCAGCGCTTCGGGCGAGTACTCTGGGGCGACATCTTTCGCCAGCCCCATTCTAATGTCGGCTGCGTTTGATGGTGAGCTCATCCACGCCGTCGCGGAGGCTGTTAGTACAGAGGCACGAGCATTCAGCAACGCCGGGCGAGCGGGTCTGGACTACTGGACTCCTAACATCAACCCCTATAAGGACCCAAGATGGGGGAGGGGGTCGGAAACTCCAGGGGAGGATCCATTCCGCATCAAAGAGTACGTGAAGGCTTTGATCGACGGCCTTCAGGGCGCTGAAAATACTACCAAGGTGATTGCCACTTGTAAGCATTATGCAGCATACGATTTGGAGCGTTGGCATGGTATCACGCGTTATGAGTTTGATGCGATTGTCACGATGCAAGATCTCGTCGAGTATTACCTGCCGCCGTTCCAACAATGCGCTCGCGACTCTAAGGTGAAGTCGATTATGTGCTCCTATAATTCCGTCAACGGCACTCCTGCGTGCGGCTCGACGTACCTGATGGAAACCGTCTTGAGGGACTTCTGGGAATGGAATGACGAGAACCAATACGTGACTAGCGACTGCAACGCCATTTTGAACTTCCACGAGGATCACAACTATACCAAAACGGCAGCGCAGTCAGCAGCGATAGCTTTGAATGCCGGGACGGACACAATATGCGAGGTTTGGCCCAACACCGACGTCGCGGGGGCTTGGAATGAGACTCTTCTCGAGGAATCCATCATGGACCGTGCGTTGCGTCGGTTATACGAAGGGTTGGTAAGGGCGGGATACTTTGATGCTCCTGAAGGAACGACATACCGATCTCTCGCATGGAAAGACGTCAACACTACAGCAGCTCAAGAACTGGTACTTCGTTCTGCCGTCGATGGAATTGTGTTGAAGAAGAATAACGGCCTACTTCCACTTCAGAACGGCAATACGTCATTAGCTTTAATAGGCTTCTGGGCAGGTCCGGCGACGTCAGGGAACCGTGCCATGCTTGGCGGGTATGCTGGTGTCCCATCATATTACCACACGCCCACAGACACCGCGCAGAAACTTGGATTCAAGACCTTGACTGCTGCAGGGCCACTTAACCAGTCGGCTTCGGTCAATGACACCTGGACTACTGCGGCACTAGAAGCTGCCAGTAAGTCGGATATTATTGTGTATTTCGGCGGTAACGACTTGAGTATCGAGTCGGAAGACCTCGACCGTGACGCGATAGCTTGGCCGGGGGCTCAATTGTCTCTCATCCAAACCTTGTGCGCCCTCGGGAAACCATGCGTTGTCGTCGAGCTAGGAGACCAAAATGACGACACACCACTGCTCACCAACAGTAATGTCTCTGCTGTAATTTGGGCTGGCTTCCCCGGGCAAGACGGGGGCACCGCTGTATTCGATATCCTGACTGGCAAATCCGCCCCTGCCGGAAGACTGCCGTCCACAGTATACCCAGCGGACTATGTTAACCAAGTGCCGCTGACAGACATGACTCTTAGACCAAGCAATTCGAGCCCTGGCAGGACGTATAAATGGTACAATGAGTCCGTGCTCCCATTCGGATTTGGCTTGCACTACACGACATTTAACGCAACCTTTAAACAAGGCGGCGTAGCCAATAAGCAATACGAGATCGACGACATTTTGAAGAATTGCGGGCTGCGATATCTAGACTTGTGCGACTTCGATCCCATTGACATCTCAGTAGAGAATACCGGCAATGTGACGTCCGACTTTGTCGCACTGGCTTTCCTATCTGGAGAATACGGCCCAGCGCCGCACCCGATCAAAGAGCTAGCAGCATTCACCCGACTAAAGAGCATCGCTACGGGCAAAGCGAGCGAGGCTAGGTTGAATATCAAGCTGGGAGAGCTGGCCCGCGTCAACGAAATCGGGAACACCGTCTTGTATCCCGGGAAGTATCAGGTCTTGCTGGATGTCCCAACCCAGGATCAGATCGAGTTCGAGTTGACAGGCGAACCAAAAGTCCTCATCGAGTTTCCGCAACCCCCCGCAGATCTTGGCGAAGGGAATGGGCATGAAGATCTCTAGACAGGGGCCAATCGCCGGGGGCGGGGGCGGGGTCTTTTCTTTTGTGCCAAATTGCCTAATGCACTAAGGTTAGGAGAAAGGAATATCGGGGGAGGGAGTTACTTATCAAAAACATATTGCACGTAATCTAGAATGAAAGCTTGGCATTGTGCCTAATAAAAGTCGAAAAGTCAAATTTGTACACAAGCGTTTTATTCATTAATTAGATACGCTGATATGTGGGTAAGCCCTAGAGCGATGCTAACCAAGGATGAGGAGATTGGGTATGGGATCATACTGCCCAACCATACCATCACAAAACAATAAGCAGGGATTTCCCTATTAGACGAAACATTTCTATAGATAGAGAGAGCGACATCGCGTATAGTACGCATCACGAATGGAACGGCTGCTGCACACAATTTTAGAAGCTCGGGATCCTCTCTAAGTAATGCGAGAGAATCTAGGAGAGTATCGCTCTGCCGGTGGAACGAATAGGTAGGAGGGGGATAGTCAAGGGTTAGCCATCACAAGAGTTTACATCGTTCACGCAACAACAGCATTTCCACCTGATGAGTAGCACTCCTGCAATTGCCTAGGCCGATGCATATGCGAGCTACCTTACACGCCGCGCCCATGTTAGAAGACGTGTACTTGGATACCGGCTCCTTCAAGGGTAATCGAGCTCCCGGGTAGGAACCCAGCCCCTATTCTTTCGTACCCCGCATCATGCCCCGCACCCCTTTTTTGAGCAACCACCAGCACATAATGAATCCGTCTACCATCAACTTCTGCTTTCATTTTCCTTCTGCCAACTACCACGCACTTCACAACCTGATCCGTCGGCTTCTCCCCTCTGTCATATACAATGTAATTATCCGCCGAGGCTGAGAAATCTCTAGCGACCACTGTGAGATCAATCTTCTCCCTGGTATTAGTAGTATACCAAGCTACGTTGGAACCATGATTTGAGCGCGATGACGAGCTCAAAACTGGGCTTGACGGGTTCCAGGGTGACTGCACTTCTTTTTCTTCCCATTCTATCTCACGGAACGGTAAATCCATGAAGGTGATAGCACCCTCGTACGCCATCCAGGACCAGGAGGGTATCTTGTATTTCTGCGACTTGGGGAACTGGATTGGCTTCATAGCTTGCGGCGCTAAGTCAACATCGCGCTGCCAGAGTATGCCTCGGCGAAAGTACCGAGCGAACACGCCATATCCGCCCTCAGTGTTAAATGCGCGGATGAGGCGTTGTTCCAACCCAGCGATCGCTAGAGGCCTGTCGTAACTTCTAGTGAATTGCAGCGTTGAATACTGCTTGTATAGGAGCTCGTAGAGGCGGATTTGTCTACCTTTCGATGAGTTGGTGGCTACCTTGTGGAATTTGGGATCGCCGAGTAAAGCGGCTTGGGTGCTAGAGAAGGGCCAGTTAGCGATTAACCCGAAGGGCATGGTTGTAATGAGTTATATTAGGCGTCGGCAAGATAGGTATTAGGTGACTCACTTTTTCATTCTAGTCAGTGTTTCACAGCGAACACCCTCTCCGCACTCCCAGTAAGTCTGCTTCTTCGCAAAGTAGATTGTTCGTCGCGCTAGCACTCTTTCCTGCAAGACCCAGCCCCTTTTATTTAATGGTCCCTCGATAACGTCCCCCTGAAAATCGTCAATAGAATCGCAGACATATAATGGAGGCTCTCCAGGCCTTTCCAACTTGACTACCTTTCTCTCCTCTCTCGTCTTGAGGAAGCCACTGGACATCCCGCTTGCGCAAGTTGCAGAAATTACACAGTATGCAGAAGAAAATACCGTCTCCATGTGTTTCGCTTCTTCCTCGAAGTCGCCATCTTCTCCTTGCACAATACAAAGTGAGTCAATCCATAAGTATCGCACGCCGAGTTTTCGTGTTGCTTGAATAGCGTCTTGGAAAGTACGCGGAAGAATGTCGATATTTATTCCAGCTTTGTGATGGGCAATATTCTGTCGTGTAGTAGAGTAATGACTATGCTCAGCCCCATCACCCCATGGGTGGGATAGAGCAACGTATCGAAGATGTAACTGGCCGTGTTGAGTCTCGAGGAGATAGACGCGTTGCGAGCCCTCCTCAACGTCGATTAATCTAGTTGGCATCCTAGTGACAGAGCCTTCTGTGGTCTCTGGAAGGCAACCCGTGTGATTGTTGTCACAGTCCTCTAACCATTGACGAAGAATCTCGAAGTACGTTTGACTTGAGATATCGGCAAGCTTCGGTAACCCTATCGGGATCTCTAGCGCTTGCCCGTCTAAGCTAGTTTTCACGGCTATTATAAATGGTGGTTAGCACCTAGGTCAAATGCTTTTCATCTTTCGTTTACTTACAGGGCATCCTATAAATAGATAAGATCGGCATTCCTCCGTCACGATCTGTAAGTCCGCCTTTGACTCTCCAAATTTCTGCGACGTCTCTACGTCTACTGCCAAACATATGCAGTAGTAGTCGGCACAATACACATACTTCCGCTCTTGATTCTAGCAAAGAGGACCGTTCGCTCCTAATCAAGCCAAGCCTTCTGAAGTCGAGAGTACGACAGCGCTCACATAGTGATGTCGGCATTGTGCTTTCTGGACAGATGGACAAGGTGCTGAATCCCTTGCTTTTCATCATCCGCGCACAGATTATATCATCCTCGAAGAATTCCCAACAACTATCTAACTACACTCAATGAGTCTCAGTTCAGGTATCGTATAAGACCACTTACATTCTAGTCACCACTATAGTTAGTCCAGATATTTTACCGGGTCCCTAAACATAACCTGAGAAGCGAAGCTCACCACCTAGGAAGTCGATGATTTGGAGGTTAGTTAATATAGCATTATTCGCGGTAGCGGTTTTGCTTACATGCTGTACATATTAAGTTAGTGGGGGGGCACGTTGGATCTTGGTATAGGAAACTTACTCTCTGTGACCAAGGAACGACCGACGACTTTGATTAGAAATTGATTTCAACCACATCTTCGGAGGTTTTGTTTCCTATGACTTACATACTACCGCCCAATTCAGCTTTTTCTATCTTTATATACTGGTTAAGAGGGTGTACTTACAGTCTTGAGCATCAGCCAGGCTACCGGTCAGCAAGTATTCAATAATATATTAAAGGGTAATAGCTGGCATACATTCTTGGAGAGATAGAAACTGTCAGTTATTGGATCTCAGACGTTCGTTGAATCATCTAATGGGCTTACCATTGCGTGTTGGTATGAGTCGTGCGTTAGCGAATGATGAACTCCTAGGTGATCTTGTGATTGTCTGGTCTGCGGCTTAGGGATTATTTTATTGGATGCGCTAAAAGGCGAAGGAGCTTTAACTTGTCTTCGATCCGTGCCCGTGAACAGGTATTCATCGTCTTGTTTCGCAGTTCTCCTAATATTCTCTATTTTTCTATGTAGCTCTCCAGATGTGGCGCGATAGATGGCTTCGTCGGGCTTTGATCTACTAGGAATTGCGACCACGAGTAGTCTATCCCTAACCAATTCAAGTAATTGCCGAAGAGCAGTGTATTGTTTGCACTCTGGATCTTTTCCTAGTATCTCTGTAATCCAATGCATCGCTATTTCGCTTACATTGGCAACAAGCTCGGAGCCGCCGTTGGTTGGGCGACTGCTAGTTGTGAAGTAAAGAGTCTGCTGCGTGTGGCCTTGGAAGCGCTTGTTTTCGAGATAGAACTGATCTAGCCCCTGAGAGCCGTAAAGAAACCAGATTATAGACTCCAGAATGATACAACCCATTGACCACACGTCATAGCGGCGGGATCTTGGTTCTTTCGTATTAGTTACGGCCTCCGGCGCTTTGTAATGCAGCGTTGCGTGTTTGGTAGATGTGACTTGATGCCGATATTCTGTAGCGAATTGATGCTGCTTAGCTAGTCCAAGATCCGCTATCTTCAAAGTACCGATCCACGTTGAATCTTTGAAGACTAAGATGTTTTCGGGCTTGAGATCTCCGTGGCGCCAATGCTTCACGTCACCGTCTCCATCTTCATTTGGAAGAATAATCGTAGGCATATCGTCTGCACCTGATGGCACTCCATTGCCTGGGCCGGCCTTAAAGGAGGAAGATTGGGGCTTCGAATCGAACGGTCGTGGGCCATTTTTGGAGGAAGCTGAGTTTTTCATGTCCGCTTCTGCGAGGGCTGTGGCGGTTTGCGTATTCGTACCGTGTAATTTGCGAAGTGCATCAGCCAAGCCACAAAGTTGGTCTAAGAATTCTCCAGTCCGCTGCTTATTGAGATTAAGATATGCTTCCCTTTCCCTTTGCCAAAAATCCCGCAGTGTACCACCATTGGCCCATTCAAACATAATATAGTGCTCTTAACATTCAGTGTCAGCGTTGGTTCTGTTCAGAGTAAGTACTAAAGTCGTTGAGATTGTGCTCAGCTCCTTATGGGAAGAGCAAAAAATAGAATAAAAATGACTCGGGATAATACTAACTCGCGCGCCACTTGAACGCACCAACGAGATGAATCAAATGGTCATCTTTCAGCTCGCTGAGATCATTCAACGCAGCGACTTCAAGCCACCACGAAGTCTCCGCGTTGTAATCCGTTTCCTCGCTCGGAGAGTTCTTGAGTTCTTTTAGAGCGACCTCCAAATACTCTGGCTCATTCTGTGGGAGTGTAAGTAGACATTGACTAGGGAATACTGTCTGATTTTCGGATAACATACCGAGTCGCATGAGTCTTGATGCGCTACATGAAGTTTTGTGTGGAAAACGTTGCTGAAGTGACCACTTCGAGGTTCGAGGGCTTTCCATGTAAAGGGTAGAATGGTCTCTCTTGGAAGCTCTTTTTTGAACTGTTCGATATTGTGTTTTTTAAACACGGGGGCGAGGAATATCCACTGTTCATGAAGAAAGACCTGAAAGCTAGACTTGCTCCATTCCTTCAAATGGAATGAATTTAAGGATGGATCATGGGGGCAAGCTGATTTACATGCACGGGAACACTTCGCGCACCGACATCGAATATAACTATCTGGATGGAGACATCTGCCGAGCTTGGTGATGTCCTTGACGGGGAGATTCTCGTCCGTCATTCCAGTTTTTTGGAAATTCTTGGCCACCTCCACTAACCTAGGCCGAGGGCGGTCATCAACAGATAGTAAAGCGATTAGAAAAACTTTTATTGCCTTTGTTCGGATGAAGTTGATTAGCTCCCTAGAAGCCCCAGGCAACAAGCGACCAAAGTCTATATCATCGACTACCTTGAGTAGTGAGCTTTCTGGCAGGAATCGCCCTTCGAAACTACTTTGGACTAGTTCGCCCCGGATTTTGCCTTGAATCTCTTGCGAATAAGATGTAGACCTAGCTAGGCCGATTTGACTCGTGATTGATCGAAAAGAACGAGTAATTATTGGTGGAGGCATTCTGAAATAGACAGGGGTGTATGCAAGTTGAGGAGGAGCTTTGAGGCTGGACACAGAAAAATTGCACAAGAATCGATGAAGCCTACCGATGTCCTACATTCTGAGTATACCGGATAATACATCTTCGATACTCGGGAGTTCATCCCAAGGGTGTGCCACACCTGGAACTTGGTACCCAACCAGGAGATTGGTTCTGGGGGCCGTGTGGCATTGCTAGAATCTGCAAGTACACGCACGTAGTGCGGGCTACCCCGCGCGGGCTTGATACCCACTTTGATATACTAGGTTAGTAAGTCTACGGCTGCATACACTACAGGTATCTAACCTAGGCGATGGCGTCTGCGATTTGGCATGTAATCACCGCCTGTAATCACAATGCGTTCTGCCACTATACTGCCTAAGGTTAGTTAGTACCTAGCAGGGGCTGGGTATATCGACTGATGTGCAGGAGCCAAGCCCCTGCAACCCTATTATCGGGGTATGGCGAGATGTATTAGGTTCTGGGGAGTAAGAGTGGACTGATCAAATACCAACGGATATTGGTGATTGGGCCTAGCAGAGCCGCAAGCTCCAGATTCCCGTTCTCGGAGAGGACGTTCACCCCCCCTCCATCAGCACTAGCGTCGCGACGTCCGCTTGACTGTTCCAAGATGAATCGATTTGGTGTTGCTCGTCCAGTGATTCATTGGTGAATGGGCTGGCTAGCACATGCATCTATCCAATAGAGTGTCGGGGACGCCATTACAGAGAGGTGTGCCTCTGAAGCCAACGATTGGTTTGCAGGTGTAGGCGCAAGCCGCAGTCGTGCACGATCACGCCGACTTGATAGTATGTAGTGATGCAGGTGGAAGAAGAAAAGGAAGAACAAGCGACAGCGAGAAGGGGAGCAAGAGGAAGAACGGGAAAATAAGGGAGAGATACGTATGCATTCAACATTCCTTAATTCACTAGAAGAATTGCAATTGAGTTATGTACCTAAGGGAAGGCACTGGGGGAGTGCCCATATACCCCTCACAGTAGATGCCTCTGTCAATTACCTCCATTCTAACATTTATTTAGTAGACTATAAGCAAGTGATGATAGCGACGCGGGTGGGAGGGGGGAGGGGGGGTATTGCTCGTTATTTCCCGTGTTGCTCTGAAGAAGATGCTTGCCCAGGTATGCATAATTCCGTCCCTACTAGGCACCATCCTGGCGGGCAAGCTGCAGTGCTACCCTTCTAGAGTTAGTGTGGGGTTGATAAATGTCGGAGCGAGCGCTTACCTATTATAGTAGTAGACGCGTGCTATGTAAAGCTGTGCGTCATTCATCAACCCATTCCCATTACCGCGGTGCCCAATGTAGGCAACGCTGACTACATCCAGCACACACCATGAGACCTACCTACTATAGATCAGCCTGAATAAGGCAACACAGCAAGGCAGTTGCCATGAATCCTACCGTCGAGTATAATGCGAAGGTGATGGCGTTTGCATCGCATGGTTCGCGCTCTCATCCATTGTCGTGGCCTTCTACTAGTATAAAGTAACCCGTAACCCCTCGGAAACTCTAGACAACCATACTATTAGATCTACCTAAAACTTACCTCATCATTTCGTGAGTTTTGATCTTATTCAGAATAACTTTCCTAAAGACATAGTCAAACAATGGATTTCTCATCTCGTTCGTCATCAAGGCATTCGTCCCAGCCTTCATATTCATCCAGCTCCTCATCTCTCAAATCATTGGGGCGGTCCTCCCAGAGTTCAAGCTCGTCGGCTGGGAATGGGTTGTATCACCAACTGGATCCAATGGTGATCCCCTGTAGTGATACGAATATAGCCCAATTAGGTATCCGGTTCTTACCACTAGCCGCCATGGATGAGGCAATCACCGCAGAAATCGACATGGCAGGGATCGACGCTCCTCGCCCAGTCTGGCGTCGTTTATTCAAGGGTCAACCATCCTGGCATAATCTGGTCAAGGATGGCCGTTACAACCAGGCAGGAGAGCCGGTGACGAGAGTGCTCGGGATACTTGGGCTCCGTGACAAAGAAGAAGACATTCGAGATCTGCTAGACGAGGGGCTCGCTGATTCGCATCTCCCACTTGGAAAATCGCATCGTAAGGAGGATTTCGGTACCTTGATATCCTGCCAAGGCAAAAAGTTCAAATCATTTTCGACCTGGAAAGACAGCGACATTAATGGCCTCCTCCGTCAGCAATATGAAGTCCTCGCGCCAGAATTTACTGCGCGGGGCGTACACATCTCCATCGATGGGCATATACCTTTGCCAGTCTACGATATCAAGGACCTATCACCTAGCAACACACGCACTATTTATAAAGCTCGGCTTCATGCGGCCCACCTGGTGAGTATTGCATCCAAACATGTTTCCTGAGCACACATGAGACCTAGAGCACACTAACGCGCATTTTTAGATGCCCAAGGTCAAGGATAACCCCCAAGTTGCTATTAAATGCTTCTCTTTAGAGAAAGATTTCGAGAAGGAGAAGGAGAACTTGATAGTGCTTCAGAACCTCAACCATCCGCACCTAATCCGACATCTTGCCACTGTCAAACATGGCGATCTGTTCTATGCTATTCTTTACTGGGCCGATGGAGGAAACCTCTATGATTTCTGGAAGAGTAATCCCGACGCCTTCCCGACACAACGCCCCGGGATGTTCAAGTGGTGCTTTCAACAGATGTTTGGCCTCGTTGACGCTCTGTTCGTTTTACACGAGGCGAAATATCGACACGGGGATTTAAAACCCGAGAATATCTTCCACTTTCGGAACTCGGATGATCCCGACATTCCACAGGGCGGATACGGGAGATTTGTTATTGCAGATGTTGGTATATCAAAGTTTCACCATCAAGCGACAGAATTGCGACACAGTGGGACAGATACCAAGGCCACCACACTATGCTACCGGGCCCCAGAAGCTCAAAGAGACGAGGATAAGCCAGGCCAGGCAAAGCCAAGGAGTCGAAAATACGATATATGGTCGGTTGGATGTATATTTATGGAGATTGTCATCTGGCTTCTCTATGACCACAAAACGATCGATGTCTTTAGAGAGATCCGGAGGGGACATGACGAGAAGGCAGCTTACTATAAATGCATAGGAGGGCATGTGGAATTCCACCCAGCTGTATCCGAAGGGCTCAAAGCACTCAGAAGCGACCCTCGGTGTGCCAAAGGCACTGGGCTGGCGGACCTCATCGATCTGATTGCTAACAAACTCATTGTGATTCTTCCGGAGAAACGTGCAACAGCAAAAGAACTAAGAGATGAGTTCAAGAAGATACTTGAAAAGGCTGACAGGGGTTTCTCGACTAAAATTGTTGAGCCGCGCCCTCGCATTCCTAATGCTTTCACGCCTGGGTGACTAGCAGTTACGAATGAGAGTGTTAGGCAGTGGTGTCCTGTATTTTCGCTCGTTTCATATCAATATAATCTTGGTACCCAATCAAACCCGAACAGTATGATGCATTTCCCCATTAGGAAGGTGTTGTCTGGAGCAGTGTGTATAGATTTCATAAATTATGCACCCGTCTTACTCTTCACGTGTGGTGTGGATGTGAGAGCTACCCTATAGGGTGCTGACGTTGTATCGGATATACTTCCCCGCACTCCCGGAAGGACTGTGGGTAGTCTAGTACTAGAAGTAATGACTTGATAGTGGAGACAAGGACGAGAGGTCCCTAGTGTAGGCCAACAGCCCACGAAGAAAATATGTGCATTTCAATCAAGTTAGGAGATAATGGAGTTCATGCATGAAATTCATCATAGTATAGTGTACCGTAGCTAGCGTTTTGGGGGTGGGGAATTGGCTAGTAGGGAGGGGGATGCAAGACATACACATAGGGCGGACGACAGGAATGGATCGGAAATGGGTTTAATCACGAGACGTAGACCGAAAATCGTGACTGCATCCCCCTTCTGGTGCGCGACCAACATATGAACAGCGCGTCATGTAGGAGCTGACGATGAGTCTGAGATGGAATGGGTGAAATAATTGTAGACTGGGAGGGAGGCCTCTGTTCGCATCGCATCGCATGATTAGGCAGGTTCGCCAAGAAACATCATGGCCGCCCGGTGGGTGATTGTAATATAATAGCCTGTCAAAATGAAAAGTATTGAACGCAATGTCGTCACTATGCAGGTGTATCGATATGCTCTTTGAAACGCGACAGCCCAACACGTGTACGTTGGTTGGTGGCCGACCTGTAGGTCTCTCGTCACTTGATTGAAATTCGGTTGGGAGGCATCGAGACTAGGGTATGGAGTCATCAATACATGCATGCACCATAGCCAGTTGTGTGGCTTCATTCCTCACGTGTATCGCATGGTAGTCTTCTTCCAAGATTGATAGTCTATCATCAAAGCCTTGTGATATAGCATGTGTAGTATAGTTATCAACTAAGAACAACAGGCGATTCTTACCCTCTTTGCTATATATGTAGGTTCATCTGATTTCATGAGTTCCAGCGGGATAGTTGTGCGCTCCTACTCCTGGTCATGCGTCCTTGATCATATCGCTTAGTTACTGGGCTGGGCTAGGACGCCTAAGTATGCAAATAAGACTATGGCGGCCGAGTGCGATGAGATGCGCCATGGATAGCAAGACAACTGCGCCGCGACCAGGCCCTTGGGAAGTAACCGGAGGATCGATGTTCAGGCCAAGCCATATATTCCGGGACAGAACTGGGAATAAACGAAAGGAACGTAGTGTAGTGTGCATGAAAAAAAGCCTCACAGCCAGAGCCTCCTACCATAGTTCCTTCCATGCAGCTGCGCACGGTCTGCAATCACGAAAGCGTGAACGAGAGGGGAGTCCACAGCCTGCCTCACTCAATGTGGCTTAGGATACGCCCAACGCCGGGGCATGAACCCAACCCCCATAACGTCACTTTCCACCGAATCACCTACCAAGTGCTCCGTATACGTCGGAGTAGATGACCTAATAGGCATAAGCTGAAAGTTAGGCTACCCAGCAGCTCCTATTTCCTGGGTATAGGCGGTTAATCCGAGCAGAAGCTTATCAAGTTCAGCTGGATAAGACTGGACTCGATAAGAAATTATCACGTCACCTCGCTACCGTCTGCAAACGGCGACTCCAGCCACACATTGTTGCAAGTGGCTGCAGCGATGAAACTGAAACAAGAAAGGCCGAGATTGGTGGGAAAAAGCGCATTCTGGTTGATGGGAGAGGTGTGTCCTAGGACTAGCGAACCGGGCTATACAGTCTGGGAGTTACCCGCCTAGTAAGCTACATATGTGCCCGGCAATAATCATACAGATGATTGAATTGTCATAGCGTTCCAAAATCATCGTGCCGCATAAAGCGCGGATGAAACCAGCCACTAGGTCACATATTCGCGCTTCTGTTACATCTGGTGCTCACCCGCATGACGGAGGACACTATGAAAGGCTAGTTTCGGTAGATAGTCAAGCTCCGGTTAGGACATGTCAGGTGACATATGTACGGGTGGGTAACAATGGTTTAACTGCCGACGTCGCGGCGTGAAAGGTGCGCGAGAGAGTCGCGTACACTAAGCGGAAGGTCAATCTAGGCCTTCGACTTTGAGATAGGAGTGTCGATCCTAGTTGGGGGCCGGAGGGGGAAAGCTGAAGTCGTTCAATTGCGGAGCGTGGAAAGGGGGGAGAATAAAGTACCCTGCTTATCATACCGAGTGAGAAACGTATGATTAATGGTTTGCCTCTGCGCATTAGAAGCTAATGTTGCGTTGGCGGCGCCTTCGACTCACGAGTTGGAGGCTGAAAGTTGACTATTATCAACTATGGGGAGTTGAGGCTGAAATACCTCTTGACCTCGGAGTCATGGTAGGCATGGCTGGTGCAGTGGCTGTGGTGGCTGCGCTACTTCCTTGGGTACTTAGTAGCTTACACCTTGCATTTGTATGATGGTTTACTTCTTCATGCATAGATTTCATCGAATTGGGCAACTATTTCGAAGCCTTGTCTTCAGTGTCGTTGTTATCCCCCAACACTTGGGTAGATACGAGTACGTCAAACAATCCCTTGGAATCACGGTGCCCCTTTGAAACTATGGCTCACAGCACGAGGGAGGTGGCTTTCATATTGACAGTAACTAAATAATACTCTGTAGTGCCAAGCAAGTTGTTTCTAAAATGGAAAGCTTTGCCAGCATAGCTCTATTTTAATACGCTGTAAATCAAAGTGTTCGCACTTTAATTTAAATATTTAAATACTAGAGAAAGGGTTATATTGACTTGCGGTTTGCTTTGTATTAATGTTATATAAGCTTGGTTAGCAAGGTTGTATTCGTATTTACATATAGTAGCTGTTAGTAACTATGTTTACTATTGCAGTACGTAAGCTATACAGTTAAATATAGTATAAATACGTTGTAGTTAATACTTTAAATAAACTTTAACTAATTAGGTTTTTGCAAAGTCCGTATAAACTAATGAAAAACAAGCCTAGTTTTATAAAGTTTTAAAGGTTACTGTTAGAACTTTTTAAGCTTTACTTTCTTTTACACTTAATTGTTGTTGCTAATACGTGTTTAGAAAAAGTAAAGCTTTCTAATCATATAATCTACATACTACCTATGCTCTTAAATCACGAGCTTGCTGTTACATTTTTTTTCATGAGCAGATACTGTTGCGGATTATCGGCGCAGAAAGATAAATCATACAGTTATCAAAAAAAAAAAAGGGGGGGGGGGATGGGATACTCAGTGAATAGCGAAGCAACAACACATACTAGAGAGCAAATTTAGAAAATTATGTGATATATCCTATATGAATATGATCCAACTTCCTTTTCTTAAAATGAGGCTTGGCATGCACGGTACTTGGTGTCCAATTGACACATTGGCTCTCAGCTTCCCTACTTCCTCCTCGATACTTCGAGCGCCCGTACACTATCAGGAATTGCCAGACCTGCGTGTCGTTCAGAACAAAATAATAGTGAAGACAAAGAGTAGACGAAATGGCCTTGTTAAGCTGGAGGTATGGGTTCGATACGGTCGTAGTACTAACGAGGGCCCATTCTTTCTTCCACCGAGAATCTACTTAGATGCTCACATTTCACCATATTGGCCTTCCACTTCTATGGGTTTGATGTCGTCGACGGCGTCGTTCCCCGTAATAGGGGTTAATACACTCGATCTTCTCACGTGAATTCATCTCGGGCCGGTTCGTTAGCATCCCTTCATCTTCAGTATCAGGAGGTTTCGTCTCCGGAGTGAAAGTAAGTCACATATAGGGCACTTCTAAGTAGAAGTATAAGGTAAGGTCTTAATATTATTAATTCATAAGCCTCTCCCCTAGAATTTAGCAAGGCTCTCATCCTTATATACCCAAATAATAGATATCCTTCATCTTCAGGTACCGCAAAAACTCACCAAACTCGTACCCGACGCCGTAATGCTAATCTCTTAGCAAGTTATTTTACGATGTATATTCATACTATATTTATATGCAAAGCTACATAAAGCCAAGAATTAAGATATATATTTACAGAGAATTTAATCGTTTTTGGGCAAGAAAATATCTCTAAGAGGATAGCCTAACGGCGTCGGGTATGAGTTTGGTGAGTTAATATAGTATCCTTTCATCTTCGGGTATCCCTTCATTTTCGAGCATCCAAGGTGATTGGGGAACCTTCTCGGTGAAGCTGACCCGTCTTCGCACAGTGTGGTATGACTCGTCCGGTATAAGCTCAGGGTTGTGAGGATGCGGGTTGGAGTGAGGGTTCCATGTACCACCGATCGTTGCCCTTTCATTGAGAAAGTGGTCACGGATATGGTACATTCGTTGATCAAAGCTCTGGCGGCAATTTCCCGTCCATTTGGATTCGAAGTTGAAGTCATCGCAAAACCAACAGACAAATCTTCTTGGCAAGTTTTCTTGGAGGTGGCCCTGAACGATATGCTCAATCCAAGCCTCAGTATCATCCATTCTAAATACCCTGTCACAACTGCCGTATCTGACGAATTCACATGGTAATGAGTCAACCGCTGCATAGTAGGTTATATCCATGTATGGGGCAGATTTTCCTGTTGATGTCGATGCCTTAGAAGAGCGAGACCGGGCTGAGCTTCTAACGCTAGTTTGATAACTTTCGCACCAACCCTCAGAAAGAGGAAGTTCATGGGAATCAGCTAAAGGGGGCGCAATCTCCTTGATATCTTTTCCGGTAACGATGTTGACAAGTTTACCAGTTTTAGTAATAATATCTTGGAAAATATCAACGGCTTGAACAATATACGCTACTCTTGTCCCTGCTACACCCATGACAATATGGCCATAAAGGCTCCCGCTAGACTCGTCAATCACAGGCGACCCACAATCGCCTTCAAATACTTCTAGTTCAAGAATAATTTGAACAAGCCTATCGAATCCATGAGGCCGAGGGCTCCTATAAGCTACTTTTCCCGGGATCAAGATTCCTCGGATGATGGTGGAACTGGTGACAACAATGATGCTGCATTCTTTATGTCCAACTTCAGCGACGGCCTCAACAGGCGGATAGGAAAATCCATAAGCATTGATATCCTTGCCCATAATATTAACAGAGTCGCTATTAAGTGCAATCATAGCGTAGTCTATAGTTGGCCGAACCAGTCTTCCCGGAGATAGATGGCCGATCGGAAACCTAAGGTTTAAATTTGCGGGGTTCGTTCGAACAATAGAGCTAGAACTGATGGGCTTCTGCGTTTGATGATGAGGCAAGATATTTGTTGGCTGTTGATTTAGCATGTTGGTTTCCTGGTGCGAGTCGCGAAGTATGTCAACGGTGCAACCGTCGTTAATATTCTCATTCGTAGAGTCACTTGACGACCCGTCTCGGGATTGGGCGTCTTCTGGCGTTGCGCTCCCACGTCCTGTTATTTCCGATTCATAATCGGAGTCGTATTCATCAGAACTCTGCCCGTCGAAATGACACTCATCTAAGCTCGTGAGTGACTGATTTTCATCGGATGTCTCACTCTCTACCTCGAACAAATGACCAACTGTGAGTTGGAAATAGTCTTCATCCACTTTAATAACGATGCCCGCGGTAGCATAATGTTGAGAGATTTGACCTTTCTTGGTCGGAGAGAATATCCGTCTTCCTAGCCGCGGATCGGTCGACGATGCGCAAACGAGTGTGCTGGTATTGGGAATGCCGGATTCAACTGATGTTATGAGCGCATTAATGATGAGCGGTGATGACGCATCTGGAGTAGAGGAATCACTCGGTGGATGTGTGGGATTGGACGGGGGGTGGAATGGGGGACTCGCTAGGAATGATGGTGTTTGTCGAGATGGGGCAACGGTATCGTGGGATGTGTTACTTCCTGCCGAGAAGTTATGGCCTTGATCGTCGGGAGATAAACGACGAACGGGAGTTGGATGCTCCAATGGTAGCGCAGCTGCCCCTAGGCCAAATCCCTGATGCTCTTTCAGCAGACCGCTCTCTCGTATAGTAGCTTCGGCGGCCTCTCGTGCTGTCTTGTTCGTGCTGCAAATCATGATAATGGGATTCGCATTTTCCGAGTTTCGTCCTATCATGTATAATCTGATGAAGATTTCGGCGCGGCCTAGGTCCAATTGTTTCAAATTGTTCTCGATTTCAGGCTGGATGACTTTCTCAAAAGCTTCAAGTGCTGGCCCTTGTGAATACCACACCTTGCGCGTGCCAACTCTAGACGATAAAATTTGCCGCCCAATGGATTCTTGGGGGTTGGGCCACGAGGGTAGAGATCTCAATATAGACATACTGCATGACGGCTAGTGAACAGTCCATTAGTGATCAAATCGCGGAAACTTGGTGCGCGACAGTGTTAAACTAATAGGAAACGAGTTGGACTCTACTGAAGAGTTCTATGTGATGAGGATTAATGTTTAGAAGGGCAGGCCGCCAATGAAGAAAATCCGCCCCGCACGTGTTTCGTCAATCCTCATATGTTACCCCAAGTAGAGTACCAATCAGTAAAGGTGGCATCTCCCTTGCATTGCATAGCCACTAGGCTTGGAATCACACCTTTGGTTTTCTACCGTATTTGGCGTGGATAAGAGTCGCCTGGAAGCCCCCCTTAAAGGATGAAGGAAGACTCTTTAGAGCTACGGCCTCTCTCAGCTCCCTTACGTTTTGTGAACGAAAATGCTTCCATTCCTAAGCACACAGAGGCTTGCTGAGAGCCGAGTGGAAGTTCCCCCAGTTGAAGTAATGAGAAAAAATCTCTGGGGTGAACCAAGTTTACGAAGGAGACTTTTCAATGGTCAACCGGATCAAGGCCTCGAAATGCCTGCTTACAATGAATACTTCCAGCGACAGTGGTATGCCATGGTGACCGATGCGGATGGACGTTATGTGGCGACTCGGGAGGTAGACGATATCTTTCAAATCGTTCAGTATCTAATTCAGGGGCACCACCGAGATGCAATTATATTACGGTTAAATCAGATCAACCCTAAGGCCAGCGCGAGCGCATGTAACAGCTCTGTAGACCTCGCAGCCAGACTCTTGCTAATGCTGAAAGTTGGCGTCGTCAAACACCAAGCGAGCCCACATCTATGCCTGAAATGGGAAACGGGCGACCTTCAAAGCTTCGTACGAGAACGATTCAACAAATCGCCTGTCCTCGATTCCCACAATGTCAGGCTTCCTAAGTCCTTCGATGTCTGGAGCATAAGCAATGTCGGAGGGCTTAAAGTCGAATTCACGGATGACCTGGCCGATCACCTGCTACTTGTTGACGATGACACAACTGTTCTTCTGTTCCACCATGCATCGTTCCTTGAATGCCAAGTAAAGTAAGATCATACCTCTGTAACTCGTATACGCGATCGTTCTAACTAGAGAAGTACTCTTTACCCAGAGGGTCTAGTCGAGGAAACCCTTCGGACCTTGGCCTTACTTTTCCCACAGTCCGAGTTCGGCTCTTCGATTCGGGGTAGCAAGACCAAAAGAGAATGGTTCCAAAGGCTTTGCCGGGAATCTAAACCATGCAGCATTGATGCTCGAGTTGCCCTCTGCGGCAACCTTCGGGCAGAGGACCGCCGGATAGAACGTTTTACGTTCTGGAGGGACCGCTTGATCATTCTCAAGCAGGTCTATGACGATGCGACGCCAAGGACTATACAACAGTGGTGGCATGATAGACGTAACGGAGAGCGGTGGTTTATATTCTGGGTAGCCGTTCTTGTTCTGATGATTACGATTGTGCTTGGTCTCATCCAGTGCATTGAGGGCGCTTTGCAGGTGTACAAGGCATATCACCCAACTATCGTCTGAAAGACCCGATGAGCAATCCATCTAAAACATCAATAGTAGACCCTTTTCCTGTGTAGAGTTCAATGAACTCAGCATATTCGATATGAGGTCATATGTGAGTCTAGAAGAAGAGGGAAAGGGGGCGTGATTTCTTATTGGGAGAGGTGACGCTCGTTGCATGAGCGCCGCATTAGAAGCACTCAGGCTTCATGTTGTAGTACTGGAGATTACGTAGATACTGTATGTTGCGACGACTTCCTAACTGGTGGTTTAATATAATTATAGCAAACTCGCGCGAGGAGGCACTACCTGTGAATCGATCACTAGTTTCTGTCGCCAGCACCACAATGCCCTCGGTCACGGGAACCATAGTTCGTACGATGTTGCAAGCCGCCGTCGCCCCTATCTAAGCTCGAATGATGACCTGGATGGCAACGCACCTATTGACTATTAGCTATTACGAGGTGGCGAGAAACGATTACCATACTGTAGCAATACTATAGTAGTATATACATCCGCACTTTGCACCTACTATCCGTGTTTCTCTCAGGTTGATCGTGTTCGTCGTCTTAGTGATCCGGATTACTTACTGGGTCCTAAGCCAATGATCACAAGTGCTAACTATGGAACGACCGTATTGCGAGTGGCAAGGTACCTCTACGTCGTAGGTCACATCATCTGGGTTTGTATGTAGCGGCTTGAGGGAAAATTAAAATCGAATCTGATAATCATGTTGATCGCTGGTTTGGTTGAAACTTGCTTGTTTATATGGCGACGTTTGGAGTATGAACGGCCGAATAGTACCAACGAGGGCAGGTTTGAACCAACATCAAGTGCATGTATGTCGAGAAGGTGGAGTCAATATATGACTGTTACCTACTCGGGCAGTACTGCTTCGACTACGAGAGGTTGTATCAGTTGTCGCACATGCGTGCTTGTTATATCATACGATCCGAGACACGTAAGAAAACGGCTTTGCACAACCCAAACATCTTTCACGGTCGGAAGGGTTGTTGCAGCAGTAGTGTACTCAACATTACGCTGGGTAAAGTAGGGTTCTGGAATCAAACGTTTATCGTGTCACACCAAACTAGATTAGCATAGATTTAGTTAGCGGGAGATCCGGCGAGATGGTGACCGAATGATTCTAGCGTACAGTAGATAACTTATATAGCTGGTACTATGTAGCTCGTTTGCTGGCGAAATACTAGGATGGCCAAGGTCGGCCAAGGATACTCAACTCAAACCGGACCATCGCGCAGGACGATTGATGCATAGCCGTGCCTCAGAGTCTGCAGTCTAACACCACTAGTACACTAGAGCCTATAGGAGCCGGCTAGACTCACAGAGTTTTGAGAATACGAGAAAGGGTGCGGAGGGCAACTGCGGAGTGCGAAGGAGGTTTCCCCATATGGCATGTGGCTAGAGGTTCTGGCCAATGGGCGACATGTAATCATCCGAAGACTTAGATGGCCCTGCCTAAAATTTAGTGTGTGTACATGTATAGTTTACCGAGTGTATGTGTAACTTAGGTACCCAGCGCAAGTACTATGTATGTAGTGTAGCGGAAGCAAGAGGCATCAAGGAGGGGAGGGGCGCAGAACACGAGCCATCCCATCCTATCCCCATATATTGGGGGAGGGGATTTGACAGAGAACAAGTTTTTCTTCACTTTGTGCTTTCGCTTGGCCGGTGAGTTGCATACATACCTACATAGTACATACTGTAGTAGAAAGAGTAATTAGAGGCCCGGGGCAGGTTTATGATGATTAGCCTCTACATTCCAAGGTACAATTGGGCATATCATGCTCAAATTGGGATTTTGAATACTAGTGGTAAGCTAGGTTGACTAAACTAGACTAGACTAGCGTAGATAGAGATGCCCATTTTAAGATGGTACAATATGAGATGGTAGGGGGGGCTTTGATACAGTGCGGGAAGCGTGTCAGCAGAGATCCGGATTGTGCATGGACTTGCTCTGACCCCAGATCAGAAGCTCAGATAGGTAGTGTACACTAATCAGACCAGAGCATTTAACGATCAACAATAAGGACGACGCTGAGACTGAGGGAAACTCTGCTCTGGTTACCAACAGACAGACTCTCTGTCGGTGATTCAGTCAAAATGAGTTCGCCGTCTGCGATTCTTTTGTTTTCACATAGCCAATAGAAACCCTCCATGACTGGGGGAATCATGGTCAGCTCTGGAACCTGGCGTCGCATCACTGAGCACTAGTGCAGCCACCCACTGTCGGGGCCCCTGTAATGCCTCATCTCGACTAAGTACTGTACACCAGCTGTAACTCATTGCTGTCATTACAGCCACAAGTGTACAGTGCCTGAAACTGTTATGTTGACCAAGTTGTCATGACCCCCCTGCCTCGAATGGTACCTTACCCTGCCCAAGCTCTTCTTCTCCATGTCGAATTGATATGAGGAGATATTCCCGTAGCCCCTTGGTCAGTTGACTGGAGAAGAAGCTTCCTCATATACCTACTGTACTTTACTTCACACAGCTCCAACCTTCTTCTTTCGTTATCTTTCCGTCAACCCTGACCTGGTGCCCTCGTTTTTAACCTTGGTCCGTTGGCATTCTCAGACTTCGTCCAACATTTTATCTTTTAATAATACTACTTGTTTGTAATACCTATCTCTCGCTAATACATACCATACCCGATTGACTAAGTTAACTTCCCGTCCTCGTTTACATCAAAGCTGTACAGAAGCTTTGTCGATAATCACGAACATTCGAAACAAGATGCCATCTCTGAATACCCTTCTGGCTACGGCCACCCTTCTTCTCTCTTCAGTCCAAGCCCAGGAGCAGTATGTCATTGATCCTGCGAGCGTTCCGTTAAGTCTCAGGGGTATGATGCCTTGTCCAACACATACGGTGATGCACGCGCGGTTCTAACATGAGCTTTTTAGACAACTGGTGTCAACAAGAGAAGAGCACATGCCCCATCATTTGCCAGCAGCTTCCACCCGGAGGTTACCAAGTCAATGACTGCGACCCTGTACGTCTACGTTCCTCGAACCTCTTCAAACATAGCAGGGGACGTGTACTGACTCTCGAGCTAGATGGCCTTGACGTACGGCTGCGTCTGCGAGAATGGCATGTCACCAAATCTCTCCGAATACTCTCTCACTCTTCCCTTCTTCATCTGCCAGGAATGGGGCAACCAGTGTGTGGCAGACTGCGGTAGTGATACCGCCTGCGCTAGTGACTGTCGAGAGAACCACCCATGCGGTGCTCTAAATCCCACACGAGTCAACGAGACGACGTCATCGTCAACCGGCACTCCCACCGAGACAGGCGCGGCGGCCACCTCCAGTGCGGGTCAGATCTACGATGGTCTAGGTGGTAATGATGGTGATTCGAACTCGGGTTCATCAAACTCAAACGACAAGAACGGAGCTTCATCTCTTCTCCAATACGGCAGCATCGTCGGCGGTGTTGCTCTGGCTGCTTGTGTTGGTTTAGGCTCACTCATTTTGTAAAACCTAAATGGGCGGGGTTTTATTTTGCCTTGAAAGACAGATCTGACGATCAAGCCTACATGACATTACTTTGCGCGTCGCCCGCTCATCGCCTATAGCGAGCTCGATGGTGTTAAATGAGATTGATTTTATTCTAAAGCGACTGGCGTTGGGAACAACCACAAGCATAATGTTGGGAACATAAAACTGGCACATTCAGCCGAGATTTTGAATTGGATATGCGTGCCTTCTACGATAAAGATGGAACTACCATGCCCTAACAGAGAGGAGATAGGCTATGTCTTGACCTTTAATAATTATAACATAATATTTCCGCCGACAAGGGGAAATTCAATCTTTTCGCGCCCCTTTATTTTTTCGATATTCAACGCTAGCAAGTGAATGTTTTGTTGTCTTGGCATATTTACCTCGTTATAACATTTTGGACATGGATTAAAACATGCTTTGGATTTTTTCTTTTCTAACTGGGCAGATCCAGGTCACAGTGATCTCATGCCGTCACATGTCAAGGGTTTTTGGTTCAGTGGGTCTACTATCTAGATATTAGTGTACTGCGCTACTCTATCGATGGGGCCCGTATTTTTTTTAAATTTAATATATATATTTTTTCTCTTGATAAGTGAGGGCAAATTCTTTTAGCACCAGACGCGATTCTCACCTGGTCGAATGTGTCTCAAGGTATTTTACCTAGAGCCTTTAGAAGTCGAAGAGCGGTGAAGATGACTTCTATAGCACAAAAAAACGCCCCAAGTACACGGCGACGTATACCAGTGTTACATCAATATATAGTGAATCGTAGGCTAAAACCTTGTACCAAGTAGGTGTACGTGGAGAGGTACCTGCACACTCGGGATCCCGCGGCTCAAATGCTATTCTAAATGCTGTCCTATTTGCACGTGGTCCCCCTTCTCGCGTATCTGAAAAGAGCTTACGACTACCTACTGCTAGTGCTGGAATTACTTAGCTAAACTCCGTAACTAAATTTGCCAGCAACGCTATCTAACTCTATCCAACACCACATGATTCTTTCTTCCGAGATCGTGTGCTCAGGTACCCGTTACTCCATCTCATTTGCCTTCTTACATAAGGTAACACCGGTTACACCTCGAGTTTTTAAATGAAACCTTGACTCTGAGATCTCAAGCTACCCCACGATGAATTTCCCCTGAAAAGGCTTATCACGCCAACCCCGCGATCGGATCTGGAATACCTAGGGTAGTCGGTCTCCCAATACCAGGCTTTTGCACTGCGCGTTACCAACATCGACACGTAACATCTCCCACCATCAACCATTCTTTCCACATTTGACAAGGTGTGTATTCAAGGTAGCTAGCTATCCAGCTGTAACCCTACCCTGGGCTTAGTGAAATCACGAGTGCATATCTATCGACCATCCAAGACCATCTTTTCCAAACTGCAGTATGGCCCCAAGTGATAGTAAGAAGCCTATCTCCGGACCCCCAAGTGCAAAAGACCAGAGCAATATAGCCGAGGCGTGCTATAATCAAACCGAAGCTGACCTCGCTTTTCTTCTCATAGGGAAGGCTGCGGCCGAATGCGTATCCGATGATGCGCTCATTCACCTCCGATCGTACAAGTACTCGGCTGTCGACAAATCGCCTGTGTCCAACTATATCCTCCGACCCTACGTACGTAACGCCTGTCCGCACGCTAGGTTTTAACGACGAACGAGTACTGAACATTCATACTAGTGGAATGCCTTTGTAGAGCTCCTGCCATTATGGCTAGCACCGAATATGGTGACTCTTCTGGGTTTCTTCTTCATCCTCGCAAACGTTGGGTTACTTGTAATAGTAATGCCGGATCTTGTTGGCCCGGTATGATGATGTCCTTCACAACCTATACTTACCTAGTCACCTGGCTAACGTTTAGGTCTCGGACATTAGGGCCCGTCATGGCTATATCTAAGCTTCGCTTTCGGTCTTTTCATGTACCAAACTATGGATAACGTCGATGGCAAGCAAGCGAGACGAACGGGCACGTCAAGTGGACTGGGCGAGCTATTCGACCACGGTATCGACTCGCTGAACTGCACTTTGGCCAGCTTGCTTGAAACCGCCGCGATGGCGCTAGGAACTTCGAAATCGGGCGTCTTCACCGCTCTGTGCCCTTGCCTCGCCATGTTTTTCTCAACCTGGGAGACCTATCACACCCACACGTTATACCTGGGCTATTTCAACGGTCCGACTGAGGGTATACTCATTGCATGCAGCGTCATGGCCATCTCAGGTATATACGGACCAGGTATCTGGACCGAGCGAATCGTCGATCTCGTCGGTGAGAAGAACCTTCTTGGCTATGACCACCTCGTCGGGGACCATTCGATTCGAGACATCTGGATCCTCGTAATCGTTGGCTCCCTGGTCCTCGGCCACATGCCATTCTGTGTATTAAACGTCGTCAAAGCTCGCCGAAGAAACAACCTCCCCATCCTCCCTGTTTTCCTCGAATGGATTCCCATGGCCGTCTATACACTATCCATCGGCGCATGGCTATACTCTCCCTACTCGACCTTGATGCGAGAGAACCACCTAGTTCTGTTCTGCCTGACCATGTCCTTTGTCTTTGGACGCATGACGACAAAGATGATCCTCGCCCACCTCACACGCCAACCCTTTCCGTACTGGACCGTAATGCTGATCCCGCTCGTAGGCGGTGCGATCCTCGGCAATCTACCGCGCTTCGGCCTCCCCGCCATCTCGGCCCGCCACGAGCATTACTATCTCTGGGCCTATTTCTTCTTCGCGCTCGTCGTTTACTTCCGCTGGGCATACCTCGTCACCACGAGTATATGCGACTTCCTCGGCATCAACTGCCTCACGATACCCCACGAGAAGCAGATCGAGAACAAGCGGAAAGCCATGGAAGCCAAGAGCGCAGTGAACGGAAAGAAGACGCAATAGATGAAACGGCGTTGCTGTATAAGTTTCGCGCTACATATCGTGGCTAGAGGGATGTTGGTTTTTTGTTTTGTTTTTTTCTGGAAAATATTTACCCCCTCTTCACTGTCTTCGAGGACATGGAACATCTTGCTTCTTCATCACACGATCAGAAGGGCCAGATTTTCTGTTTTTCTTTTAAGACTCCGTGGATGTATGATAGATAATTTGTAATGAAATAAAAACCAACCAGAATTGCTGCCGGCAACAAGAGATGCCGGATAGACAGATGGATAGGCGGACAGACGGTGGGGGCTAGGTAAATGTATAGAAGGGAAAAATCCAGGACGGGGGACGGAAGAGATAGTTTGATCTTTCCTCTCGACGAGAGAAAAGAAAGAAAAATAAACTAAAATAAAATAAAATGGATCATGATATGAATGAAGTCGGTTGGCTATGTGTATATTTGTATTTATCTATGTGCGTGGGGTATATATGGTATAGTACAATGCAGCCAGACAGACCAAACAAAGCTGCGACAAAATGAGCATCGATCTTACGTCGAAATTAAAATGTGTAGCGTACGTAGCACAGGTGTTCCAAACCTCTATTTTCCTAGTAAGCAGATGAATAAGGATGACATTGAACCGAAATCCAGAGGACCGAATCACATAAAAAATGAGGGAGGGGAAAAATCAAGGCTTTTTTGATTGTTTTTTGTACACCCGTACAGTATATTTCTAGTCTATCTCACATGTCTCATGTTCATGTCATGTGGTGAGCGTAATACAGCGCAATGCGATGCGATGCAGTGCGTTTTCATTTCCCGGCAGCTTTACGAGACCAGACTGAAGAAATCAACGCAAAATCAACCAGGTAGGTAGGTAGATGAGCCCCTTTTTACTCGCCCTTGCTTGCGCTTCTCGTCCAGCTGAGGGTCGAATCTACAGCATATCATGTATCCACTAGCCTTCATCGACGCTTTTTTTATTACCGTGATACATTTTCCCTTGACGAATCATGATCACCTCTCTCCGGCGAGTCGTCGGCTCTGGACTTCTCCAAGGGCTTTGGCGCCGCTTAGGAACGTGGCGGCACCGACAACGCCGATGACGGGCAGGACCTGGAAGAGAGTCCAGCTCACGTAGTACAGATAGAAGACGCCCTCGAGGGCGATGAGCGAGCCGAAGAAGACGCCGTGGGCGATGGGCGCGGCGCTGAGAGCATGCTGGAGGTGGGAGACGTTGGCGCCTAGCGTGAGCCACTGTTTACGTAGGTTAGCTCATTTGATCGTCCTCGGGTTAGGAACGGAAGGGAATTCTGCTCATTCACTTGCAACGTATATTGCAAGCTAGGTGGGGAAACGGTGTGTACGGGGTGTAATCCGAAGAGAGTAGAGTGTAACATACGCCAATGAACAAGGCAGGCACCGTGGCCAGTACTGCGAGCACGAAGAAAGCTGATATGATCTTAGGCGGGTTCTTGGGATCGGAGCGGAAGATGTGGTGAATCTCCTCGCGCTTGCCGTAGCGCAGGGGTTTCTCGTAGACTAGAGGCGCCGTGTTGGGGTCGGTTTTCAGCGTGACGGAGAAGATGGGCTTGTTCAGTCCTTGCGACGATCCGAAGGAGGCCAGCACCACGGATGCCTTGAGAGGAGCAGTCGAGGTCGCGAGTTGGATGGGGAGGTCGGTGTATTTCTAGAAGGTGAGCGCGGGGTCATTAGCCGAGCCAGTTTCATAATCTATTAGGTAGAGTGGTGGATCAATTGGGATCAATAGTTGGAGTGGTGGTAGGACGTACAATGTCGACGACAGCCTTGCCGTTCTCCTTGACCGTCATGGGAAACGGCGCCTCGAGACTAGATAGCTCATCCTGTAGCACGACGAATGCTTGGTGCGGTCGCTTGCCCTTGCCGCCGTCCTTGGCCACCAACAGGACTTTTATGCTCTCTGTGTTGCTGATAGCGATGGGGTGGGATAACGGTTTCGCCTCGGAGAACCTATTTTATTTTTATGTATGTCAGTTATTGAATGTTCCTCTTCTGATTCCCTCATTTTGCCAACCACAAATAATGGAATATAGAGGTTTGTCCCCTTCGTATCCCTCTATGCGCGCACTATGATTGAACATGGGATGTCGGGGACAAGAACTACTTACTTCTCTTTGGCACCAGTTCCCTTCTTGGCATTCACCTGGACAGTGGCATCGTCGAAGCTCCAAGTCGAAGCGGCCCGAGCTACGCCGGCAGCCAGGAGCACCAGGGGAGTCACAAAGGCTTGGAGGAATCGCATGGTGGCGGCGTGCGTGAGTGAGTGAGTGTCAATGGTTACCGCTTGAGTTCAGTTCGTCGGAGGGTTGTCGCTGTCAACTGTGTACACGATGAGGCTACTCGGTATGTATGCGGTTTGAAGATGGCGTGGCCGTTTCGTCAATTGAACACCTGTTACCACCCACTCAAGCTGGCTGCGTCAGACAATAGTGTAGAGACCAGAGGTACCCACATAAGGTACCTGTGCCTGGCTTGGCATTTTTATATGGCACCGTGTATTCCGCTCTGATTGACACGTATATGTACTGTATAAACAATACCGTATCTCCCTTTTCGTCCAAGTTACCCTATAATGGAATCATAATACGATCATGGAATATAGAATTATTGGATTCGACCACATCATTGAACCCGGTACTACGTCATTTTCAATGCAATAAGTCATGTGATCTAGTCTCTCAATTATATTTCAAGTGTGATGTATTGAAACATGATGATAGCACATTCATAAGAAAACTTCATTGTGCGCCTCTAATTTACCGCATTCATTGCTAAAATGCGATGCTAATGCATCATAATTGCGTATCGCAAAAAAATCCATCATCATATTCACATCTTGGTTTGGAATGTGGTGTAAGCAGAGAAGGCAATATAGAGAGTATTGAGTGATGCGTATACATAGTAATCAAAGGTACCCCATGCTATTGACCGTAGGTCAGTGGATACGCACGGTGAGTAGAACGTTCGATTTCGTATATTGATAAATAGACGGAGTGCATTTTAGTTCATCATGTACGGGTTTATATATGTGTTTGTAGAAGAAAAGCTACTTCGTCATGGGAAGCTCATCTAGTCCGGGGGCTGTTAAGTAGAAGCATTCATCTCTTTTAAAATTGTTTGTGTGTAGGCTGTAGGCTGTGGTATCTACGTCTTAAACAGGTACTGAGGTACATCGATGATCTAGCAAGTGGCTCCGGACCAAGATACAGTCGAGAGCAAGGCCATGTACAATAGGGGGTAGGCCATAGAGGGCATGTCATAGACGGTAGGGTACCCAGGCAGAAATAGAGATTGGCTGAGAAGCTTATAAGCCTCGATATGTGTGCCTCATGTTAACTGACGTTCCCAATCAACCTCAATGGTCGAGTGGTAAACTAGTCGACAGGATAAACCCTTGTGCCAGAGGCAGGGCCATAGGCATCCAAGGGTTTTCCGGTCCAGGGAGGTTGAGTATATCTTAGGCCCTGCGATTCTTTTTTGCGCTTTCAAGGTTAACAGTTCGATTTTAACCCTGCTGCTGTTCCTACTCTTTCTTTTTTTTTTTTTTTTACCAATCGCCTTAATTGCCGTAGTTCACTGCCTTTCTTGTTCCTAATTGAAGGTATACTATATATCATTGTCCGATTAATTACCTGGTATTGTGACTCGGTATATTTCTGTGTTTCTATGACAGCTGTAGCACATCGGCCTATTTGCTTGCACTACGCTGGGTATCCGTGGCATCTTACTAGTACTTGTGTATAGTCATCAAGCAGTTTCACAATGATGTCAATATAATATGTGTCCGAGGGAGTAGGCCATCCCTATGTAGTTTGAATATTAAGATAGTGGTTTTACTACATATATCTCATAATTCGGATCTACTCCTGATTTCCTGTCTCGTCACGTGGCTCAAGAACTCATCCAGCTCCAGCCATTCCGCAGCGAATACGGTGACGATCTTGGACCAGTCGTCAATGCTAGCCAGATCGAGGTGATCCGCATCATCGTCCATGGTGTGCCATGCGGGTGGGAATGGTGTGGGGATGACATGAAGTATCGGCACACCACGTACCATAAATGGAACGTGGTCATCTCCGATATAGCCACCACTTCTGAAACTCTCGGCGGCCTTGTGGCTCTCGGGTAAAAACGAGTTCTTCGGCTTCGTAGCTAGCAGTCCCAGCTTCCGCATGCGTGTCTCAATATTCGCCATACCTTGATATGCCCAATGCGTTCCAGGGAAGTACGATGGAACGCGTGGATCTACCGCTCCCAGTAGATCTAGTAGGACGAAGAGATTGATAGCATCGAGCGGTGTCTCGTACGTCGACTGCGCGGGGTACATTTCTGCTTCCCACTTCTCCGCAAGGGACCTATGGTACGGGTAAGGGATTATCTTCGCAAGTATGGGGTATGCCTTCTTTCTCATGATATCAAAACATACCTAGCGCCATATATCGAATCCGTATCCGACCATGTTTCCCAGGCCTCTTCGCCGTCTAGGAAGAGGATCTGGATACCCTTCTCATCATCCTCAAGCCCGAGCCCCGCATCGTCAGACTCTTTCATGGCCTCCCATTTCTTCGTCAATGCGGCGTCAATGCCCCGTGCTACCTGCATTAGTATGGCGCATGGTGCCGCGCTGTCCATCGCTCCGATGAAGCCCTCCGGTTTATAGAGAGAATCGTAGTGCGCGACGAGCGCAAGCCGTCCGACATCCCCATTCCCCTTTGCCCAGGGCGGATCGCGCGTGAAGACGAGGTTCGTAAATGGAATGTCCGTTGTTCCCGTCGCGGGTGTACGGGAGGTCGAGTTCTGCCATTCAAGACGCCATAGCGGGAGCTCGCGCGCGAAGAAGTCGACGATGTGGCGCTGCACAGCGGCGGATCCAGGGGTCCCCGGGACTCGTGGGACTAGAATCGGGGAGAGTAGTGCGCCGGTGTGTGGGCTCAGGACATCGGCGCCGCTTGGTATATTTTGGAGGGTGGTGTCAGAGAGCTCGGCGTAGGCTAGGACCGGTGCAGCTAGTACACAGACAAGACCGAGGAGACTAAGAAGGGCTCGCCACTGTGGGAGAGTAGACGTCCTGGGACCCATTGCGAGATGATGCGCAGTCAAGCATCGTGCTGGTAAAGACGAGTGCGTGTTAATGCGCCGGGCGATGTTATTTCGGAGCGGGTCCAATAGTATATCTACTGAACCTGGGTTTGAAGCTAACCTGGATAGCTTGTGGACAACTTGTCAATTGTGAGATGGGGAAATTGGAGAAATTGGGGGAAGTAGTCAAAATAGGATACCGTGCGTGTCATGATTGGCTTGTCTCCTGGACCCCACCAACTAACTACGGTAACTTCCCACGCTAAACAACGACACCTGACACTCAGTTGGGGTTTTCATGCACTCATCTATTTGTATTTGTATCTATGATGACAACCAGTTGCGATATAATATCAGAGGACTTGATTCAGTAAGACTCACTAATATATCTCTGTAAGTCCTAATATATTTAAAACGGTTTCATTGTCTAGCGCGAATCACGCCAGGTCTTCCTCTACAGCTTAGTGCAGCTCCCTCAGGGCTAGACAACGCTATAGCATTAGCGACGTAGCTAACAATATCTCGTCACTTTATGTCTAACTAATAAAAGGCTACCTACTTATAGGTAACAGTAATGATATGGTGTGGTTAAAAGCTGAACTAGGAAGAGCTGAAGAGTGCCTTCTTGCTGCAAAGCGAGATGGATGAGAACTGTCACACCTCCTAACCTGGGACAAAAAAATGTCGTGTACATAAGCGAAATGTATCAGTCTAGTATTGGATTAAACTCCTCGCGTAACAACAGATGTTTACCACCCCCCCCTAAACTTGGGTCATGCCAAGAAGTTAGAACGAGTACATCATGATTCATGCGCATGGGTCCTTAGTTGAATTGAAGCCTAGGTAACCTGTGAGAGCGGATATGAGAATGGAAAATACAAGACCATTTTATTTCTAGAACACCCAAGCCATACCCCGTTATAAATTAGGTATGTTAGCGAAGCTCTCAGTCAATTTAGAGTATGACGTAACATTAACCGATATTCCCCAGTACGCCAACACCAAAGCAGAATATTCAGGGGGAAAGAGCCTCTCCTTCAGCACGCTCAGAGAATCATCTTAGAGCTGAGCTTAGGTATCTCATGTCTATCAAGGGTTTGTAATTTGACTAATTAGGTTGAAGTATTTCCGAATTACGGGCTACTCGGCTACGTGATGTTTAAACTCCTTTGTAAATGTCCTAATGCTGTTATAAAACAATATCTTATCACTTTTAAAAAACATATAGTAATTATAGCCTCCACAACAAAGTTGCCAACGACGGTGCGGACGTCTCTGCTAACTAACCTCCCCTGGTTGCTAAGATATAAATAGGTTATAAACTGCACATAACGTATCTCACAAGCATCTGGGCCACCTTTTAACCTATACAAAAAATCTCCGTGCGTAAATTATAACTTCGCGAAAAATGGTTGTACGAAAAAATAATTAGTATCATTGGATTCGCAATTACATAGTGAATTCAACAGTGTTTTTCTTTATTTTGTAGCTATTTTATTCGACGAGTTATATGTAAATTTGGACCCACTTTTCTTTTTTTAACAATGCACGCTATAAATAATTTCCTAAAAAATAAAAAAAATTATATTTAAATTTATTATATAATTACGCATCTAACAATACTAATTATTAGTTTATAACCTTAATATTTAAATAGTTACGATTTATTTTGTAAGTATTTCCTTATGTAATTATTAAATGAAATACATTTAAAGAGGTGGCCCACATGCTTGTGAGATACGTTATATCGTATTTCTAATTTCAGTGCTATAGCCCTTATATGCTCAATGTTACAGTTTTAATTTCCCTTCAACCCCAAATATGCCTTCCCGTGTGGCAAGCCGGTATCGGATTGCGAATATAGAGCCATTAGACTAAGCAGCAATACCTGCTGAATGAATGATCTTTTTTCTTTCCGTCACTTTTGTAAGCATTGGCAGGATAAAGCTCATGTTTCCTCCAAGGTTTCACAACGGCGACCCAATATGCGCTCAAAACCGTGATTGTCAAGGGAATAGTCACACTTGGATACAGCCAGCCGTAGTTCGGACCAAGCTCGACAAGTGTCATTGAGAAGAATGTCTAGTTTTTCTATTGTCAGCTCTAGATTTCTATTACGGGACACAATCGTTGACCTACAGCGACGAATGTAGCAGGTAGGAAAATCATGGTAAGCAAGGCGATGGCCTTCATTTGTTTTCCATCATTCATATTATCTCGCGCAAGTGCCTGTCATCGTGTTAGTTGAGCCCCTTTTAAGTATGAGTGTAATTCAAACCAAGCTAGTAGCCAAAGTCATCCCATCGACGATCCTATCACAATCCTTGACTAATCCTTCATACTCTAGATGAATCTCTTCTAATCGGTCTTTGATTCTTCGCCCCGTCCTACGAAACGGTTCACCTTGCTTGCTATGGTGCTGGTCTCGGTTAAGTTCTTCAATGTGAGAAATCATATTCGCCAGTAGCTTTGCCCAGAACTCGAGTCCATTCCTTATTTCGTAGACGTTGAGCCACGGGTCTGCGGGGGATGTAGAGTGTGAAATCGATCTGTAGCCGTTGATCTGTAATGCGTCGATAACATTTTGAAGGGCAACTTTGGCTGACAAAACGAGCTCTCGCATCCGAGCTCGCTCAATCTCCGCAAAAACACCGACTAAGAACATTGGATGTGAAAAGGCGTCTTCCGAACTCTTGGATATCCTATTAGCGATTCTAGTCATGATGGTCTTTTCAATCGAATGGTCGTTGCAGCCATAGAACATGGCAAAGATAGATCCTGTATCTGGGAAATATGTCGCCGATAACGCAAGGTCATTTCCCCACTGCGCCGATGTCCGACAGTTGTAGACTAGCTCGAACATATTAGGATATTTCATCTCAATTCTGCTATAGAACTTACCTATTGCAGTTTCCGGTGCACTCTCACTGACGAGGTATGTTCGCGAGAAGGTGGCGGTATAATTGCGAAAAATGGTCCTCGCCACCGAGTCATG
The DNA here is from genome assembly GCA_022495195.1 of Xylaria digitata. NCBI lineage: Eukaryota > Fungi > Ascomycota > Sordariomycetes > Xylariales > Xylariaceae > Xylaria > Xylaria digitata. The sequence goes on along the minus strand of MU376965.1, from coordinate 223,240 downwards.
GATAGAGAATCGCTTCAATATGTCTTCAAATATCGGTCTTGAAAATGGTAGATAACCGAGTCCTTCATATGACTTGTCGGAGCGACTCCCTAAGCTGCCAGGATAGATGAGATCATGTACAGTAACCCAAATCGGTAAATGAAACTTACATGACCGATGTAGTCGGCTTGCTGGTTAACAGGATATCTTTCTCCTATGGAGAGAATTAGAGGAGAACTCGCAAAAACTACCGGTAATATAATTATAAATTTGACGAACGTCATCGAACCACCTCTTCCATTCATCTTCGGTCGCAATGTCTAAAGACTGTACCTGCCGATTTCCCTGTAACAATCCAGTGAGCCAAGAGTCATCCAGGCCAACGGAAAAGGTTTTGGGACACCCACATCGTCATCGTGGCATAGTTGAATCAATTTGCATTTGCGTTCAGCGTACTCAAAGTTGTCGAGATCACACTCGGACAGTCTCCATCGCTGCCTGACCCAGTCCATAGTAGAGAGTTTGGGTGGAGGCTGAAATTGGGGAAATATGTTTGAAAATATGGTTGTATTTGTGGGAAAGTCGTGCTTATCCACTGCTCTATTTAGTCAATCAATCCCCACAGAACAGTTAGAACCAGGTCGTAACGATTTGGAGACGAAGTGCCTGACGTGCTATCCAATATGCAAGTTTAGGCAGACTTATCTAGCCGCATTAGAAGCCCTGCAGGCTTACTGTAAGCAATTGATGTCAGATTATCATGCACACTTTCAGTTCATTCGCGAACGCGAAAACTTCCACGGTTGATAATATGCAGGCTGAGACGATGAGATTGCCGCGCAGTACTATGCATACGCTTCAATTCGCACCAATTCATGGGTCATTTGTAAAAGCTGTCGGCAGGCTGTGAAATGCGTGGTGTCCACTCAGCCTGGATGGAATAATAAAACTCAAGCCTAGATCATGGATAAGAGAGAAATGTAAAAAGCCTGGCGCCCTCCCTTATTGTCCGGAGGCTACTGCATCTTCTTCCTTTCTCCTAGCGAGCCCGAAACTGCCATGGCATACCATAACTTTGAGATTGACTATGTGGACGGCGGGAAACTCCAAAAAGCCTTACACGAGCTACTAGGCGCTGGAAAATATTCTGTGCCTGTAAGTCAGCAGGAAGTATCACCAGGGGCTACGAATTTGCTAACAGTTGCGACGTAGGATCCTGCTCATGGCGTGTATAAAGTATGGGTGATTGATCCCGGATTAACAGTGGTGCGACTGAAAGCGTATATCTTAATTCCTCGCCCCAACTAACCAGTACTATAGGATCAGTGTAAATGGGTAAAGAATCAGGCAAAGAAGCATTATCAGAGCCAAGACTAGCCGTCGGCGTCCACGAGTAGGACCGAATATCGGGTGCATGGATTATAGTGTCTGGTCCGAATCAAAAACTGGTGGTCCAAACATTATAATTAGGAAATATGCCACCATAATCAAGATGAGCGCCATTTGCCAATAGGAATAGACGATGTGGCCGAGTTTCTTAGTCATCCTTTTAAACAAGAGATAGTTGAATATGAAACTAGTCCAGACACGAGGCTTTCCAGCTTCGTGATATACGCTCTTCTGATCACATTTTCCTTTTAACCGTAGGAGTTCTTGTATCACCCCAGTACATTCAACTCGATCTTTTGGGGACACGACTAACATGTGTGCCTCAATGAAATCCAAGAAATCATGAAGGAACTGAGAGCATCTAGGGTTTTTGTGCAAATATTCTATCCACTGGGTATTGGTTAGTGAATTGCAAGTGATCTTACTTCGGCGCCCTATTTTCTGTCGAGTCCCCGTAATGAAATACGTACCTCAGTAACACTCGGCTTCACAACCTGAATTTCGTTACTCCTAAACCAGCTCTTGCTAGAGATAAAGAATTTATCCTGTTTCGGCAAGCCGTCTTCGCCTTCCGGTTCATCCTGAGTGCGAGCAAGGGGAAACTCTTCATCCACTGCCCTATAGCCGCACAAAAACCACGTGATCATGTCCACATAAAGGCATCCAAAGGCCCAGATATCAAGAGCTGGAGAGCCTTGGGGATCCGGAAGGTCGGTCTCCGGCGCTCGATAAGTAACACCTTCGACTGGTATTATGTTGCGCATCCTGCTCATTTCCCGATGAAAATAGACTGTACCGAAGTCCGATAGCTGGAGATGACCCAGATTGAAAATATCGGAGCCAGCTGGGAGCGCAGAATTATCACCGGAGCCCTGGAGGTGGCCAGGTAGCTCCTTGAACCAGAGCACATTCTGTGGCTTGATATCGCCATGGATGCCGTGGATTGGCATCTGCGATGGTCGCATGGATGTTCCAAGAGGAGGCGTATAGGCGAACCGATGAATCTTCCCTAGTGCTTGGGCTATCCCAAGACACTCTTGAGCTAACCAAAGTGCGGCTCCGGGCAGGCAAGCGGGCGACTCCGTGTCTTGCAAAGGCTTCTTCCAGAGGTCCAAGAGATTTCCGTCTGCTACTGGAAACAGCAGGTGGTAAACTCCATCAATCTCATACGTGGCTAGAAGCTTAATGATGTATGTTTCATCTTTCTGACAAAATCTCTCTAATGCTCCAACTTCAAGTTTAAAGCATTCTTCATGATCCTTTGCCGAGACATCGTGAACTCTTGTTATTGTTTTCACTGCGAAATCTGCTCCGTCATGTCCCTATATCTCTTAGGGTTAGCGAAGACTTCCATTTTGGCAGGGGTAGTACGAGGGCAGCATATCTTACTGCTGTAACGGGGAAATTATGGTGGGCATGATGTATCTTTACTCGACGAACAGTGGAGAAGAAGCCTTGATTTAGGAATGCCGGGTTCCCACGATCATCAGTTCCAGGTTTGACGAAGGGGAGAATATCGTTAGGACTTAATACGTAATGATGAACATTGTTTCCTAGGTCCTCTGCCCTTGCAAAATAGGGGGCTGATATAGCCAATTGTTCCCTACAAAAATGGGCCATATCATTACATGTCCACCCTCCTGGAGTCTGTTTCAAAGCATAGTTAGGATCGGGGTCGACGTCTCGCGGGACAAGAAACGTCCCTGAAACAGTCGTTCTTTCCTCGAGCGGTAAATTGATATCTGTAATGTTCTCCGTGATGAAATCGCGAATTAATCGCACTTTGCTGATGAGGACTAAAATAGCGAATATTTTACGACGTGAGTTGTCCTGTATTTTATTCTCGGTGTCTTGAAATTCTGGCTGTGGGCAAATATCTTGCACAGATGGCGGCCGTGTTGTGAATATTCTGTCAAGCAGGTTCTGGACGTCTGTTTCGTTCACAATAGTTTCTAATTGGTCGAGGGGGAGGAACTTTTTTTTATCAGCCGATGAGATATATTTGTCTCGTAATGCCCGCGCCATCTGCGAATGATGATCCTGAGGCTCTGATAGTTCGGTTCGGCGATTAGACTCATAGTCTAGTAATCCCCCACTATCTTCTCCCCTGTCTTGAAACTCATTGGTAGAAAAGGGTTGGCTTGCTCCCCCAAACTTAGGCCCCAACTTGTTTTGAATGGTTGGGTTGTGGCCACTAACACCATCGGGATGCCCTGCAACCACCGCTGTACTGAGCGGATCGTTAAGGGCGGCGATCAAGGGGATTTGCTGTGAATTTTCCGTTAATTTACGTTTCTAACTCTTGAATTTGGATTGAAGACCAACCGCTTGTTCAGGCTCCTCGTGTATATCGTTGTTCCCTCCAGTGATTGGCACCGTCACCGGAGTACTTACTCTATTTTCTTGAGGAGGCATTGCTTTCTGAAATTGCTACATAATCGACCGATTCATTTCTGTTTAGGAGTCGGAGGCTCCCTTAGGCTCGTGCCCAATAACATTTATATCTAATTTTTGGGAGGGGCACGAATTTCGAGTTGTTCGCCAGGGTCATTCTGATTTCTCATCGCAGCCTGCTGCAGGCCAATCTAGTAGGTAGACTAAATGGGAAGAATATTGGCCTCGTCACCGCTTACTTCCACGCGAGGTAGCACGTCGCATTCTACTAAATGGGGACCATTTTCTTTTGGTAGGAATGGAATAAGTGAGGGTAGCAGTCGACCATACTGTCTTGCGTGAGATTCTCACCGAAACGAATGGTGATTGGATCGATTCGAAAAGGATGCACACTCTCTCACATCAGTGGTGGCTGAGCACCGCCCTAGGCAAGGGAAGCAAGTTGTCGCCCCCGACCGCATGACTCTTCCCCTCTTTATCCGGTGCCCACGGATGGACAAATACTGCGAAATTCCCTCAACAGGACTCTTTCCATCACGGCACCAAAATTGTCGACAAACGTCAAGGCGCAAGCGTCAAACACAAAGGCACACATGGAACAACTCTTCTCTGTGTCGACTAGGAATGTCGACCCTGCTAGGCTTGCGATGTTACTCAAGAGCAAATTCGGCCGTGGAGGATACCGTATCGACATGCGACATAGCACCTATAGGGTCTATGCCATGTACAGCCTAACTGAGGTATACATACTGTCTGTTCGAGCAACTATATCCAAGATCTCTCCATTCTGACGTTTTTAATAAGATCGAATTCGGGGCTCTTTGCAACCAGATATGACATTGCCCATTCTACGACCACGCCCCAAGGTTCTCTACTAGGGCGACGCGAGCTATCTCGTTCATTTTGCATAGACGGGATGTGGTTCATTAAGGGATATATAACGGGAGTGAGGAGTTTGGCAGGAAGCTTTCTAAACAGTCGTTTTCAGTCTAACTTGGATAACGGAACACACCTGTTTTATTAATTCATTGTATCATACGGTATTAAGGGGACCGATAGTCGATTATTATCATCTATCCTTTTAATGGCGCACCTGTCGTTTTTTTTAGGTCATAGTTCTCCTGAAATACCACGTTCAGTAGTCTCTTTTGTTAGGCAAGATATTCCCATACTTACTGTGCGGATCGGCTGCCCTACCTATCTTTTTCGTCCTTTGGGGGGGGGGGGGGGATGTGAAGGCAAATTCCTTCGGATTACTCCTCTTCTCTAGGGTGTGATAATGCGAGTTGCAATACTCTGCGGCATATTGCTTATTATCAATATGTATCTAATCCTAGTATGCCGATAGCCAGCTGAGCCAATATTACCACCTACCCGAAACGGTATCTCTAGCCCAACAGGGGAAACGGGTTTACGATATGCGAATGAGCGCGAAAGAGGCCATTTCGAATGCGTATCTCATAATTTGGAAATGGATATCTATTGGAGCATTCCGCCCTACTCGACTCTTGCTTGCCTTTCGGAGATCGATAGCTTGATATAATATCCGTCTTGAAAATGACCATTAGGAAGTCCGAGGTATTATAGGTACACTGTAGTGATTAGCTAAGAATGCCCTACGGCTAAACCTGTCTGTATAGCTATACCAACCTGCTACTTTTACTGCCTCAGGCTGAGTTATATGTACTTGGTATCCTTCCTGTACACAATTAGCATCTATACATTGTGGAAAGTGAGTAGACCAGCGGGTCATTTTTTTGGGGCTCTCTTCGGGGATTAACAGGTACGCTAGCGTCAGATCAAAAGCGCCTCATTGCAGTGGTCTACACGTGTACCAGTAGTCGAGGGTAAGGGCTAAGGCAGTGTTAGCACGTCTGTATGCATGCATTAGCGCTAGAAGAAAGAACCGGCGGGAAATGAGCTGAAAGCGAAAACCAATAGCGCTGTTAGGAATCGAACCCAACTCACTATTTAGTCAGACGGTAGGTGCGGGACCAGTCGCTCACTTTCTGATCATAGAAAAGGAGGAGTAGCTAAGCCTCAGATCCAGATCCAGCCACAGCCACAGCCACAGCCACATAGCTACTCCATTACTCTTACACCATCACATGCTCAATACGAAGTGACACAAATACTCCTAGGCATCATTCGATGTCACGAGCTTAAGATTTCAGCTATTTCAGCTCTTACTTTAGTATTAGGCGTACTGGCTACAATAAGTCTTCGGATACTCTGTGGATCGATAATTCGTCTTGTATTGCCCCGGCATTCCCGTGTCATTTTGACGGCAATTCACTTCTATGTAAGGTATATGTAAAGTTTTTAATATGCCATAATCGGTATATAGAACTCACTCCCGACTGTACTATGTCTTCGCTAACTCTTCTATCCACTTTTGAGAAAGCTTGTCTTAAAAGGTTCAGATCAAGAATAATAGCGCGTCGCTTACCGGAATCCGGAGCATCGTCTTCAACGAATAGATCTAGTTAGCATACCCCCAAGAGTCTTAGAGCATCGGCGGGCTCTGTCACCTCATTCTGGGAAAGTACGGGGTGAAGCGTACCGTTAGCAGCATTCACACTACACTTATCTTCCCATGAACCTAAATCTTCGCCTTTTTCTCGTATTTAATATACAGACTCTGCTGGTCACTATCGTCTGATCGCCGTATACACAAAACCTCGCTTTTAAGGGTGCTGATCCATGGTATTTATTATAAAATTAAGATCTCAAACGAGGAATCCTCGGTGAGCGAGCCCGTCTTACATATATATGCCGAAGTACTATATACACGCAGAACTTCAGCTCGGCTTCAGCTCGGTGGCCTACATGTATCAATACACCGCAAAACATCGTCAAAGTCAATACTGCGTCTGCCCTCAGCCGATGGCGTCAATCACAATGACACTTCTGTCGTGAGTTTTGTTGTAGCTAATTAGGCCTAGGCAAAAGCGGCTACATGTAAATCTTTCAGAACCCTGTGCTTCGAATCGGCCTAAATCTAGTCACCTGAGGCGTTAAGCAGCCGTTGATCCCGGTGAAATCATTACTCTGCTACCGCGCCCGCATTTTCATGTACAGAGAGAGAGCTGTTCTAGACGGCAAGGCGACGAATATAAAAGCATGATGACTCTTCAAACGGGATATCTAGCATTGTGCAAACAGGATTCCTCTATGCTCATAAATGCTAAGTTTAGTCAAGAGATAGTCTAGTTTCAGCGGAAGCAACAATTTTCAATCATGGCTTCTCTTTATCTCAACTTTAGTCTGAAGCTATTCGCAACAGCAATATTCCTGGCTTTCACAGTCGACGCCGGCTGTAATGGAGACAAGTACATCCGCCCTGTCTCTCACTTTATTACACCACCCTCTATTCTATTTTATGCAAGTGAAGTGGAAATAAAGTGCAACAATATCAATCCAAAAGCAGACAGCTAATGCTCCTTGTTTTCTATAAGATGCTACCGCGCGGAAACGTCTACGTTGTCGACGGTGACGACAACCGCGATCAGTTCTTCCTCAACGCCTGCTCAAGATTACTTCGTACCAAATGGGGACTTCGAATGTGGTTTGACACCTTGGGTAGTAGAAATCCCGGATGCCGCGGCATCTTACTTTGTTGCGACGCCGGGGCATACGAGCGGTAACTCATTCCAGGTGCGTTTTACGCCACCGACACGTGGCAAGGAGCTCGGCGTATCGGCGCGGGTCATCAGCACGCCAGTACGCGTGGTGCCGAATGTGCTTTACCGGCTTACTTTCTGGACCTACTTTGACAACCAATACGCTGGCTTTATCGGCGTCAAGTTCAACGACGTGGCTTGGTATACCGTTGACGCGACAGACCATGGTTGGGGTGGCAACTTCACGCTCAACACGGTCGATTACACGCCCACGAGTGAGACAGTCGCTGTCAAGTTTGAATGCCTGTTCGGCTCCATCGCTAGCTTGGACCGTATTGATGGTGTGACTTTCGCGCCGGTCTAGTGATTGAGTTGGTAGAGGCACTCTTAAATTGGGATGTAGAGCATATACGACGATTGGTACTGCGGACGATATATTGCTAGTTGTGGCACGTTATGATACGTTCATCTTACATCAACTACACCTAAATCCCTAAATAAACCGCATAACCTCTTCGGAACCTAATCTTGTGTAATTCTATCTACGAATTCTGTCCCGGAAGGGGGTGCGTCCCGAAAGGTGGTCAATGCGGTTAGTCCCGCCCAAGTGGGTAGCTTTTTACCCTGCTGCTAGTGTACATTATTTCCTAACAGGTCAACATTCTTTGTTCAACGTCGCTTGGCAATTGCTGACGACAAAATAGCTGGCAATGATAACAGGTATATGGACACTCTCGTGATTATATCGTGTTGGGGGTGTATTATCAGTATTTCCATGAATTTGCCTCTGGCGCTTTAATCACTCAACTCTTTGCCAAGACTAAAATCAAGTTTATTTAGGTAACATAAGGTAGCAGTGGGTGATCATTTCTGCAGCATCTCAGACTTGTCGCGAAGTGACCTATATCAGCCATTAAAAAAAGATCCTATAAACGGCAAGGACTGAGATCCAGTCTAATTACAGATCTGTAACGAGCCGCGACCTCGTGCCCGATATTATTTTTCGATGTGGTTCGCATGTGCTATTCTCCGAAGATTATGGCGAAAAGATGTAACATCTGGCCTCAGCTATTCCTGATAATGCCGACCCCTACTTGAAAGCGCTCGAAATGAAACAATCGGCCCAGTGATGGGCTCTGATTGTGTATTATAGTACTGACCTCCGTGATCCACGAGAACACGGAACACAACTGCAACACTATATTAAGGAACATCAAGAACATCACATTACCAAACAGTAGTATGCTATCAGCGATCATCACAGACAAAACGAGTCAAAAAAGCACCTTTATCTTGTTTTGCCTGACTTGACCCCGAATTTGGGCATGTTTGACTGACTTAGCTGATCTCGTTACTTGCCTTGACCAAATAATTGACCAAGAAACTCAAGTAATTTGAATAGGTGATCGCTGAATGCGATTACCAAGATGACACGGCTGCCTGTGGACCTTTTTGTGCAGCCTGGCTCAGGGTTGGAACTTGGAACCGTAAATGTCACTTTCCCAACTATTATAAATTGCCCTTCTTCTCCCTAGATTCTATGGGAAATAGTCCTCTACGAAGATATAGAAAAAGCATAAGTAGAAAATAATCATTATACAAATACCTACCTCCTAGGCCTCCTCGTTATACTATTTCCTACTCGAGGCCTAAGGCTATATTATACCTACCTCATCATATATTAAACACAGAGAGTACCGGCTTGACTCGCCCACTTGCTCACCTTCTCAACACAGCCCAACCTGCCGTATTCTTGCATCAGTCTCCTTCATAATGGTTCTGGGCGGATTAGGCCTAGTGTTACTCCTAGTTCTATTACTAGTAGTAGGACTTGTGGCCCTCCTCCTGCTGATACTCAATCTATTGCTAGGCGGTGGCCTTGTCGCCAATACCACCTCCGCACCCGCCCCATCCCCCTCCACTTACTCCGACTTGAAACAACAGTCCTTCACTGATGGCGGCAGTGAAAGCAGCACCTAGGGATTTTCAAATCCTCCTCATAGCCCTCTGGCACAACCACACCTCTGCCCGTCAACAGTCCCTTTCCGGCGGCCAGTGGACCGACTCACTGCCCGACAACCGCCGTCATGTTCCATTTCTCCGGCCATGTCTTGGTGTAGTTCTAGAAATCGGGGACTTCAATACTCTTGCGGAGAGTGCGGGGTGGAGGCGGCGGCGGCAGGAGTGGGAGTGGTGGTAACATGAATTGTGGTGGGATTTTCAGCCGGAGTATTGAATCTGTGCCCAGGCCAATGGTATTAGGAGGTAGGGTGGGAGGAGTGGGATTGCCCGTGGTAGCGGAGGCTAGGGTTAGAACAGAGGCTCGGACAAGGATGCAGGGACTAGAGGTCCACCTTACTATCAGAATCGTCAGTTTTATTCATTAATCAGGACATCGTTCCTTCACCGTTGCGTAAGATACTTTCGCTCTGCCCCAACCATGTTTGCTTCTCTACTATTGCAGTATTTATTTATGACTATCCGTGAATAGAATTGGAAATTTTATTTTGATGTTTAGTTCCTTGACATTTTAGACCTAGTTGTCTTAATATTACGCTCTTGACCCATTTGACGGTTGGATTTGAGCCCCTGGGCGTTATCTATCATCATTGTGTCAGCTTCTTGGCCCCCGAATCCCATGCATAATTGGAAAACGACGGAAGACATATGTTAACAAGCAGCCTACCTCCCCCCTTGAGAAGAGAGGTAATTTCTGGTGATGGGTGCATCGTGGAGGGCCCCATCAAGGTTAAAAACAATTGCCCAATACCGTCCATTGCTTCGACAACATTGCCAAATTTAGGAGTTTGGAGCGTTTCCTCGAACGCTTCAAGGGTGAGTTCTGCGAAAACTTGCGTAACATGGGCCTTCAAACAGCCTTTAACGATCATTACTTTGTTGTCTTCAACTAGCTCAGCAGTGCCAGTGGATCCAGGCGTTGCACCAGAGAACTTCCTAACGCCTTTTCCCGGTGTATACGCACAGGAAACTTTCATCCAGCACCGTGGTGCGTTCGACCAATCGACGACCCAAGAAGGGTAATCTACGAACCCGATGTCGCGCACACACGGCGATGCCAAGAGAAGAAGGGTTAGCGACTTCGTGTAGCCCAAAATGGACACCGACAAATCCCAGTGTATCTCCGGGACTGACCTTCTGCCATCAGGTATATACGGCCCTCTTATGGTATCGTGAATAGCCGCGTACCGGTCTTTTGGTTCTCTGCAACCTCTGACCACAAGCTCCATTAGCATCGCTTCGTTTTCGTGATAGCGTGGGGCTTAGGCAAAATCGCTCCTCTTTGAGTAATCACTGGTCCACCATGCAAAGTAGACAAGTATCCGTAGGATAAAGGTTATAATAGCCACGGCGATAGCAGCCGTAAAAAGGCCTTGTTTCAGGATTGGAATTCGTGCGGGGGTTGGGTTTTGAGTTGGTGCAGCCATCCGTGAACAAACAGGAAGTGTCGGGAACCAAAAGTCTGACGAAGACGAGCAGTATTAAATTTAGTTATATTACATACGTTTAATTTTGTTCGAAACTACGCTATGTATATAGCGGGTATAAAGCTACAAATGGTTAATGCGAAGAATAGATAAGTTAGGTTCTAAAAGTAAGAAGAGTACGTTGTGATCCTCTATATATATGTGTAATTGTAGGATTGGTAAAGGATAGGCTGGTTGCCACTTCGTGCCTATCGAATTCGATAATACATAACACCCATTCTCTGTGTATGATCCCAGATAAGCAAACTAAGCGTAGGTAAGAATTTGATGAAAGAATGCCACAGGCTCTCTATCTTCTGGCATTCCTCTAGGTAGGCAATTATGTCATGTGCCTATACACACATGCTTGTAGAGCCTTGAATGCTTTAATGTTCGAGGAATTATTACATATTTTAGATCTATTGGTGTAAATAATCTAGAATTTCTATTGTGATGCGTTATCAAAGTTTTAACATACTCAGAACCAATCAATTCATCCCTTGGGAATGAGTTGATGACAGTAGCCCCTGGCCGTGGAGGGATGTAGCAAACATAGCTGAGGTAGACTTGTCTGGTCTGATCTAGTTCGGGATAAAATACCAGGGCATATTAATGGTATTAATAATTTGACATATTCATCCCGGCCCTATCATAATTTCCACCCAGCATTTGTGACCGTACCGATGACTTCGCTACCATCAATATCTACGCTAAAGTGTTCTTCTCCATATTTTGCTTAAGCCGTATTATTCTAGACGGTTTGCTATTATTACAGTGGCCTCTGATGTGAGACTTGCTATGCTTCCTAAAACACCTGGATGCTTGGATAATAAACCTGGATCTAGGGCAAATGGAAACAGTAATAGACAACCTTATATAATACCTTATTCACTAGGGAGTTTCTCTTCGCTATTAATCAACCACCAGGGCATGTAGATTAACATTTGCGGCAGTAAAATAGTCAACCGATGCATAGACGGAGTCGATTATATCAAGCGTGGTGCTCTTCCAATGCCGACTAAATCCCCCCTGTGCCGACTTCACTTTTCACGTAAAGACATGTTTAGCAAAAGAAGAATAGAACTTTCTTTAGATATCGAGGATCGAGGACAAGTGGCATCTAGTTGTCCTGTTGTTACGTCAGTATGCATGATATATCTAACATATAGCGACCCCAATACTTGGCTCTCCATATTTCTACGCCACTTCGAATTTTACATGCCTAATTGCAAACACAACGAAGCCTAGGCTCTTCCCTCGAAGATTGCGGAAATAAGGGAGGTGTCAGGGACTATTGTACCAGCTATATATAGGTGGCTGGTACCCCCATTAGAATATTGAGGGCCAGGAGTCAATTGCTGCCTACAGGAGGCCAATACCACTACACCCCCATACCTATACATAATACCAGATCCCTCTACAACATAAACACTCTTTTCTTCCATTTAACTTCCTCAGTATAATTTCCTTCTACTATAAACTTATATGCATCTTCACTCTATTTAGTAGCCACCCATACTATCCATTAGTTGATACATCTTTGCATCAATCATGCCCGGGCCTGGACCTATACTCCGTATTTCGGGATTGTATCATCGCAAAGAGGAAGTTCCCGAAGAGAAATTCCATGCCTTCTGTAGGGATTATGCTATTAAAGTCGCGAGGATCCACGAGAAATACGGGACCCTGAAGTATCAGATAGTTCGTGGCCTATCCTATCTTACCCAATCAGTAATACATTTATCTAATATAATCTCAGGCCTGTACTTCTTCCAGTTACAAAGCTTTAGCTCAAGGATTGGAGACTCCTAACCTGCCTAGCACGCACGACCTTGAGGTCGAGTACTACTTCAAAGATGTTGCTACGTTCACGTCTGTATGTGCCGACAAAGAACTCGAAGTACTCCGTAACACGTCGGAATCTTACATTTACCGCGATACCGCGAGAATTACTATAGCATGGATTGAGGTATATTTGGATGATGGCAAGATGGTAAATGTCGATGACGAAGGGGGAAGCCTCTATCCCTCCTTCGCGGAGTTATCCGATATTGTCGAGACATTTGTATAGGGGGGTGATAAATCTCTGTTGTTACGCAAATAATCTATAACCGACTTTATTGATACCTTTTTCTTATGTAAATAATACCTTCTTTGTTCTAGAAGGTGTAGGTGTGATGGTCTAATACATGTGGACGTGACAAATTGGCTCAATTGCGAAGGCTAAGACATCGGATGCTTCTTATATTGTATACTAGAACTTGAATGAGCAGAATTTAAACTCAAGATTGGGAGCGAATTGACAAAGAGAGCAGGAGGTGCTGTGGGTTAATAACATAGGATTATATAAAACTGTCATCGGTATGAACGTGCTGTTCCTATCACCGTATGCGCCTTACGAACTAGAAGTGACTGCCATTATCATGATCTGGATCATGGCGGTCATGGCAGAGTATTCTAGTTTTGGCGACATTCGATACGGATCATTGAGGCAACTTTCTGTGATAGAGGTAAGTGTTTCTAAGTTGTATAAACGCTGTTATCGCATAGAACACTTCAAGTACCCATCTGTTACTATAACTAATCATTCCAACTCAAGCCACATATTCCTCCGAACTATGGTTTCAATTCAGCTAGTAGGTACCATAACCATAAGTGACCTTCAAAATGAAAGTATTCCTCCTCTTGCTAATATAAAGGAACTTATCAGATGACAAGTCACTAGCACTTGACCATTCTACCTGTCCTATTGGTTCCCTTCCCTTTGTAAGCTGAGGCTTTGACTGTTAACTCAATGATTTCATAGCGCCGGCATAGCCTAAAACGTGCTCCTCTACTACGTATGCTGTTGGGTCGAGGACTCTAGAACCAAGACATCCACGGCCTGCACCCGCGCATGGGGGATGATCTATCAACATTGATTATCTACCGTTGATATCGAGCAACTAATTGATGGATTAAATTGAAGCTGAGTTCTTCATGAAATATAAATGTTAAGCGCGCATGAGTCTGTGTGTAACTACGTGTAGGTGTAAGTGAGTGTCGGTGTTATGCACTGTGTCGCGTGTTTCAATTACCTAGTCGGAGAAACCCGGCCGCATAGGACGAAGCTGCTCGGTTTACCAAAGAGAATCCGAAGTATTGGACAAGGACCGAGTGTGGCGAATTCGGCCTAATTATAGCTAGATACCTAGTATACCATTGATCGGACATCACCTCTATCATCTCGACCGGAATAAAAGGGCCGCATGGTTTTGCCCTATTGTATTAAGATTCCGTAGCCATACTTGAAAACGACTCCGAGGTCTTGAATGGGGAAGAAATTATTTAAGTCCGCCCGAGATCCATAGTCCGAAACTGTCTCTCATGCTGAGTTATCTCCGAACGCACGAGTCTGAATGTAGGAATACCCTCACGTGGTGGGACATTGTACTAACCTTAGTATGGATGGCTAACATGCGGTTTATCAGATGTTTGTTTCCGTTTGCATCAGCCACGTTCCGCTCGCAGTTCCCGGTCACTGTGGATGTATTGTTCACATTGCCAAGGACACCTAAGAGAATTGGCCGATTGGCCAAGAAAAACTAAGACTTGGCAACATGGTATGTGACTTACCTATCATACAAGCTACTGTATGTAGTGTTTGGATAGCTCAGGTACTTATTCATTCGCATCAGAATTTACCAGGCCAAGCTTTCATGTGCATAGCTCAAGTTCTTCCAGTGTTTATAAGTACCCCTAATCTTTTCATGTAAGATCATGATGGTCAAACCGAATCCTTGGGCCGCGTACGTTACATTTTTATCACAAGGATAAAGCGTCTCCCAATCTGTGTTGGTATTTTACTTCAATGCCTAAACATTCCAATACCAAGCAAACCGAAACAAGGAGGAGGAAAGGGCCTTTCTCATGACACCTGGTACGATCCCCAAACACATTTATTCCAAGGCCGGACATCCCGAGCCTGCCAATATTTCCTCTTCCAAGGCATGTGCTATAATTACATTGCCAATGACCTTCTAATAGTTGAGACTATTTCGTACGCAGGATGCAGCCTGCCGCTCTCATGAATGCGAAGTAGGTGTCAAGGTCGGGCCTTGTCATACCCCCGTCGGCCGCTCTGCACAGTTCATGCAGTGTCTCCCTGTCCTGGATTTGGCCCACATGCGTCGTTATTACAGGTGCTTTACACTATAAGTTAGCAAGCCCAAGTCATTGGATCAAGAACGACAACATAGCAAATATTCTACGACCGATGTCATAGGCGGGCGAAACGGGAGATAGGATCGAAAGGTGCGCAACGGCTTCGTGAATAATGCGGGACCGAAACACATTGCTAGCATGTACAGTAGTCTACTTTATAAATAGGGTGCCGTGGAAACGGTCTTCGAGGATCCTAGATCATTAATCCGCGGTCTTTGGTTATTCGCATTAGAAACGGCAACCCATCCTATATCAATATGCATCTGAACACTGTTGCGATGGCGTCGGTCATCATTGCCGTTACTAGCGGAATTGAGACTCACGGCGGTTACCAATATGAAGCTCGATTCTCTCCCGAGGCCACTCCGGAAGCCCAAGATATAAAGGAACCATACGAGACCACAGCCGCCAAGCAGGCGCATGCACGCCTACGAGAGCAAATGGAAGCTACAGGCATTACCAGTCAATGCTTGACAGAGTCTACAGGCACGGAACCAGCCAGCCTCTATGCTCTCAAGGACTGCATCGTCGCCGATAACAAGCTCAACTTCTTCACCCTCCTTGCAGAGGATATCGAGGAGTCCAACGCCTTCTGGACCCAAGTGGTTCAAGAGTCTACCACTGATAGGACCAAATGGGTGCCTGCTAGAGCAGTGAGTGAAAACCCTTAGCACCTCCTATAGTGCCCTATAGATCTAGTGGCATTGTGTTCCTCTGGCATCCTGGATCTCTTCATCTATGATAGCTCCTGACCGCCTGAGTATAGTATACCAAGTGCTACTTCGACGGGAACCTTACGGCGACCCAGTTCGCCGCATGGACGCTCTCTGAGAATGCCGATTTGGCTAACCTTGGCGCGAACCCGGAACACTTCTATAAAGAGACAGTATTAGACGCTACGGGGGCCCAGCGGTCTAAAATCTTTGAGGGTTGGGGAGGTGTGCTATCGACATTTGGGACTAAGCGCACTAACTTTACCGTTCCGGCATTCGCAACCCCGGAGTACGGTACCGTCGACACCCCGGAGGCATGGGATATTGGCCCGAGTTTCCTCCTGCCGTTACAACGTGTTGGATCAAAGGTATTGGCGTCAGGAGATCATCAGACTTTCGGTGCGCTTCACATAGCCGTGCGTGACTTCGTTGCTAGCGAGGGTAGCACCGGCAAGTCGGGTATTGAGATTTACTCTGCGGTGTGGTACCCGCCATGGGACCAAGCTAGTGCAGCCGACCAAGCAGAGTTCGTGAATAACTACCTCCGAGACGAGGCGCATCATATGGTTGTAGAGGTTATCAACCTAACACTGCAGGCGCAGAAAGACTGTAAATCTGGACTCTGTGTTATCCCGTCCAGCGCCTAAAGAAGACATGGCCGGGGGAACTTCAATTAGCTGTATATATCTTGAAATATTATAGATGTAGAGGTAAACACCTATTGTTTACTAACAACGATGAACAAATTCAAAGGACCCCCTCCGCGACCGTCAATCCTGTTGACTACAAAACCGGTGTTACGGGTTCTACCCCAGATAGGAATCAATCGCAGACATGGTTTCTTACGCGACTCGCAAATCGCGTTCGCAGCTCCCTCGTCCACCGGATAAAATCAAAGATGGAAAATGCATCGCAAGGATAAGTCTATTATAGTTATCAAAAACCACCGAAATGGCATAAGCGTTTCTTATCGAGTAGTTGAGTTTATTGTATTATGGGCTCTGCAAGAACTGCCTACCAACGTGTGACTAACTAAGCTATAGCCGCACCAATTGCGCCCGATAAGATAGGAATCGGGCCTACTCTATAGCATATCAGTCACCCGGACTTAAGTAAGAGGGCCGCCCTAACTTACTGTTGGTTTGCAGGAGTAACAGTAGTGTTAGGTCAGTCCTTTCCGTAGCTCTTTTTTATTACTGTGCACTGTATTTCTTGTATAGCTGTGCTATCTCGGTAGTTACCGCTCTGTGCTTCTGTAGTCTATGCTTCTTTGGTCTGTAGTACAGTTTTTGCCTCGTCGCCCACCATTGTAATAGAGTAGCTTTTTAAGGCTTATCTACTGTTGGGTAGTTTAGCCACTTGCCCAGGTGGAGGCATAAGCGTTTCTTATAAGACGGGCGGATAAGTATACCTAGTAGATAGATAGTATAGCTTAAGGTCGCAGGTACGAGATACGAAATAAGATACGAAATAAGAGACTAACGAGGATCAGCTAGAAGCTATCTAATTCAATCCCAAGTAGGAAGGTCTAGAGTCATCTATACACTAAGGACAGAGAATACGGGGATATCATTATTCAGCCGCTCTCTACATGGAATTAGATAAAAGGTCTAGCGCAGACACTAGCTGCCAATTTTCACAGGAACGCGGGTTTTGCCAATTGTTCCTAAACTACTTCCCTTCTCCGTCGAATACGATGGCATCCGCGGTGTTCTTGGCCGCCCTCGCAGCGACGACTACATTGGCACAGGTCTTCCCGTCCCCGGGAGGGCCCTTCAAAGTTCAATGGCAAAATAAAGAGCTTGTTGATGCGGATCGCGTCGACCCATTCAATGCATCTCATTCTCGTCGGATGGTGATCTCGCACTTCACCCCAATAGCCGACAAGTACTGCACTCGGACCTGTCGCGTGCCGTACATGCCTGAAGAGATCGCCACAATCGAAGACGACATATTGGCTTACGCTTTCGCGGACTACGGCTGGCCACAGGGTCTTCTCAGTGGGCTTGAGGTGGACGTATGTTGCGGAGTATCGAAGCGGGCCAATGTCTCCAAATTTCCCATTTTGCTATTCGGTACTGGGTTGAACACCACTAGATTGTGGTATACCGATTTCGCGATGGAAATCGCAAGTCTTGGATACCAAGTGATTGTGATGGATCATCCATACGAGACGGATGTGGTCCTGTTCCCTGACGGGGAGATCATTTTCGGCGGTAGTGTCTCGAATGACCCCAACAACCTCACCGCTATTGAGTTTGGGCTGGAAGTCCGCACTGCCGATGTGTCGTTCGTTCTCGATGCTCTGAAAGTGCGTAAGACGGTTTACTTCGGCCACTCGTTCGGCGGCGCCTCGGCTGCTGCTGCCACAGCAGTAGAACCTCGAATTAAAGCTGGTCTTAACCTAGATGGCGCGCTTTGGGGACCAGTTGTTAATTCTGGTGTCTCGAAACCCTTCATCAACTTTTCGGGTTCCCTAAGTTCATCCGATGATGAGAGCTGGGGAAACTTCACCAGAGCCCAGGATGAGAAGCACACCGGTGTATGGTACAAAGAATTGCATTTGAATGAGTCGTCGCACGGCAGCTTTTGGGACCTCTCTATAATCGGAGACTTTACAGGTTTAAGGGAAAACGAGGACCTTGTTGAATACGTGCTCGGGAAATTGAGAGGTGAAAGGGCGGTAGAAGTCTTACGAGCGTACCTCGGCGACTTTGTCAAGTTTACCCTGCTAGGAGGAGAAGAAGGCCTTCTCGCCGGTGAGAGCGAAGCGTTTCCAGATGTTAAATTCGTGAGATAGATAAAATCTTCACATAATTCTAGCATCAGTCAAATCAGAATATGGCAGCCATGGCCTCCCGCCTCTCTCGCAGCCGTTACAAAGGTGCAGGTACTCCGGTGCTATCCCCAGACTGTGGCGTAAAAAACTCCTGAACTTATACATATAATCCACTTTGTTGCTCTTCTTCCACGTCAGGTTTTTAATCAGAAATGAGTACAGCTGTGGCCCCCTTAATCTCTTCCAAGTCTGTATCTATTAACGGTGTCCACAGAAAGGAGAGAGCTAGTATCATGTCAATCAAGCATTAGCACCAGGATTGTGCCTTGTTCTTTGCCATTCTCTTTGAGGTAATGTCTTTGTTAATAAACAATGAAACCATAATTTGGTTTAACAATCTAATTCAGCTGCGATTTGTATGACATTGCTGTTGACTCCAGACAATCTCTTTCAATCTTTCAACGATATCGAGCAGGATCCGAGGCATATATAAAGCATTCAACGGCCGTGCTTCTCTCCCTTTCCCAGAGAACTGATATTTCAAGATTTTCTGCCAAAACTATCAAACTCTATTCAGTACTCGGCTATCTTTAAAGTGGAAATAGTGAAGTTATTTGCGAGTTGAAACTATTGACTAGTTACGGTATGGCAAGCTATCAACAGATCAAGAGTGATTTCAACCTCAAAGTCGTACCGGAATGCGCTAAAATATGCCGGACATCAATTACCAAAGAGGATGCTTATAAAGACCTGAAAGCCATGCGTGACATTATTGATCGCAAGATCCTCGCTCCACTGGAATCTGTATTGGATAGTAAGCCAGCGGTCAGAGATGATGGTCGTGTCTTCCGGCAATCTGTTGATGAACTTATCACATATATTAGCAACAAAATCTCACTTCTTGAGCCTGATAACGGCAGCAATGAAGATCTTGAACTCGGGATCAATAAGACTGAAATTCAGAGGGCAACAATCACCTGGGGGTGGTTAGAGTTAATGCCAGGAGCATGGCCTGGGGCGTAAAATCTTTCGCACTTCCAGATTTGGTAGCGGCATGACCAGGGGTTACTCGAGGTAAACATTTAGAAAATAAAGGTACGCGATTAACGAAATAAATGTCAATAACAAAGAGCCGTAATGATCGATTTAGCGCGGTGAAATGCTATAGTAACAGGTTAGAACATAACATGAACATACAACCGTAGGATACGGCTGACCAGCCCTTGCAACAAAAGATGTTACAATACATGATGCGTAATCCAGCTCCTAAAAGCGTGAAAGATTTTTTATTTATTTGTGGAATTTATATTTCATGTACGTATCTTTGGATTTATAGTAGTCTTTGAAATAATAAGGGTTGCCTTTTTCTGCTAGCTACCGTAACGAGAAATCCTCAAGCGTAAGAAGGAAAAGTTTTATTGATTTGGGGTTCATTTATTTTGAGTTGAAGAGTTGTATGTATAGCCGTTGTTAGATATTGTTCTCCAGGGCGGTGAAGTTGAAGGATTCGCCAAGGCCAGTGGTCCAGCACTCAAGTTTTAGTATTCATACTCGAGGAGAAATCGAACGTAATATTGGAGAAACAATCTAGTTAACGCATAGTTGGGGTAATTCTAGTGAAGCTGCCCTGGTATATATAGCTTTACCCGATTAGTTATCAAGGGCAGATAATCAACAATAGTGATGTCCACTGCCACCTGTACGTGGAAGTCACCTCGTTCTGAGGTGAGGGGGAAAAGCCTACAATAAAGCTATAAACGCCGCGACCCCTGGCATGGATCGGTATAGTTGGCTTTCCCCGGATAAATAAAACATCAAGACAGATGCAAGGTTATGCACGTAATTTACATCGCGGGTTGATGTTCCGGCCTTCGGTTTATGTAAACCCAAAGTTGAGTATCGTGTATGATATTTAGAATATCGGTCAATCGTGGGATTCATCCCTATTCAACCTCTACAAAAGATCATCAAACACCATGCTCTGCTCCCCCTTCACCGCCTTTATCCTCGCGTTGACATTTCATAGCGTTAAAGCTCTAGCAAAATGTGAAGTTCCAGCGGTCCTCAATGCTCAGGTAAATATCTGGAAAAGCCGCACACTCCGCCCAACATCACTTTACCGGTTGGAGGTGGAGCAAGCAGTGGCAGCTATCAAGGATGAAGAGCTCAAGGATAGGGCGTCTAAAGTCGCTGATTTCGGGACCTTCGAGTGGATGTCAGTAAGCCCTGCGCTGTCACTATAACCGAACCTGACCGCGTGAAAGAAAATCGCCGGAGGATATAGAAACAATAGCTCCCGAAGCGGACGAAGTATCCTGCAGCGAAATCCTAGGTCTAGTCCTCGACAATCTCCCCTATAAGGATGGAGGGCTGGGCGCATATGATCCTACCATGGCTGCTGCTTACCAGTCTCTCTATATCGAGCGTGAGTCGTAATTCGAGTGCGAGACTGCTATAATCCCGTTATAAGTATTAACCATTGACATTACGCCAACACAGCACTCGCGGCAACGATCGAAGTCCATTCAAATACCGCCTTCGCAGTGATAATCGAACCAGGGGCATTCCCGCAGTATTTCAACCTGACATCTTCGCCAGCGGATCGGGAAGCAAATCTCGTGCGCAGCTACCGAGCGAACATCCCTGTCGCCTTAGAAAAGCTGAATCTACAGAACGTGATAATGTACCTGGACGTAGGCCATAGCAATTCTCTAGACTGGAGCTGGCACCGCAACGGGACGGCGGATGCGATCGCGGATGTCTACGCAAGCGCGGGAAAGCCGGCGCAGCTGAGGGGATTCGCAACGAATGTCGCGAACTGGAATGCGTGGTAAGCAACCCCATTACCTGCAGTTGGGATCGGGAGGGAGCGGTACATCGTCATCATCACCCCGTATAGAAGCTCTCGCTTAGCTAACGCGGAAAAGGGATCTCTCGCCCGGAGAGTTCGCTCGCGCGGACGATTCCCGAGATATCCGGCCGAGCAACGAGAAGGACTTTGTGCGGATCCTGTCCTCGGCACTGGGCGCGCGCGGGGTGCCGACGCACGCCATCCTCGACACAAGTCGAAACGGCGTGAATGGATTGCGCTGGTCCTGGGATGAATGGTGCAACGTCGACGGCGCTGGCTTGGGGGTTAGGCCGGGCGCGGAAACGGGCGACGAGGCGCTCGATGCGTTTGTCTGGGCGAAACGCCCCGGGGAATCGGATGGGTTGAGTAGTGAGAGAGGCGGGGATGCAGTGGGATGCGCCGCAAAAAGTGCATTTAGGCCCGCTCCTGCTCGTGATGTCTGGTTCCAGCGATTCTTCGAGATGTTGGTTTGGAATGCGCATCCAAAGCTCTGAGAACATTTGATAGCGGCCTGAACTACATATATCAAGCGGTGGAGACGGGTTATAAATGGATGGGGAGAAGGGGTTGCGACGTATGATGAAGAAAAGCTAAGATTATGAAGCTCTCAAAATATGTGCGTGGGGACTGATATCTCGGTTTCTATCGCGTGATTGTATTTGAGGAATTGTGTCTCCTCTCTATCGTCTATCATTTATCATCTATCGTCTAACATCTAACATCTATGTCTTTCTATAACGTGCGCGCAATGTTGTAGGATCATGCAAAACACTTTGCCCGTTGCTCTAGAGAAGGAATCACAGGCGCAGCATGGTGGATCGCCATGCATGTAGCTCTATTTGCACGTATTCAACTGCGCTCTCCCATGCCTCAGGAAGCCCATCCGATTTTAAAGAGTCGGTACTCACTCTCATCTCCACGTCCAATCCCACTCGGCCGCGCGTAACATTTCTCGTCGAGTATTGTGAGTACACTGCCCTGCGGGTTTCGTAGTCCATCTTGTCCGTTGAAGGAAGCCCGCACTGTCCCGCTAATACCCTCAAACTTGCCCGTTGTCCGAACTGTGAGCATCAACCAAAAGACGCCGCTAGGTTTTAACATGCGCCCTGCGCAATCTCGCAGCCAGACAGCGTGTCCCGGACCGTAAATCACATCCGTCGCAACAAGTACGTCGGCCTGTTTATCCAAAGGCGACGAGAGGTCGGGAGTCTGCCAGTCTAGATGTGCGGCTTGAATGGACAGCGGTATTGAACCCCCGTCCTGGCTTTGGGTGGGGAAATTCTTGATAATGTTCGCATTTAGATTTGCCAGAACTGTTGTGTGGAAGTCCGTCGCAATTATCGTTGATTTCGGTACTCCCAAGTAAGGGAGGATCTTGCTTAGGGCAATACCTACAAGTCCTGTGCCGGCTCCTAGCTCAATGATGCGCGGCGCAGAACCGAGTGCATCTTTGGAAAAATTCAAATTCGCCGGGGCAGTACACATCAGCTCTGTGAAAATGAATGCGGCGCCCCAGCTTTGCAGTCCAACATCGGTGTGGTCGGTGTTATCCCTGCCCGCAAGGCCATCCGTGAGTTGTACAGTCACGGTTTCGCTTTCCGTGTTCTCTCTATGCTCTCCGATTTCACTAGGGCCTAGGTTGAGCGTGAAATGATAGTCTCTCGTGATTTCGGTGTCTTCAATATCTTCCCCCTTATCTTGACCAAAGAACGAAGCTAGGACGCAGGATGCCTTGTCGATAGCATGCTGCTGCGACTCTTCGCTCTCAAAACACGTGAGCTCTTCCACGCGACCCAAGAAACTCGTTATCCAGTGCTCGGCGAAGGCGCGCTCATAAGGGTCCTCGCGGAGCTCAAAAATTCCTTCATCTTTTCCATTGTCTTCATCATTATCCGATGCATAACCGGAATCGGCGGTTATAGGTAGACCCTTGGGGACTGAATTTGTCTGAAATGCCAGTGAAGTCGGCAGTGGACAGTAGAGACCGTAAAGGTCGCTTAATGCGGATAGGATACGAGACTCCGGTTGGTCATTAAGCGAGCGTATAGCAGGCAGGCTGCTTGATGGAGGCAGCGGGCGCCTCGCCGGGCACATTTGAAGCTGTCTGCTCCCTTTGTAGGTAGTGGCCGTTGATATTGGTGAGGTACCCTGGATTTGAAACGGAGAAATTTAAAAGATAAATTTGGTTGCAATTGGCGCTTGTTGTTTTGGGAAGTTCGTGGGGGGTGGGGTTGGGGTTTGTCTGGACCAGTCGAAATGAAGCTATCGCGAACGTGGCAAATCAAAATTTAGGCCCCGGATTTCCAATTGTGGATTTGTCAAAGCCGTAGCTCGGGACAAGAGCCCAACCTGACTCATCCGCCATCAGCTTAAGCCAGAGTTGGTATGGAGCGGGGTCCAAGTTACACAGATAACACTCCATAAATAGATTAAAAAGGCAATGAAAACCCATTATTTCGCGGCCAGGCCAATTCTAGACACTGGTTAGAGTTGTCGCTATTAAAACTCCGGTCCTATTGTTTGAAGGTTAGCAAACTAACTCAACTTTAATAGAGAACACACACACATACACGCGTGCACGCGCACAAGAGGGCGGTACCTAATTTAGAGTCTTTCAAGGTATCGCTCAAACATCGGATCCAACCGCACTGTGAACTTTTCGCCATGCTTCACTTCCTGCCCAGAATGCCATAGCATTCTCTGCTGAAAAATCAAAGCCTTGCCTACCTTTGGCTTGACGTCTAGAAACGGAGCTTCGTTCTCGTCTTCCGTCGCCTGTCCTATTTCATGAGCCCTTTGCCGCTTTCCCACCTGACTCGTCCAGAATCGCGTTTCTCCCCCGCTTGATTCCCCATCGGCGCCCTTGGGTGCATCGCTAAGGTAGATTTGACATGTTAAGAAGCTCCTCTCGTCCTTCCCTAGACGCGCGTACAGTGCATCGCAATGCGGCTTGAAATGATGACCCGGTTGATAGCGCAAGAAACTGAGTCGTTCGTTGGCTTCTTTGATGCGCCAGACGGTCTTTCTGGCACCCATGCTCGCTTTGAGATGCGAGGGGCCAGCGATGACCTCAGCGAGTCTATCGCCCTTTCGAAGAGTTTTCACTTCTTCGGGTAGATGAGAAACAATTCGGTCATAGATTGCCGCAGCCCATTGTTGAGAGAAGACAAGAATATTTTGACATTCTCGAAAAGCGTTTCCCTTGCTCAAGGTTTGCCAATCATTCCCGGCAGCGGCTTGGAGCTTTGCACATTCGTCAGGGGTAAGTAAGTTGTCTATCGTCATAGCGAAGAAGGAGCTATAATCCCCTACCAGGGGAGAGTTAGCGAAATTGATAGGCGTAACAATAGCAGTTGAACCCTCAGGGCTGGTAGGAGTGATTAGAGGTTCATGGTCCTGAGACGATGAAGAATGCATTGTGGCCAGATTGAATGATCGTCAACCTCGGGTAGGTGCTATACGTAGGGAACTAAGTCTTTTTTTTTTTGTTTCGTCTCTCTAAATAAGTATAAAGAGTCGAGCATCTTACTGAAATGGATTTGAATGGGCTTGTATCGTTCATATGATGTCACGAGGGAGTGGGAAATCTCGAGGTCAGGTACAATAGGTCTGGTATTTGGTGTATTCTTCATAGAAGACTAAAAGCTTGTAGGAATGAACAGGCAGGATGATTAGATTCTTAGGCGTATGACTCAAAAGCATTGGGGCAGTGATGATGCCTTGATGCTTAGACGCTTCGATCCTTTAGGCCATAGCCGGTAGAGAATAAAATAGTAGACTATCACAGCCTTACTTGGATTTGGGAGTCGAATGATTCTGGGATATCGATTGAGGTCCTATTGGATATATCTTGCCCACATTAGAGTGGGTGTACACTACATAGTACAGTACAGTAGGCAGGTAGCGAAGCTGTATCTAGTGCATAATAGGTTTAGCGGCTGACAAGTACCTACACTATAGACACACAGTGTTTGTAGCACTAAACTATCTGCTCTACACTCGTATTTTATACTGTGTATACACCCTCTAATGCACTGGCTACCTAGTTGATAGGCTTTGCTTTGCTTTGCTTGGCGATTTCAGAATCTGGGCTGCCCCACTGCAGAACTCCATTCTTCGTCAAAAAAAAGCAAAGCGAACACTTTCAAAATCTACTCCCATTGTGACGAACACGAAGACGAAGTTGACGATCAACAACTGTATCTACCTACCACAAACCTTGGACTCGTGCCTGGAGCAAAGTCCTCATCCTCATAATTCGAATTCCGGTGGCATTCTCTCCGACGTATCATTTTCTGCTAAGCCCTCTTCCCTGCGACGAGCATTCCTATCCTTGAGTAGTAGTAATACACCCTGCTGTTGCTACGACGACATCTTGAGAAGGCGGTTCGCTACAACACCAACGATATTAGCATCATCGCCACCGCTCCTACTGCTTACTGCTGTTACCCGGAAACAGAACCGTACCTTCTTGCCTACATCTGTTACTTTCCGATAGAACTACTCTCTGCCTACCTCCTTAGGCAAGGCTGATCCCATCGCGAAAGTGCCCCTCCCCCTCCCCCGCCTCCTCGTCATCTCTCCAACTCGACTGTGAACGATACACTTCTTCCGTCCCTCCGTCAACTTGCCATCGTCTTATCGCACGACCTCGGATTGATCCTCTCCTCTACAACCACAACACACCCACCTACTTGTACAACTCATTCAAGATGTCTGAGCAAGTCGATCTCACTACGATCCCTATCTCGCCTAATGGTGACAAGCCTGATACTACCTCCTCCGCCGACACGGATGGCAAAGTCGTGACCGTTTTTCATGACAAGGATAACTTCAATGTTAAGCACCCTTTGCAGAATAAATGGACACTCTGGTTTACCAAGCCATCAAGCGGCAAGGTGAGTTTCCCGTGCCCCATATTCTTCCCATCGCAATCGTCTCCCAATTGGAAATGCAATATGTTCACCCAAGCCGGTATCAACTAACACCTCTCTCTATGAATAGGGCGACAACTGGAATGATCTGCTCAAAGAAGTCATCATCTTTAATACAGTTGAAGAATTCTGGGGCATTTACGTGAGTACTCTTCCATGTATCCTACACAAGGGCTACCTGGGTCACTACTGCTTATAAACCGATCAACTAACGAATTCGTCTTTCATCACAACAGAACAACATCTCGCCTGTCTCCGAGCTAGCCATGAAGTCCGACTACCACCTGTTCAAGGAGGGTGTGCGACCCGAGTGGGAGGACCCCCAAAACAAGCACGGTGGCAAGTGGTCCTACCAGTTCAAGGACAAACGCAGTATCGACATCAACGAGCTATGGCTACAGACCATGATGGCAGCCATCGGTGAGACACTCGAGGACGAAGACGACGGCGAGGTCATGGGTGTCGTTGTCAACGTTCGAAAGGCTTTCTTCCGCATTGGTGTTTGGACGCGCACCATTGGTAAGAGTATCCCTGGCCGCGGCGATGGTGATGTCTCCGGCGGAAAGGGGCGATCTCCGGAAAAGGGTCAGAAGATTCTGCTTGCCATTGGCAAGCGGTTCAAGGAGATCCTCCAGCTGCCCCCTAACGAGAATGTCGAGTTCTCTGGTCACACCGACTCTGCTCATTCGGGCAGCACTCGTGCTCGCGCCAAGTTCGTCGTTTAAACCTAGATTACGGACGTGGGGCTGGCTGTCGGCATCATGAAGGACATGTTGCTTGGCATGAGGTTTTATTTAATCGAATATCATTACAGGGCTTCAGGACTGCTGAACATTGCTCACATGTCATGTTGAGGAAATGTTGAGGAAGGGGGCTAACAGCATTTATATCCGGAATGTGATACTCGACACCTGCCTTGCCTTTTCTATGATATCACTTTATAGAACTTGCGAAGTTCACCAAATAGTTCTGCCCACCATGACAGGACGGAAGCCAATCAGCTAGGACTGTGACAATATGGCAACACATAATTATAAACAAGAAAAAAATTATCATATGTGTAAAACCACCGAGCTTACTTCTGATCGTAAATTGTGACATGGACTTTGATTGTCTACAAGAGGCAAGTAAACATCAAATGCCTATATTGCCGCTATTTCTCTCGAGCGCTTGGTCCCCTCATTTGCGTAAATGCCCCCTACCACCCCTTTGTTTGGTATTTACAACCTTGATCCTCAATGATCTAGAAAATAAGGTTAAGATAAACGAGGCTAGTATATGACATTGATGTCTATTTGAATGCGGGTACCTTCTGGTTCACAGGGAAAGGGCGCTGAATCACTGAGTAGTATAGGCATGTGAGATTGTGACGATTGGTGGATGAGGTTGATATATAGCCAGGGGTGTGTGTATATGTTGTCACGAAATCAAATTCCGCGGCCACGCGAGGTAAGAGATTCAATATAGGCAGATGGACAGATGGGTTGGACGGATCGAGTTAACCTATTGAGAGGTGCCAAACTTAATATTGAGTATACTCTTTCTATATATTCACATTATAGGAGCGCAAAATTGCCTGCAGTTGCATGATAGTATGATCTAGAGTGTGGTGAATTGCTATGTGGTGTTGGTATGTTGGATGTTTTATGTACAGAGGACGTGTTCTGCGGCCTCGACTTTGACTCAGGGTCGGGTCGGTATATATCAAGTAGGTATAAAATGCTTAACCCCCTCCGGTTTTTCCGATATAACGTCTCCAAAAGTCTACTTAAAAAATGCTTCCCAAGCGCCCTGTATGAAATGCCCCGCTACCAATAACCACGCAGCAGGGTATAGATGACCTTTTTTCAAGATGCTCGAAATGTCCAAGAAATTATCCAATGACGAAGTTGTCGTTCTTCTGGATGATGGTTCTTACCTGTTTATTACCCGCTCGTCTTTGCTTCCAGGAACTCACATCTCGTCCCCGCTGAAATCATCTTGGAAGACCTGGCGGAGGAGGTTCTTTTTGTTGATTTTGCCCATTGCGTTCCGAGGGATATGGTCGACGACCCTCAGAACCTGGGGGATCTTATAATTTGCCAACCGGCCCTTGAGGGCTCGGCGCATGTCCATCGGCTTCCAGCCGTCGGGGCAGATCGTGCGGTCAAGAATTGCGACCGCGCCGACCTTTTGCCCCCACTTGCCTGATGGCACCGCTAAGACGGCCGTCTCGAGTACCTCGGGCAACGACAGAAGTTCACGCTCAACTTCTAGCGCCGAAACTTTCTCGCCGCCCGACTTAATGATGTCTGCGCTTTGCCGTCCTAGGATGAAGTACATGGGACCTCTGGCCCAATCGCCGCTTGTCCCACCACCGGCTGATGCGGGGACATTCCGGCGCACCGCGACGTCTCCCGTCTTAAACCACGGCCCCTTGCCGTCGTCAGCAGGCACAAATTCTTTGGCGGTGGCTGTGGGGTTGGCCCAGTACTCGCGAAATACGTTAGCGCCACGTAGTTGGATCTCCCCCGATCGGTCGACGACATCCGGAGGAATAATTTCATTCGTATCGGTATCAAAAAGACGTGCTTCGACGCCGGGTAATGGCCAACCCACACTGCCATCTACCCGGTCTTCAAACTCCAGACCACAAGATAACGCCATGCCAACTTCGGTCATGCCGTAACGTTCTAAGAGTACATTACCTCGGCTAAGGTCCTTCCAGGCCCGCTTCACCGGCGTCGGGAGTGCGGCAGAGCCCGAAATGGCAACCCGCATATGCTCGGGACTTGTGGCAATACGACCGGCCTCGGCGATTTCTGGAGACAACGCCTTATGTGTAGATAGAAGACGGGTATAGACTGTCGGCACAACAGTGAAGAAAGTGATCTTCTCCCTGCATATGTTGGCGAATTTGTCCTCTAGCCCTGCATTGTTCGTGGTGCCATTCACATGCATTGCTCCATTGGAAAATGGTATCGACCGAGTAGCTTGTGGGCGAACTACCTCATTCAGGTCCACAACCAGTTGGCTGATCCTAGCGGTTTCTTGGGGTGATAAGCTCACGCCAATTGCATCAGGGGAGCTATTTGACCCAGATGCTAAGCGGATAATCCCGTACAACTCTGCGGCAATCTGGCTGATCCTGCTTGTATCTGAAGGGGATAGCGTTGTGTCTACGCTTACAGGAGTGGTAGCACCTGTACTGCATGCCTCTGAGACTGTGCGGCTTAGAGTGCTGGGCAGAGATATGTATGGAAGTCCTTTCCCGGGAGTATTTGGAGTGCCGTTAGGGGCAATATCCACCTTTAGAGATCCGAGGAATGGGTTCGCGAAACGTCGCCATACAGTATCTGCATTAAATGGGAAAAGAAATTCGATAGCGCTCCCTGCAAATAGAGGGGTGATGATAGCATTGACTGTGCCGTGAATGTGGTGTAAGGGTAGGATATGAAGTAGCCTGTCTTGTGGAGTATATTTCCACGCCTCGATCAAAGCGCGACTTTGTGCTGTGAGGGCAGTTTCGGGGATTAGAACACCCTTCGGTCGTGCTGTCGTCCCCGAGGTATACAGCATCATGCCCGCACCCTCCGTATCGGCATCATCTGTGATCGTAACTGCATCGAAGATAGTGTTGTCCTGGCCAAGGCCCAGGTGCTTTGGTAATTCGAACGCCTTGAGGGTTGGCTTGAACTCAGGGTCTGTGTTTGGCGAAGGTTCAGGCCATGGTGTTTTGAGTACTTCGTTGGCTTTCGAGGCGAACTTGGCCGAATGAAGTAACAAGGATGCCTGTGACTGTGTGAGAATATACTGCAGCTCGGGTGCAGGAAATGGAGGCGAAAGTGGCAACGCAATTGCGCGCGATGCAAGTATAGCAAGGAATGTCACTATTTTGTATAAGTAACCTGATGGAACGTATCTATAAAAAGGGATGTTCTGTATTGGATATATTGCGTACCAACATAGTCATAGCTATTCTCTACGAGGAAGGCAATGCGCTCCCCACGGATATCCGTCTTGCCCGCCGCCTCGTATATTTGGTCGCGTGCCCGACAGACATCTGGGAGCAACTCGCCGTATTTAAATGACCGGCCAGAAAGGCAATGCGCAGCAACAGTGGAGTTGGGGTCGTGCCGTGATATGGCATCAAAGAGGGGGAATTTAGGGAGGGTGAGTGTGGAAGCCATTCTGAAGGATCCGAGCAACGTTGTGGGTTGAGTCGCAAGAAAGAAGCGCCGAGAGCATGCGGTAATACTTGAATGCGGACCGCCTATATAAGTAGCGAATGTACGACCCGGTGCAGGCCCAATATCACTACGCCTAATAGGACGAAGACTATTAGGAATTGTGGCGACGAGCAACGGGTGGAGAAACGAGCATTGGGAACGGCAGATCGTGGTGTTTGAAAAAGCAGTCAGCAGTAGCGAAGAGTTCGAAATAGAGACGATCGGACGTAGTCTTCCCCCACCAAGCAACCACATCCCGGGTGGGCGACACGGATTGGCTGTATTTCCAGGGGTCTTTGGATCTCGATAACAGTTGATACGTGCAGCACGCACTGCAAGGGAAATGGTAGGTAGCTCTATCAAGCCGCCCGCATAGAGGAGTGATCAGTCGTCATCAAGTCGTTGTGTTTCACCTATAGGTTAATGTCGAGATTAAGGCTGTATTCTTTCAAATGATGACAATATTACATGTACATCTGTAAGAAGAAGATAACAGTCAATACGACGGCAGCATTAATGATACCTAGGCATAGCCAAGACTAGGATGGGGGAGGATGTACCTGTTTTGCCTGCCCGTCTCATTGTCTGCGAGAATACCTATTCATGCCGCCAAGACTGTTTAGCCTGGCGTGAATTGGCGGGAATTGATGGACTGACGAATAGGAGAGAGTGTCGAGAGAAAAAAAAATGGTAGCATCAATCCGTCCGATCCGTTAAAATGGGGTCAGCGGGAGATTCCCATTGCGTGGATGGTGTGGTCGATCTCAACATACTGTTTACAGTATTGACAGACTATTAAATAGAAATTTTCGGGATCTGCAACTGGCATTAGGTGTAGATAATTAAGAGAAAGTGTCTTCTTTATTCGGCCAATCTCTATGTGGACATCGGTTGAAGTTTCTATCATGGTGGGTCGCCTCACTCACTCACTCGATGAGCTATGAGGGAGGTACCTAGGTACACTGATATGCTGGTAGCGTTCAAGGATAGGCGGTTTGATACAGCGGCTGAACCACCCAATTGGCAACCGATTTGGGTCTTAGAGAATGCTCTTCGGCCGATATCCCAACAATCTTATCTATTAATACCAAGTATCTAGGTACATGAAAAACACCTGATCGAACCACTATCTACCACCCGAAGTTGAATACTTTTTGTCCGGAGGTTAAACTCGATTACGATCACAGACTGTCTATTGGCTTTATCCTCAGGCTTTATGAGTCTTACCTCACTACTCGCGGACAAACCGTAAGGCGCTTGATTATCGGAGGACCGGAACTCATCGAGATATTATTCTCGGTAGTGCGAAGAATCGCGCCAATCAGACGCCCCATCCGGACATCGAAACCGCAACGTACAAGGCTGCATTGATGTTGCGCCGAAGCGCGGTCGCAGTTTTAGTACCGGCTGCACCGATCAGGACACCACTACTACCTGCGCTATTATTTCCCAGGCGTCTGCTGTCCGCTGCGACAATGGCCTCCGAGACTCCCATGGAGGATGCCATCCGGACGAAGGTGGGATTTCCTTTTTTCGTTGTATCTTAGACGACCCGCGCCGATTATGACATAGATCAAGGTCCATCCCTTAGTTCAGTCTGTGCTTAGAGACGAGGTGTCTTAGGATAAGGGAATGAGGGATGAACTGACATAATGTATGAGGAAAAAGAAGAGATTCAGTAACTGACCATTGTGACAACGGCGTGTAGGTGACGGAAGCACTCAGCCCATCTCGTCTAGAGATTTTTAACGACTCGCATAAGCGTAAGTGAACCTTCTTCTTATTTATAATGATACCTCGACGTGCTGCTTAGTTCCCTTTCTCTCTATCCTCTTTCCAAGTCTTGTGCTTACGCGTTACACTAACATCGTCTAAGATGCGCACCACAAGCCTATGCAGGGTAGCACATCGGGTGAGACACACTTCCGCGTTGTTATCACATCTGAGGCCTTTCGGAGTAAGATGCAGCCGGCGCGCCACCGCCTCGTGTACGGCCTCCTGCGCGATGAGATGGCGGCCGACGGCGGCATCCACGCACTGCAACTGCGGACCATGACACCGGAAGAAGAAGAGCGTCAGAAGGCGAAGGATGAAGCCGAGAAAGCATATTGATTGTTTAGGACTCGCTAGAAGAATGAAGAGCATGCCGTTTTGGGCGTTGAATTGTATGACTAGACACTGTATAAGTATATGCTGGATAGCGCTAGGCGCTCGATGAGTATGGTCGGCTTTATGTCGATGTGTACTGCGCCTGATTGAATGTAGTGGCCTTCTACAACGGCGACGAAGTGGCGTGTCCAAAATACTCTGAAGAGTCGAGCTGTCTATACGTATGTAAATTTCACCCGGATTAGAGCACATACGATGTTGAGCTGTCGAAATACATATGAACTACCTACTTGATTTTGAATTACCGCTCATCCCGGAGTGTCAGATACAAGACATGTCATCTAGGATCTGTTGATGAAGCTAGCCAGTCAAGTAATTAGAAAAATGCCAACATGAAGAACACTTTACTAGGAGAGGAGCAATCTTATCACCTCGTTTTCCGTGATTGGATTCTTACAGCCAAACTGCACAAGCCAGCCCAAATTCTCAAGTGTAGACTAGTAGGCACGTAACTTGTGTTGCTTGAACTCGCTGTAAATGCTTGACTTGTGTCCCGATTGAGTTGTGGTGAGTATTGTAGGGTGGAAGGTGAAGAGACTAGAACCCATAGGCCCTAATAAGAAAGGCATCTATGTCCTTCGGGACACTAATTTTCTCAGTACAGTATCTACCTTGTAACTAAAGATGAACAGTCGGACGCCTAGAAGACCTCTATCCCACATGACCACGTTTATTCATAACTCTACAACTCTTCTCGTTCAAGATATGATTATTTCTGTGTCAATGTAGGGGTGTTGGTTATGGGAGCTGAGCTAGCGATACTATCCCTTTTTGCCTTTTGCTTCTTAAAGTGTTCCTTAAGTTTACGCGCACGCCTCTCCTTTGGGTCTTCGGCGGTTTTTGCACTCTCTTTTTTTGTTGTCGACTCTGGGGCAACATGGGTTCGGGGGGTATCCTTGGATCGCTCCGAATGACTAGTGGCAGTGCTGCCAGAGTCGGACCACATCCTACTGTGGGCGTCTAATGTAGGGCCTTTGAATATTCGCTTAGCCCCTTCGGAGCGGAGCTCGTCTATTGCCACTCTTTTATTGTGCTCGGTCGACTCCGAGAGAGACCGTGTTGAGCCGTTGTGCTGCGCTGGTCGGTTTTCTATTCCGCTAAAAGAGATAGAGGCTGGAATTTGTTTGTCTGATGCAAAAGGTAATATTTTTGCCTTTAGTGTCGGTGATACCCTAGATACTCTGGCCTCTGTCTTTGATCTCCCCGCTGACTTTCGCGTTGCCTCCTTTCCTTTCAATTGTTGTGCACTAGTCAGAGATTGCGATATATAGCTCTCCTGAGCATGCGGCTCTGTCCGGCTATTAGAAACCGAGTGCTCGCTTGGTCCCTGACTAGAGAAGTTGCCTAAGGATATTCGCGCTATTTCTAGTTCATTCGGATAGAAACTGAGTATGGATTGTAGATTCTGGCGCGTGACGACACGGGAAGTAAATAGAGGATCGTCGTCAATCTCGTTATACCATTCGATTGCTCTTAGTGCTTTGCGGGGGGGTTGTGCTTCGTCGCAATCTTTAATATAAGGTAGGTATCCTTCAGCCCAAGCTCTGATGAAGTCGTCATACAAAGATGTGCGAATTCTGCGGTGCTGTAATTGTATGTATATACACGCCGTTATAAAGTCTTGTATTGTCCCATTATAGTTCGGATACGTAACTGTGTAGTGGACAAATGGAGCTTCCCAGCTTTTCGACGCTACGACTGGCGGAGCGGCAGCACGAGTAACAGGTATAGCTGCTTGATGAGGTTGAATAACACGAGGAGAAAGAGGCGTTATCTGTGCAGGAGAATACCGTCCTTGCGCTAAAGGGCTACGGGGATTTTGGGGGCTGAGATTGGCGTCATACGCTAACGTTTGGTCAGGTCTGATATCCCAGAATTCTGTGTGTTTTTCGCTCTCGATTCTCCGATCGGTTGTTGTAGACGGTACGATGGAGGATGACATATCGGGGGTAGACAATGAGCTTTCCAAATCAGTATTGCGACTGAGGGCGACAATGGCTTTGGTAGAGCTTATATTTCTAGTTAGGTGTGATGGCATGACATCTTGTTTAGGTCTGCGGTACAGTTCGGGTACATGCTTATATATGCGCTTCTTTGGTTTGGGTTTCCGTTGCGGATCTGATTTCCCCGAAGCGCTTGCGGGGCTATCATGTATGGATTGTTCAAACGTGGATGGAACAACCTGTGCCGAGGGAGGTGTTGCTAGCATGGGTAGAGCTGATTTGTTGATAGGCGCAAGATTGTAGGCAAGGGCAACTGGAACTTCAACCTCAAGCTCATCTTCGGGCCCCTGGCTGCTTTGAGGAAACTCGAGTGGTTTAGAATTTTCTAGTGGTGAGGTCACGATGGTAGGTTGTGGTGGTGATTTCTCAAAATTCAGTTGGGTTATAAACGGTTGGTCCGGTTCCTCACTTTCAACTCTCGGGGGTCTGAAATGTGACTCCGGACTCTGTGACCAGGAAGTATCCTCACCCACATCCTCGTTGCCATTCTCAACGCGAGAGGGGGATGATGACTGGCTTCCGGATGGCTCAGGAGCGTCTGTACCATCCCTATCAACACTGTTTAATTCCGCTGCTCTTCTCTGTCGGGCATATGAAGCTTTCACTCCATCCAAGACGTCAGGTGGTACATTAATAAAGCCGCCATGGGGCCGCCGGCTCATGAAACTCACCCACGTCTCATGCCTTCGTAAAAGGTCCTTTTGAGCGCTTGGAATCTTGACAAGTAGACGCCGGGTTTTTGTGTCCCCCAGAATATCCGAGGGAGATGAGTTCGGCGTTGATGAAGTGGTATCGAGAGCTGATTCAAAGTTGTGGGCCATGATCAGGGCTGCTCACAAGGTCACGATTCACTTGGCTTAAAATGTGACACTCCGTTCAGTAACTTACTGGTGTACGACGATCGCAGAATGAGGATCTGTATCAAAACAGAACAAGCACTCTATAAGACATTTTTGTAATGCCGGACAAGAGCGTTCATGACGTGGGCAGGCTGTGATGGAACAGTGTAAGCAAGTAAGTACCTCGGCGGATGTAAGGGATACGCGCGTGCAACAACGCGCAAAAGGGTGATAGCGGGGACGTGAAAGAATGCGAAGTCACGTGGTCCATTTAGTACCTCGCTCGTACTTAAGTACTGGATGTATCTATTACCTACTTTATGCCTGAGGTGGATACCTACTAGGCACACTACATATGTGCCTTTTAGCCAGCTACAGCACCCCAATCGTCCCAGCCTACAACCTACTAGGTTAGTACCTGGTAGTAGATAGGTACTACCTACATTCGAGTTCTCCAGTTCCACACTATACTCGATATCTCAACCAAGACATGCCCTTTGACGTAAGTACTAAGGTACCTTGCCACCAAGTTCCGATGGTTTTGGTTTTGGGCAGCTGCATCTACTCCACCACTGCGTCACACATGCCTGTCTGAGAGCACCACAGCACCACTACCTTCTCGCAAGACACTCTAACCTACATACACACTCAGGTACTGTACAGGTATTGGCTTCACCTATTCTTTACATTAGTACCTAGTATATCTCTTTCCAGTCTTTCGAACCCCTCGGGACTCATTTCCAGGGATAGGAGTCTTCGTCGACTCCCGTCTTCTGTACTCCCGCCATGTTCCTTACCGCACTCAAGTAGGCTCCATCTAGCTATTGATTGAATAGAGGTTGTCACGTTTTGTTGCTTCGTTCTGACTGCTCGCCCTGTTAAGTTCTGCTTTCCCGAACGAGTAATCGCCTCCCTCGAACAGCAAAAGGGGATGTTGTAGCCAATCTATGAAATTGCAGGGACGGGAATATCTATACCACAACGCGTGCTTCTGCTATGAAGTTGTATCGAATATGACCCTGCCGTGGTTATAAACCCCAAACTCCTGAGTCCGCTATCACAACTTTCCATTCGGCTACCCGTCCTGCGGCGTCGTTCTCCCTTCTCCAACTATTTAGTGTAGCTTGAACGGTGACACTATGTCGGGGAAGAAGCCTCTGCCCTCGCCCATGTTACCGCCGGGCCTTCTCTCTCCTGCTGTCCGGTCTCGTCGCCCTTCAACAACCTCCTCTATTGCTGCAGTGCCCCAGGTCGACAAAGAACACCTCGCCCAAGCACTCGACAAAATCCACACCTCATCCAAGGAGGAGGGTGTGCTTACCACCTTCAACGACCTAGCGCCGCCACCCGAGTCCATCGATGCGATTGAGAATAAGGGTTTCACTGGAGACTTGGTTCAGAATGGTTTCAGTGGATTATACTCGAGATTCAAGGAGGCCGTGGGGGTCAGCGGGAAGGACAAGGACAAACCCGTGATTACAACGGCACCAGAGACCACAGAATCTACGCCTACGGACTCTGCTTCCCGAACGAATTTGGGTATGGGTCCGGGATCGTCGAAGAATGGTGTATCTTCGTTATCACGAGCGGATGTTAGTGTGACTGACGCAACCTTTACCTCTTCAGTCGCGGAGCCTTTGGAGTCTACTGCTACTACTTCGCTGGGGGTTCTGGCGAGTGAAAGCCAAACACAGCAGCACGAGTCCACAAAGACATCCTCCGTTAGTAATCTCCCGAGCGGAGCATCCTTAAAATCCGCCTCATCTAGCCGTCAAAGCATTCCCCACATGATCAAATCCACATCGGCTGTTGCAACCGCAAACGTTAGTAACGTCAGTGCATTTCGAGACGTGTCACGCCCGGCATCCTCTCGAACCGAAGAGGGTTCTGCTCGGAGCCGACGCAGGATTAGCACCACTAAGCCGAATGAAGGGCAATCGGCCATGTCTCCTACTTATAGTGAATCCACGGGCCCACTACAGCCAGATAGGATGTCAATTTCCAGCCGCTCTCGCCGGGACGATGCGTACAGCATGGATGGTAGCTTGGATTTATCAACCAGTCCTGCTAAACTCTCGAAAGGGGTTCCGAAAGCTTCGCTTCCACAAGCAGCATCATCTGAACCTACTTTGTTGAGCACGCAAGCCAGGCCAACTGCTAGACCTATAACACGGCGGCCAGCAGTGATTGACCGTATTAATCGCTCCCAGCCATCAGAAAACCACTCGCGATCCTCATCTTTTTCGCGGGGGACGGCAGAAGCTAGTCCAGTAAATACTTCTGCCCACAACAATATTTATCACGAATCATTTAGCCAGGCAAATCAGTATGAGCGGATGAGATCAGGAGATTATAGGATTCCGGGGACAACGGTCGACGAAGGTGCACCTGAAATCGTAAGCGCGAAGCTTGAATCGATGCGTAAACAAGTATTGAGTAAGCAGTTCTGGATGGCTGATGAAACCTGCAAAGAATGCTTCCTGTGTGGCTCTCCGTTCACCGCTTTCCGCCGCAAGCATCATTGTAGGACTTGCGGTTGTATTTTTGACAGCGGATGTACGTCCACCATATCAGGCCAGCGATTTGGAGTACAAGGTACCCTGCGCGTTTGCCAAACCTGCATGAACATCATAACCCAGAGACAGGATGGAAATCTCTCCGATGAGTCCGCCGATGACACGTTCCTGCCTGCAATCTTTCGACCAAACCAACCTAGGATTGTTATGCCCGCTTCCCAAGTGAAGCATGGTCGTGATGAGATGAGCTCAGAGCGAACAGATGACATCAATGACGACAGTAGATCGATGACCACGCCCATGATGGCCATCCCTGCAACGAAGCGACTTGGTGAATCGTCTAATCGCAACTCTGCAGTTCTTGAAATTGATACCCCGCAGCTCAGTCGACCAAGCTCCTCAAGAAGTCTACGATCAGTGACCTCTGGACGGCCACAGTCCTCCAGCCACAGGCGTCAACTTTCAAAGCATAACTTGTGGAACCGTTTAAAACCGCCCGCTAACGAAAGGGCACCCTTTCGCAAGTCAGCAAGCGAAGAGGCGGCGAAAAAGTCTGGCCTTTCGGCGTTCCATGACGATAATGTTATCGATCCTGATTTAGCGCAATACATGTCGGATGAATCAAGTGAAGATGAACAAATGAGTATAATGGGAACGATTTCCGGGAGCGAAAATCCTTCGGCTAGTATCGATCATGACAAGTCCAACTTTGGCCCGTACTTAGGAGTCGGGCGGAGAATTCGCAACAGAGCACAGGCTGAGAAAAGTGTTAGTGGTTTCAGTTACACTAGCCGTGGCATGGATGAATACCACCCACGTTCCTCAAGACGCCGGAATTTGAGCACCACTAGCGGGCATCAAGTCTATCTCATGCGCTCGCCACGCCCAAGGACTGCAACTATGAAGGGACCATCTGGGTCGAATGAGACCTTGCCATACTTCGACTCTGCTGGCAACTCCAATGCTGCCCGTTTGACTCGAAGCTCCTCCATGAAGGGAGAGAAAGAGCCACGTATAGAACTTAATCCTGCGAGCATGATGCATGTTCGCAAGCTTCTCTGTCAACTTTTGGAAGATTCAGGCATTGGAAACGTGACTTCCTGGGAGAGGGCCTTGATTCCTATTCTTCTCAAGTGTACCTCATCTGTGGACCCCGATATTGTTCGCGGGGACGATATTGATATTCGCCATTACGTTAAACTGAAAAAGATCCCAGGTGGCCGGCCGAGCGATACTACTTACGTTCCCGGAGTCATTTTCACAAAGAAACTTGCGCTAAAAGCCATGCCTCGCCGGATGTCTAACCCACGAGTCGTCATAATATCATTCCCAATCGAGTACCAGCGGCACCAACATCATTTTATGAGCCTGCAGCCAGTCATTGAGCAAGAACGAGAGTTCCTCAAGCAGCTGGTCAATAGGATAATCGCCCTCCGACCTCAACTACTACTTACGGAGAAAAGTGTTTCAGGGCTTGCATTACAATTTCTATCTGAAGCTAAAATCGCAGTTGCCTATAATGTTAAGCCATCCGTCCTATCCGCCGTATCGAGGTGTTTAGAAACTGAAATCATCTCATCTGTTGATATGTTAGCACTTCCTCCTACCCAATTTCAAACAGGAAAAAGCACCGGTTTTGAGGTCAAGACGTTTGTAAACGAGGAAATTCCAGGATGCAAAAAGACATACATTTTTCTCTCTAGTAATCAAGAGGAATTAGGCTGTACGATTGCTCTTCGAGGCGCGCCAACCTCGACACTCGGGAAACTGAAGCATATCACTGAATTTATGGTATATGTTGTCTACAATTTAAAACTCGAATCATGCCTGATGCGGGATTCACTCATCCAGCCCCCTACGATTGATGATCTGAGCAGAAACTCCATCCAGCAGCCTTCGGAGGAAAACAATTCTTTCGCTAGCACAACAGAAGCCGACTTAATTGAACAGCAAAGAAGGGTCCCCTCCATAATGACTCCGGAAGATTCCATGGCAAGCCAAGCTAGCGGCGGGACTGCATATAACACTATTGAGTCAAGCGGTAGCAGCGGAATGGAAGAAGGCCATTCCCAACTTGATGACTCAGAGCGCAGGCTGGTGTCTGTTCACGAAACACATACGCGATCTTCCCACGACAGTTCGGTTCCCGATGACGTTCCGATGCCAACCTTCTACAGTGACATGATTGCCAAATACGAGACCAAAGTCCTCTCAGCGTCTCCTTTCGTCAAATTTGCTCAACCTTACCTTTTGATGAATGCTCGGGAACAAGAACGCAGATTGGTACACCTCAAACGACTTCGTGATCAAGACATGATTGAAGAGCGGGGCGACGAAGAAAAGCCCAAGCCCCAAAAATTTCAATTGATCAAGCCAGAAATGGTTCATCAGATCGGTCAGAAGGCTCCTCGGCACATCATGGAAGTGTTGCATGCTGTCCATGATGCCGAGTACGACAAAGCGCTTTATAATTATCAAACGCAGACCAGATCATGGGAAAATTACATCCAAGGCAACCTAGACCTTTTCAACCCCTACGCTCACCAAAATATTGTGGTGCTACATTCTGTAATCTGTACAGAAACCAAAATTCCCTGCGTGGAGCCACAGCTTATGTCTTTCGGCTTCTACGATGAGCATACAGACCACGGGAATGAGATGAACCCGGACTGCACATTGGGGCAATATATCGAAGATGTGTGCTACGATGCTGAGTCGACTTGTACCGCAAACGGTTGCGATCGGAAAATGTACGAACACCATAGAACTTACGTACATGGGGAAGCTCGCATCACCGTCTTCATCGAGCTCGACGTCAATAATAAATCCCGAGGAGATAGTATCACGATGTGGAGCTATTGCAAAATCTGTAAACGCGAGACGCGCATGATGGAAATGTCCGGACCGACTTGGAAATATTCGTTTGGCAAATACCTCGAATTATCATTCTGGAGCCGAGGTACCCATTTGGTCAGAGATGAGAGCTTGGGAGGCTGGAACTGTCCTCATGATCATCATCGAGACCACATCCGTTATTTTGGTCTTGAAGACAAGATCATCCGGATACACTACGACCCAATCGACCTACTCGAGATCATTGTCCCTCGTGCCAGAATCACTTGGAAAGTTGAACATGACCTCAATATGAAGAATGACATCTTCACTCATTGCCAAGATCGATGGACGCGATTCACTACTTCTGTAAGAGCTAGGCTCAAGGCTATAAGATTGGATAACATTGTTCCAGAAAAGGCCGAGCCTTGCAAAGCAGAGATCGAGCG
Organism: Xylaria digitata; assembly: GCA_022495195.1. Taxonomy (NCBI): domain Eukaryota; kingdom Fungi; phylum Ascomycota; class Sordariomycetes; order Xylariales; family Xylariaceae; genus Xylaria; species Xylaria digitata. The sequence goes on along the minus strand of MU376965.1, from coordinate 181,874 downwards.
GCTGACGAAGAAAATCCAAGATGAACATACCTCTTTGATTCGCAAGTTACAGGAGAAATACATGAACTCGAGATATTATGAGGTCATTCCTTTCAATATTGTTCTCCGCGAGATGTTGGTCAAGGTAACCGAGTGGGATGCTGTGTTTACCAAATTTGAGGCCGACTTTCTCCCTTCTGATAAGGATATAAGAAGGCTTACCATGATTCAATTGCGTAAAATGTTTACGGATGAATCAAAAGAATCATTAGCTAGTAATGAGGCTACCACCGAAGCGGTAGAACTTACAGAGAGGAATAGCCAACAATCCATCATGGATGATGATCCTAAGGAGGAACCCCAGCTCTCAGAGGCCAGCCCTGATAATTTCCAACTAGAAGGAGTTGATGAAAAGTTGGCTCATGTGGCCACACCCCAGGAAGCTACTCTTGTGTCCGCACCAGATACTGCACTTGAACGGATAGAGCCGCTGGATTTAGCCACTCCCAAATCCCCGGTCCAGATCGCACTTCCTCCGGATCAGGCCCAACAGGCTATCACAAGTCCACCGGCGCCCATACCAACTATCGAGACGCTGGAGATATCTGCTGTTCCTAAGCCCACCCCTTCAAGTCCAATCACCAAGACCCCACAGATGTCAGTGGCAGAACAGATTGAACAGTTGCGCCGTAAGCAACATACTATCGTTCTCGAAAATGCCGGCCGCCCAGTTGCTAAGAATGGCACGCAATCCGGTATCGTTCCAAACTCTTCAAAAGGGATTACAGACCACGGCTCCACCCGTAGGATAGGGCTAAACGTGTCACCGCCTATGGTTCGTGCCATTTCACAACCGGCGAGTAGTTTACCGACATTACATCGTGTGAGTTCCGCAATGGGCAAGAAACCATTTAGTATATCTAAGGACAAGGATAAACCGACCTTGACAGATGTCCCCGCTGGGAACGAGCTTCGCAAAACTTCAACTAGTGAGTCAGCCAAAAGTGAAAAGAAACTCTTCAACCCGAAACAACATCGCAAGGGCAATCAGTCTTCTATCCCGCGCTTTGTAGGGAAGAAGGATTCCAGAGTTTCCACCATCCGCAAACATTTCGAGCAACTCAGTCGGGAGTTCGAAAAGGAGCGCGAAAAAGATAGAAAGAAACGAGCCGCAAATATGTCCCATTCTCGGCCATTCCTTCAGCATTCCAAGACCCGAGCCACTGTTGAAGTTTACCAAGATGTCGCCGACGCAGTGAATGAACCTCTCCCGGTGGATGATGATCAGACAATTGAGAAAGACGTCACTGAAACGAGGACACCTCTCGCTATAGTGCCAGGTTCGCCCGCGGCAGAAGCCGTAGTACAAGAAGCCGCTATGACTACTGAACCATCATCTAAAGCCCTTCCCCAAAATGAAGAAACCACGGAGGTCGAAGCGGATGATCTAGCTCACAATGCCAGCCTTGGCCCAACGGACGATGAACAAGGTGACAGCGATACAGAGAACTCCATTATTGATGGCAGCACTCTTGAAGAGATTGCTGAATCTCTTGACTCCAGCACCGAAATCCCACTCGAACTTCCTAAACATGACAGAATGAACTTCATGAAGGCGCTCTCAAATTTTTGGAACGAGCGTTCAGCAAGCCAATGGCCCCCGTTAGATTACCCCCTCAATGCGTCGGATCACATTTTTATAGACTCTGACATCATTGTCCGTGAATACGAGCCAAGTTCTGTCATAGCCTTTGCCCTTAGTTCCGATGACTACAAAAGCAAACTTCACCGATTCCATCGCCGAAAACCTGGTCAAACAAACCAGCCACCGTTCGATGCCGAGGAGATTGAGAGCAGTGATTTGGGTCCCGAGGAACCTGTGACCGACGAACGCCTAGAAACGAGCCTAGTCCACAACTCCAGTAGCCATTATAAATACCAATTTGCTGAAGGAACGGCCAAGATGCTCGTCAAGATTTTTTATGCCGAACAATTCGACGCGCTTCGCCGCAAATGTGGGGTTGCCGATCGCATCATCGAGTCACTCTCTCGATGCGTGCCATGGGACTCGAAAGGTGGCAAGACAAAATCAGTATTTCTTAAGACTCAGGACGATCGTTTGGTTATGAAGGTAGGTTTAACATGTACAATCCACTATCTACCAAACTAATCGTGGGCTAGTCATTATCACAAATCGAAACTCAGGCATTCTTGAAGTTCGCACCAGCATATTTTTCCATAATGGCAGAGGCGCTATTCCATGAATTACCTTCGGTGATTGCCAAGATGCTAGGTTTCTTTCAAGTTGTGATCAAGAATCCGGTGACGAATACGGAGATCAAACTTGACCTACTGCTCATGGAGAATTTGTTCTATGACCGGGAACCCACCCGCATTTTTGATCTCAAGGGATCCATGAGGAACCGAAAGATACAGTCGACTGGCGAGCAGAACGAGGTTCTTCTAGACGAAAATATGGTTGAATATATCTACGAGTCCCCACTGTTTGCGCGAGAGCACTCAAAGAAGCTACTGAGAGCGTCAGTCTTCAACGACACGTTGTTCCTAGCACGCCAGGATGTAATGGATTACTCTTTGATGATCGCAGTGGATGAAGTGAAAAAGGAGCTTGTAGTTGGAATTATTGACTGCATTCGCACATATACGTGGGATAAAAAACTTGAAAGTTGGATCAAGGACCGCGGGTTTGCCGGTGGTGGGCGAAACCGACCAACGGTGACAAGTCCGAAGGAGTACAAGTCGCGTTTTCGGGAGGCCATGGCCAGGTAAGTGATTCCTGTCCGTGATAGATAGGGAGGCAATACTGAAGCTTCGCAGATACATTCTCCAAGCACCAAACTGTTGGCATCAATTCAATGCGCAGCCCGGATCAGGCAGGCAGCGCAGTGAAGCCAATCTTCCCGGCGACGATGGTGCCGTCGATGAGAGCGGTCTTTAAAACCAGCGATCTCGCGGTTTTAGGTTATCAGTTATGAATATAGTACACAGTTCAGGGCAAATTCTGACCGGCCGGTTGAAGAGCAGGCAATGATGAAGGCAGAGTTTGGTGATTCATGACGATCACAATTGTACGCCCTACATAATACTAGAAAGATACCCATATGAATTCATGCTGTTATTTTTTCCCTTTTTGTAGACATATTAGATAGACGTGCCAAGGAACATGATACATGTCGGTGTAATAAGTGACAATGTTGTTACGAAAACCTCACTGTCAAGTCTGATAGCGCGACTTAGATTGGCCTATCTAGAGTGGAAGTATGTACGCATCGAACTACGTCCACTAGGTACCTAACGTTAGGTACCTAAGGTAGGTATCTACTTGCTAAGTAGGCGTTGTCCCCACTGAAAAACTAGCCTAGCCTTAGGCCAAAGACAACTACAAAGGTACCTCACCCGGCCCGTGGATCTCATACTCTCTCACATCGACATCAATTTAAGCACTCCAGATGAAAAATAGATGCGTAATTCTATGCAAGAAATTTAAAAGGTGCTTGGCCAATTGAAACTAGATGCATCCGTTCTTCGGCTCAAAAATAATGAAGGCAATATGTCAATAGACCTGAACTGGGAAACGCTGACAGGGGGACCCGACGGCGCCGCCTTGGCAGAGCGTATTCGTGACTTCATTCACGTCAAGTTTCAGGCCGTGCCACTGCCGCGCTTTATCAAGTCCGTCACCGTACACGAATTCGCCTTTGGCAAGATCCCGCCTAGCGTCGTCCTGAAGGACATATGCGATCCTCTGCCCGACTTCTACGAGGAGGATTACGAGCCCGACGAAGAGGATGAAGCCGAGGGGAATGAGGACGACGACGAGGGGATGCCAGATGCCATACGGGCTGCGGAGCGAAGACGCAGGGCTGAGCAACGAGCTAGGAATGAAGCGGGCGGCGGCAACGTTGCGGACAAGCCCCCCGGCAGTGCCAGCGGAACTACCACGCCGTTTGGTGAGGGTTTCTTCCCGCCACACGTCCATAGTGCCGGTCTTAGGAATGCACCCGGAGCACCTGATATCAGTGGTCCGTTTCTAGGTCTGGGAGTATCGGCGCATGGAATTCCCGGTGGCCCCTCAAAGATGCACTATTTCCAGTCGAAGCTCGGCCCCGGGTGGTCAGGCACCCAGACACCGCTAGCCGCTGTCGCGGGGGCGCAGCATCTGAACGGTTGGCTTGACGCGACCGCACAAACGCAAGCACCATCAAATTATAGCTACCGCTCTGGCTCATCAAATTCAGGTCGTGGCAGACATTTATCTCAGGGCTCTATCTCGGTAGAGAACGACCCGAATTCATTAATGGTTCCTCTGCGGGCGCTGAGGGAAAAACACAGCGTCTCAACACTGTCGCCGACGTCGGCTGAGGCATCACGCCCGCCGACCCGTGACGCCCCAGGCCCAAGTTTTGTCTCGGGGTCAGTAGTCGACGAGAAATACCGCCACGACACCTCTCAGGCTTATTCCAAGTCCAAGGCAACAGTGGCAGTAGAAGACGAAGATGAAGACGCCGAGAAATTCCACCAAGAACCGCGGCCCGACGACATGCAAGCCGTGTTTCGCATCCGGTATGCAGGGGACGTGCGCGTCGAACTGACGGCCATGATCTTGCTCGATTACCCGATGCCGAGCTTCGTGGGGATCCCGCTTAAGCTTAACATCACAGGCCTGACGTTTGACGGGGTGGGCGTCATCGCATACATTAGGAAGCGGGTGCATTTCTGCTTCCTGAGCCCTGAAGACGCGCTCGCGGCTGTGGGAGAGGACGATGGCGACGACGAGGACGAGTCTAGAGGAGCGGTGCCCGGGCATCCCCATACCCGCACTAGCCATGAAGGAATCGGCAGTGAGAACGGCAGAGGTGAGGACAGGACATATAGCTCGCCCCAACGAGGGAAGGGGAGAATAGGCGGCTTGCTTCAGGAGATCCGCGTTGAGAGTGAGATCGGACAGAGGGAGGGCAACAAGCAGAGCCTGAAAAACGTAGGTAAGGTGGAGAAGTTCGTGCTTGAGCAAGTCCGGCGTATCTTCGAAGAAGAGTTTGTGTATCCCAGCTTTTGGACGTTCTTAGTTTAAGCTGAGCTCACCCATGAACGTGAAGTGCTGGGCAGGCGGAGATTGCCAATACCTTCAATAAATAAGTTAAATACCTACCATACCCTTTGGTAGTGATTGTTATTTTTCATCTTAGGAGTCCAGTCACACCGAAATACGAAGCATGGGCCTATTCTCTCAGCAAGATGTCCAGTTCGTCTCTTTCTCTACGGGTTATGAAGCTAGAACTTACGAGCAGCAAAAATAGAAGGACGAGGATGGACCGATCTTGATTTCTTCTCCTTTGACTTTTCGTTCATACACCCCATTCTATATTCTACGGAGGCTAGTCGGCCTATATGTTTTCTCTCGCCTAGTCGATTCTCCAGGACCATTTAGCTTCTAAACAATGTAAGAGCGTCATTCTCACTAGTGAACGTCCGGTATGAAGGTCAACTACTAAATCATTGTAGCTTCTAATGTTAACCTTTCAATTTTATGCATTACATCGCAATGTAGAAATCCTCCAGAATAAAGTCTAGATAATACGGCTTACAGTTACATCCTAAGTTTTAACTCGCACTCTTAGGGGCTCAGGAATATAGGGGATAATTAGGGTTGGTATAGTTTTTAGGATAGTCCTATTCAACTCTCTCGCTTATATACATAACACCGTCTTTGTTCTAGACTAGAAGGTGTGACAACCACACTAGAATGTATAGCGCTCCTAGTAATGGTCACAAAAGTATACCGACATGTATATTAGGTACAACCTTTGCTTTATGGATACATTTAGCTCTTAGGTCGCCCCGGATCACCTCAGAGTTAATTAGTAGATCTATTAATCTATACACATCAAAGTGTACAGTCGATCTCATCTCTATAGGTACCGGCAGAGCCAAGTGCCTTATTAGCGCTCCATTCTATGCATATACGAGATGCCTAAACTAATATTCAGCAGCACCCTTAGAACTTATGTTCACATCTGTTTCAACGTGAATCGAACGCGGCGGAACTGTAATGCCTACTAAATCCCCAGGGAGGCTGCGTATTGCATGGGCGTGATAGCTGCTTGTGGTTGGAGATAAGCTAGATATTTCATATCCGCCGTTTGCTGAGGGGTGTCCATTAAGTACCGCAGAAGAATCTTCTCGTTGCAAGGTGTCGACACCATCAGTCGAAGTTGTGGTCCTATAGGGGCCTCTTCTGAAAGAGGAGTAAACCCTATCCTTTCTTTTTACAATGATGCGACTGATTTTCGCGAAAGGAAGATATCGGGTTATTTTATGCCCTAGAGGGAGCATAGCAGGGAGGCATGCACAGACAATGCTGATTCCCGGCTCAGCAGATATCCAGAAGAAGAGGGGCATAGCCACCCCTACAGAAAAGGTCAGCATAACAAATCCGCAATTAGAATGTGGACAGGTTTTTTGTACATGGAAAATCCGTATTCAGCTTATCTCCTGTTTGAGCAACCTGGACGAGCCGTCCGATAGACACAACGATAACTCTGGGGAGGAAGCAGTCAGTATGGAAACAATTGAACTCTTATGAAGTAGAGACCTTACGCATATCCTAGAATGAAAATGCTAAGCAGTCCGATCTTCCTCCCAATGCCGATTCGAAGAGTCCAGATCTTAGGGAGTGGAAGAAGTAGGATGCACAAATCGATGACCGCACTCGGGATTGCATTGCCGAGATAAAGGTTTAATTGAGTCCCGCAAGTCCCTCTCAGGGATGGATTCCAGCTCTTCTGTACAGGATTACAAAGAAATACCGTTGCGAAGATAGTGCTTATCAGCCAAGCACAATTGAGGCCGTAGCATGTCCAGAGCGCAATATTAAATTGTCTCGAGTTATTCCGCGCTGGAAATATGCGAGAGAGGAAAAATAAAACGGAAAACTTGGTGAGCGCGATCTCAGTAAAGAAAAAGAAGGTGCCAGCATATAGAAGCTTAGAAAAGAACAGTATTTGCTCGTGTGATAGCGTCCAAACATGTCGACCAAAGCCATTGTGGATGAGCGCAATCTGAAGCCCCAACTGTACCAACAGGATAACCTTTGAGTAGGCGTTAGTTGTAATTCGGTCGGGCCATATCTGGCGTTACTAGGTTGGACTGGGAGAGTGGTGAGACCTTACGACAGAAGCGAGAGCGAGCCAGTCGTCCCACCAGAAAAGATGGAGTTTCCGATGTGCTTCTGGCGAAGTGAGAGTTCGTGCCCAGAATCGTAAAGAAACGCAAATTACAGTTATAACGGCGATGAATATAATGAAGGCCTGAAGTCCAGGTGATCTATTGTCGGTACTCATGTTCATTGCGAGCAAAAAGCGGATTTCAAAATATCGGGAAAGAAATCAAAGGGGCTTAGGAAGACAAAAGCAATTAAATAAATCCGAAGGGGATTTCCATGTTGAATTGGAAATAAACAGCACGGCTCCCTTGCATGGGGTATGATATGATGACCGAGTGCAGTATAGGATGAGGGGTCATCCATTGGTTCTCTACACGCGAATGCCCTATCATTGGAACCTAAGCACGGCATTGTCTAGCAGCTGAGGGTGAGTATGCATCATGAAGGGGGTAAGATGCAGTGTTGTTGCATTGCGTCTCCGAATATCCCGAATCTGCTAACTAGGATTCAACAGGATTCCTTGCGGAACGAATAGGAATGCGCATTCCTGATTATAACATTTGTTGACCACCCAATGGTACGGTAACTGTGCATTTATAATCCTTCCATATGCGGCTGTTGTGAGGGAATACATTCTCATGTCCTAAGGAATCGAAGGGCCCTGCGACTTTTGAAGTTGGTGATTCTGGTGGTGATCCTTCCGACTCATTGGGTTAAACAAGAGACGATATATTTTTCCTTAAGGTAGTCAGTCCTAGCCAAACTGTAACCTCGCGTGAAACTTGCATAGCAGGAATACTTTTTGTACTTCTTAGCTACTAGATTGCACGCGCTTACTCTCAATCAATTAATAAATAATAAAAATCGAAACAAGCAACCGACGAATCAAAGATCACAATCACGAGGACAATGGTATAGCCCGCATAACCCTGCATAACCCCGCTGTGGGGTTATCGATCGAGCCACATTATTTATACCCGCGGTCCCGAAAACTTCTGTTACTACTTACCTGGTAAGCAGTTGAAGCATATTCCTACTAATATTTCGGAAATAACGTGAAGCCGTACGAAAATGTTATGACCATCGGGTATACGTTATGGCGTCAGCCTAATACTGAGCTTACACTATAGTATATAGGTATGTACTTAGCCATAGTATATTTACCCTTTTCCTCCCCTCCTTTAGTCCTTCTTCATATCCATGTTCAAGAGTGACGCTAGTAAACTGGATGCATATGTACACTCAACAATCAACAGCCATCAGTCAACATAACACAAGTACTCTCACGTACATGTCCCTCCCTGCCCATACCCCTGAATAAAATTCTCTCATAACGCGTATATTTACTTGCCCTCTGCCCCCCTTGACCATTTCCTTTGCGGGAAGGAAAGGGAACGTTTGTATTATCGGAATATTGATGTAAACATAACTAAGGGAAACTTAGGATACTTTAAACTTGGCATAATGAAGGCACTATCTGTAAAGGGTCTGGATTTAAAAATGCTAATAGGCAAAGGCTGGGTAGAAAGAAATCCGGATCATACAACAGCAAGTATTCGCTAGTCGTCACAGGCCTAACTACTAATTTAGCGGTCATAGGAAAAATGTTAAAGCTATCAACATCTTAAAATTGTATAATTAAAGTTAAAGGTTGCTATTTATTCGTTGCAGAACAGCATGAAGCTGGATCCCGTTGGAATAATCTAAGTAGTTACCCAAATACTAAAGGCTGTTTACACCAAATGCTGTTTTGTGTAATGATAGATTGAGAGAACTTGGGCAGACCCGCAGTGGCAAGGCATTAGAAACGGTAACTTAATCAACCGTTCCCGTTAATGCGCTGTTTTAACAAGAATTTTTAAGAGCTCCGTTTAGTTATTACGGTTCTTAAGTCCTATTTGCCTTGAAAGTACAAGAAGCCTGGATGCGCCAAGGCGAGCTGGATAATTGTCACGCCTTCTAGCCTGGAACAAGGGAGTTGTGTACATAAGCGAAAGGCATCAGTTAGTGTTGGATTAGACCCTTTGCGTAACAACGAGTGTTTATCACCCCCCCTATATTTAGGTCATGACAATAATAGGTAGTACCTGCGGCCACTTGGGCATAATTGTTTGGTCCGCTAAGAATGCATTTCTATAAAGTAATCCCATTCGGCGTCTCTGTTCTTCTCTTGAGATAAATCGGATAGCTACCATCATAACGATAAGATAAACTCTGGTTATGGTGAGTCCGGTTTCCGGAATAACTGTCAAAAATCCAGGTTCTTGCCTCGCATGGCCTCTGAAGACCTGGAAAAGCTGATACAAGAGATCGTAATGACCGGCCCTAAACGGTTCACCAAAATTAGCGGCTCTTTCTGCCATCCAGATGAAGGAGCGCGTCCAAAATATACTTTCGAATTAGAAGGTTTCATTTCCCGGGGAGATTCTTTTGGGTGATAATACTGCGAGAACCAAAGTTTGTACCATGCGTCGCGTAATTTCCTGCACATGCTCCATAGCTAAGTCTACTGAGTCTTGCATTTCAATGCCTACGGCACTCAGACAAAGCCTATTACGAGCACTAGGAAATAGAATTCCACTCGTGCTGTGAAAATACTATTCGGTTCACTGTTTTATCTAGTTCGTCGTTCCAGAGTCTGATAAATTTGCCTTGCAGGCTCTCACTATTGCGTTTGTGTTCTTGTGTTACGTAAGGGGTCTAATCTATCACCAACTGATATGAACGCTTATGTACACGACACCATGGAAGGTGTGATAGTACCAAAAGCTAGCCGAAAGCGCTTACGCTTCCCCCAATACAAGTTCTATATACATCTCTCTCTCTCTCCTCTCAGTGTGTGTGTGTGTGTGTGTGTCTATGCCCTAGTGTGTGCTGTAGATTGAGTGGGATACCTCAAATCGGCTTGCGTCCTACAGCTGTAATGATAGCATGTGGATGCAATGCAACCCCCTTCTCAGTCTCTTCTATGGCCTTCGAGAAGGTTTCAATCCAGAATTCCCTGGTAATAGATGCCTGGGGCTTAGTGATCTTAGATGGCAGGTGGGGGATAATTTGTTCCCAAACCATAAGAAAGTTGTCGGTCCAACTTTTAAAATCCTGCTTGCAGTTGACTGTCTCAAACATGTGAACATTTTGAAACCCATGATTGATGGGATATTGGTCTAAATTAGCAAGGAAATCAAAGCATAATCCTGTTGATTTATGACTGGTCTGCAAACTCTGCGCTAGAGCTTCGCACGCAGTTTTCTGAACACTCGGAACAGCTGGTTCGATCAGAATATCAGGATTAAACTCCTCCCACTGCAGCCAGACACCTGGCTTGAGAAAGGCGAGGACGGTAGAAAGCAAGGGTGTAGTATCTTCATTTAGAACGAGGCTCACGAATGCCCGTACGTGAACTACATCATATGCGCCGATAAGGTGCTGGGGAAGGGGCTTGGCAAAATATCAAGCCTTTTTAAGGAAACCGACTGTGGGAGAAAGGCCGGGGCAGGAAAAATGGTATCGTTGATGCCAAAGCCATCTAGGTTAAACAAGATATCTTCTTTTTTTTCCCCGAGAGCTCACGGCTTAGGTCGGTTAACCAGACACCGTTACCACAAGCAAGGTCGGCGACTTTGAATATGTTGTCGTAGGGAAGGTAGGAATGGACTGTTCGATGTGATTCTCCAAGAGAAATCCTAGAGTGTTCTGACAGAGAAGGTATTGGAGGTGCAGCCGCGCCGAGGCATTGAAATTCCCAGCACGCCAATAGGCCGATGGATCATAGTCATTGGTGGCTTTGGTGTTGCTGTCCATATTCAATTAATAAGACAGTAGGAGAAGGATATCGGCAGAGATTCTATCGTTGAGTGGTAATGAATTTGGCTCGAGATTGTGATACCAAGAATAGTAGATGGAGGCAGGTATGTACGTCTGAGATTATAGTAGGTGATTATCCTGTGAGCCTTCTGAAATATAATACTGCCTATCGTTCGTATTCCATTGAATAGCAAGCCAACCCTTTCCCATACTGTTTTCTACTATGTACCTGGCTACAAGAACTGCGGTATTTGTCACCGGTTTACATGCCTGCTCACAAGCAAAGATATCATGTTGGCCCCTGTGTGATGTCTCTGATCTCTGCTAAAGCGGCAACAGAAGGACCGGGGCTCTCAGGTGAAGCAATGGGTAAAACCGGTAGACCGATCGTACCCGTAGGAGCGGCGGGATTCAATAAAGACTTTCTGACACGCATGGTCCTTTCAGAAGACTAGGGTCGATCTAAGAAATCGCACTGTAGAGAAAGCTGGGCAGGGGTAAACTGCAGCCTCATGGCCAAGTCTCCAATTGTTGGTGAAGAAAACCAAATCTTTGCATTAGTGCACCGCTTCTTAATGTATTATTCTAACAGGTCTCACCCGATTTGGGCGGCTCACTTCGGGGCGGGATGGGTTCTTAAACCAGTATCCTTGGTGCGTCCTAAATGGGGCGCTGTTAGCTGCAGCGTGATGGGCGCTGTTGGCTTTGGCTTCCTGGCATGTTATTATGGTGCGCGGTCATAATAACTTAGATGTTGGTGCAATTTCTGTTTGCTGCATGGAACCCCGCGGGCATTGTAACTTGGAAGAGCCATGGGTCTAGAACAGGTAATACCTAGGTAGCTCAGGGCCAACAAAACTGACTCTCCCCCCTAACCTGTAAAGTGGTAAAAGATCAAGAAAAAAACGCGTCCCTCACTTTTCCTACTCGTGCCAGGCAACATTGTGTTGACGGTTACGGCCATGCTAGCCTCTTTTTGCGTGGGTGCCGGCCTGGCCTACGTTATTTGGACTATTGCTTGCTTGGAAGCCAATGTATACAAGGCGACAGCCCTCAAAGTTTCCATCGTACGCCTCCCAATTGATTCGAACAATATCATATGGATTTTGCTCCAACCACATGTCTGGAAAGTACTCGACATACTCCCCTTCGACTGATCCTCCTACCCGCGATTCGTGTGCTCCTCTCGGCGGGGCTGGTACTTTGCCGAAAGGGCAAGGATACATGAAGAGATAGGACCTGTGTGGGCGCTTGTGACTCCCGTGGCTATCAACATACACTTTGCGGACCCTGATGTCATCCGGGACATTGTGACGCGCCGTGGGGATTTCCAGCGACCTATTGCAGAACTAAGTATGTCATTCCCATCCAGTGCCCAAGTGAAATCAAATAGCTGATGAGAATAGAGCTCTTGGAACTCTACGGCCCATGTATCTCGACAGCAAAATGGGAGGAATGGCCTCGTCATCGTAAAGTAATGGCGACGCACTTCAATGAAACCGTCGTGAAGCCCGTCTGGGATGAGTCTCTCCGTCAGGCGAAGGGTATGCTATGCTCATGCATCTATAGATGGTATATCAAGCTACCAGAAAGACACACGAGCACTCTCGCTCAACGTACTCGCTGCTACGGGCTTCGGCAAAACGTATGACTTCCGTGCTTCTACGGAGCCCCAAGATGATGAAGTCGGGGGCTACCGAGATTCCCTTCAAACGGTGCTTGATAACATCATCCTTCTTATGTTGGTACCGTTTAACATTTTATGTATGCTTCCCAAAAGCTGGGCCAGGATCGGCAATGCAGGAATATCGTTCCAGAAACACATGGTAAAAATGCTAGAGGATGAGATCTTTGGCAATCTCTTTGTCATCAATTTTGCTGGCCATGATACAACTGCCAATACCCTGGCCTTTGGCGTACTACTCCTGGCGGCACACCCAGATGTGCAGGCTTGGCTAGCGGAGGAAATCGCAATTGTGACAGGAAACAGTTCTATAGAGACGTGGGATTATAAAGCGTTGCTTCCACAGCTTAAGCGTTGCCGAGCCATCATGTATGAAGTCTTACGTCTTTACCCCCCGGTGCCGGCCATGCCGTCGATTGCCCCGAATCATGCTCAGGTCATCGAAATAGGCTCTCAAACACTTAATATACCAGAAGGAGTCAATCTCACCGTCAATCTAAGAGCTATGCAGGTACACCTAGCGTATTGGGCTGACGCCAATGACTGGTTGCCCTCACAATGGATATCGGATCCTGCGCCCGCAGTATCCCCTACAGCGGACCAAATTGCTGGCGAGAAGCTGGTAGTGCCGAGTAAGAGCGTGTTTTTCCCATGGGGCGAAGGGCCACAGATCTGTCCTGGCAAGAAGTTCGTTGAGGTGCAGGCGGTAGCTGTTTTGGCTTGCCTATTCAAGACACATCGCTTAGAAGTTAAGAAAATTTCCGGAGAAAGCGATAGTGTGGCGACGAAGAGAGCAAAGGATTGTAGCAACGACGTAGATTTGGAGATGCTGGTTAGGATGAGGGATGCGGATCGTGTAACTTTGATTTGTAGAGAGGCGTGAGAGTGGTTGTGGATGACTTTAAGTATCTGGGCTCGCTGTTATAAAAAGCGCAGCTCACGTCTTTGCGTCATGCTCTTCCTCAAGCATTGTTAACCTTTTCATCGAAATATCTGTTTGCCTGAATGCGCGATCTACTACATCACTTAACTTTCCTAGCTCAAGTCTGCAGATGTCACTCACTCTATTTGATATGCTTATATGTGGTATAACTACGCCCGTCGCTGAATAAACGTTACCTATGTATCCGCCCAAGACAGATAGCTCGAATTACGGAAATTGCCCTTGTCACGCACATCTGGTACCTAGAATAAAGAAGATATTTTATACATAGCAGAGATCAAGATGAATGAGTCAGTGTAGGCTCTTCGCGCAACAAGCATTCATTGCACCCACCTCCCCTGACCCCCCTGAATTCTTAGGTCTTGTATCAGCTGGGTAAATCCGGTTCAAGCAAGTATGCGGCAAAGAGACTTGGCAAAGAAAGACCTTGGGGCCTTCAGCTTACCCATTTGATCGGACATACTAACCTTATTGTTAGGAGTCCGATCCGCTAGTAGCCTCACACTAATATACGTGCCTAGATGAGCCGCATGTTTCATGCATTGGTGGCCCAGTGGCGCATACTGTAAGACTAACTACTATGTGCGCATCTCTGGCAACAATGGCCACGCCGCCGCGAAACAAATGATACCCCCCAAGACATCAGTGGATGAATCCTGCATTGGCTTCTATCGTGCCTAGCTAATATGAGAAGCGATTGGACCCCAGTTTCTCTCCCGTCGGTGCGCCGCCCAATAGACCCTTGGGCTACCAGTAGGTCCTTGTATGAAATGCTACGTAGTGAGCTATCCAGCTCACAAGCCGAAAGGTGCTAAGGCAAACTGTCACTACGAGAGAAATCACATTGAGCGGGGTGATATCGGTATAGTATCGGCCATCTTAGGAACCGTGGGAGCGCGCAGCAGTAATCATACTGTAGGAATGGAACTATAGACGAGCTAACTAGAGCCCGGAACTGTTACAACCAGGTTTTACAGTGTAGACCTTATTACAGTTGGCTATGTTCTGTTCTTAATCGAAAGCCACTCAGGATTATTTCTTGTCATAATTGCTCTTTTCTTGTTTCTTTTCTCTTCAAAGAAAAGGTTCAATTATGAGCCCGTATCCTGACTGAACGTTACTGGAAACTATCGGAGGCTCGAGATAAACTCCGCCCGACCGTACAAATACTAGGAAATCATGGAAAGTCCCAATGGAAGCCCCCTAATGCTCGATACATCCAGCTATCTCTCAGGATGGAGACTTCACATTGTGATCGCCTGCCTCTTCTTTGGATAGTTTCTTATTGCTCTTGACACAAACATTATCAATGTCGCCGTGCTACGAATATCATCCGACTTCAAAGCCCTTCAAGACGTTGCTTGGTATGAGACGGGTTATCTACTCGCTATCACGGCCTTTCAACCTGTTTACGGGTCTATGCATTGATACTTCAGGACAGATGTCGTATGTCGATTATCTATTGCAGTTTTTGAGCGTATGAACCCTCTTTGAATTTCAGATATAGCCTGATCCGTTGTGACATAAACACTGCGATTAACATACACGGATTGCAGCGGCATAATATGTTGTTGTGGATCACCGGTAGATTGGTGTCTCTGTTGATTGACCCAGTATTTCTGCGAGATAATAATATTAAGACCTTACCCTATACTTCTACCTAGCAGTGTTCCACCTGTGACCTACCTTCACTTCGGGGACGAAATCCTCTAGCAGATGTAGACTTCAAGTTAGCTTTGGCTGAGTGATGATCAGTTTATAAGACTCTATTACATACCAATTCCGGCTTCAATGTTGGACCACAAATATGACCTATCTATACTAGACTTGCGTTGCGCCGCCAACCCCTTTCACCAAGACCATGCGGATGATGGAAGTTATAATGATGATTAAGTAAATATTATAAAGCTTCTTTCTCAGTGGTATTCCTCGGTTTTCGCTTTGCGTCGTCCGGACCTTGAGGAACATATTCGAACTCATAGCCGCGGCGCATAGTATTGAGCTAACTCCTATCATTAGTTAAATGAGTGGTAGCATCAGAATAAGATGTATGTGAGGAACAGGGGTTGTGAGTTTTGATGATAGGATTTTGGTAGAGGATAGAGAGAACCTGTACGAATGGATTGATGGACTCCCATTCGGCCGGGGGGGGATAAAATGTACTTGGTCAGAGACAAACAGGGCACTACTCCCCGACTCACCCGCCACCCAGGATTCTCCAAGAACAGTCCCCCATCTTCACAGTCGGCGGCGCTAGGTACTATGTACAACCTATGGTGCGCGGTTCCGTACTCATCTCGCTAGTCGGTGCATAAGATAAGATGCTACATGACAAAAAGAAAGAGTAGCCAGGAGTATTGTTACTGGCTACCGCCCTCTACGGCACCTAGCGGTACATGATTCTAAACAGATTTTATGGTCCTAGATCCTAGGTCCTAAGTAGCGATGCATACGAAGAAATTTGCTCGCCACATGAATATTATAGAATACGGACTTTTGAGGCTTACCCGGATCTTAATCCCCCTATTTATTAAGCAATACACGGTTTGCACGGTTTAGAGAACAAAAGAGCTGACTCCCTCGCCCACCACAATTTCCTAAGACGTGTAATTTCAATTCTTGGTTGATCATTTCTAATACACTTTTTCCTTTTTTTCTTGACGAAGAGATCACCCTATATCAATAACTAATGGAAGAGAACAAATCTTTTCCTAAAATGGGGGCCTATAGCAGGACTACTCGCAAGCTATCCCCTCCACCTCGTAAGTCGCCCTCGTGCGCCAACTTAGCTCTCATATTAATCAGGCATATACCGAATTTTTACAAGTCTAATTGTTCAATTTCTTACTGTTGTGTATTTTTAGTCCACACGCGTCAACTTGAATCTCGCTTTGTGCTTGCTGTGAAAAGCGAGGATCCCTCTCATCTCCAACAATTACTACAATACGGATATGTCGGGGATATCAACTGGCGGGGGCCTGACGGCATGTGTGCGTTACATTGGGCTGCTAGATTAGGCCGCGCAAACATGCTGATGCTCTTACTCCCTCTGATGCATCCGGACACCACTGACGACAATCATCGAACCGCGTTGTTCTATGCCATTGAAAACGATACCAAGGCCCCAGAGATTATTGGTTTACTTTTGCAACGCGGTGCTAAGGCAACTTGGGCCGATTCGGAAGGCAAAACCGCCCTTCGACTAGCAGTGGAGACGGGAAAGATTGATGCGGCGAGGAAGCCGTGGGATGGGATAATATTACTCTTCTGGAAGCTGTGAAAGACTGCGAAGAACACCATGATACGGATAATATAACAGTCAAGGAAGTGGAAACTTTGCTTCGTAGTGCTGCGGACATCAACGCACGTACGAGGACGGTAGCAATACCGTCCTGCATACTGCCGCTAAGAATGGTTGTATGGCTGTGGCTAGTCTCCTCCTCAAATGCCCTTTGAAGCTGATTAAGGCGAGAAATAGTGAGGGGCACACTCCGCTACATGTTGCGGCTCAAAACGGCAGGGAAAACATCGCCAGGGTTTTCTTAGAGCAATATCCGGCTAAAATCGAGGCAAGGACGAATCGGAACTTGACCGCTCTCCATCTTGCTGCACTGCAGGGACACAGAGAGGTGGTTTCTCTTCTTATCGAAAGGGGCGCAAATTTTATGGCTGAGACTTCCCCACGATATACACCTGTGTATCTTGCCTGTTCTTCTGGATACGACGAAGTAGCTACCATGTTTCTTGACCAAATGACCAAGGAACAGACCATGTCAACAACTAACGAAAATAGCGAGCCTTTGCTTTGGGTTGCACTGAGATATAATTGCTTCGAAGTAGCCAAAAAGTTAGTACAATACGCAAAAGAAGACGGGATGGGCGGCAAGCTATTGTCTGATGAATATCATGGCTGGACCCCTTTTATACTTGCTCTTGGGGTGAAAAATCAGGATGCTGCTAAGCTTCTCATCGAAAATGGAGCTTCCGTTGAAGGTACTGATGTAGACGGAAACACGGCACTACACTGAGCCAGCGCTCATGGGATGACGGAACTCTTGAGCAGTCTTCTAGATGGCTACGCAGAAGAGGCCGATAGACTTCTAATACTTACAAACCACCAAGGGATGACCCCTTTAGACCGTGCCGCCGGCAAACATGCGCATGTTATGGGGCAGTTCCTACGACGCAATGATCCAGAACGACTAAGCGGAGTCACTACCAGCGGCTGGACGGCACTCCACTGGGCTGCGTGGTATGAAAGGTTGGATCTCATCAGGCTGCTCATTGCCCATCATGCCGACTTGTCGGCGGTAGACCACGAGAATCGCACACCATTCGACATTGCTCAGGAGCGGGGTATCAATTCTGTTGAAATTTTAGAGTGATTGGCTTCAGCCGGCTTGCACGATTCTCATAAAGGAAATGGTTTGTTGGAGCGACCAGTTCCTAAAGCCGGAGCGGATACTGTGCGTAAGCATGATTATATACACTTAATGGGTGTTTATCCTCAATCAGAGATAGAAAAGTCTCGATTCACTGTGCTCAATATTATCTACCAATATGGACCGAGCCCGTTGATGACGATGGTAGCAAATTCTTGGGGTATTCGGGAAGATGTCATCTTTCAATGGATCCATCTACCGATGAACAATGTAAGCTTCTCCGTCCAGTATCTATTAGCTGTTATATTAATACTACTTTCTAGAAAACATGGATTAATGTTCGGCTAGATAAGCAAGTATGCGGGCGGGACTAACATCAAGTAGGATATCCAGCAGTCTATATACTTCGACCGGAAAGAACGAGCTGTTAAAAAAAGGAAAGAGGCGAGTTCGATATCCGACGTAAAAAGCGAGTCCCTACACTTGGAACATATCTCTAGCGATCTCGAACCATCGGCGAGCAAGCTAAGTGACGGCGATGTGGGTAAGTTCGATAACTTCGTATCATCAGCAGCAAGCGAGCCTGGTGGGACAACAACTGGCGACGAAGTAACGTGGTATCATACCGTACGAGAGCTTCTTGACAACTACCTCGCACGAGATGCCGGTGGGCAACGATTCCGTTTCCTGGAATCACAATCTATAGTATGATATGCTTCTTACGCCTTTTTATTCCTAACAGCAATAAAATTAACGTTAATCAGGTGGTCAAGTATGAAGCCTCACCATTGGGAGCTAAATTCGGGGTTGCACTGTCGGTAAGGAATTCCACTTGTCGCAAATCAACAGCAATTGACTCGCACAGATACCTTACTTTTCGTTTAAAAAGATTCATCACGTTGATAACTCACGACCGTTCCAACAAGGTCTATTTCGAGAATCGGAACATCTTCCTAAAGGGAAAGGCGAACAGGAGTCACAGTCCCGAAGATGTATCAACAGGCGTGTTAAGGGCTCTGAGGACTTTGACGATGGCTCCGTGCATTTTTCATTAACTCTAGACGAATATTATTACAGCTCAATATTAAGCACCGACAAGCGAAATCGAGACCAGGTGCTATTTCGCCACCAGCAACGAATGACACGCCCACCAGACGAGCAAAATTATCTCATATGCATGGTGGATCAAGTATGGATTTTCCTTGCAGACGATGGTATTATATTCTCTATATATATATACATACTCTCTTGTTGTGCATAAAACTCATTTGGGGCTACAGGAACAATCGTGACATCTTGTTCAGAGCAACGAGACGGCGAATCTACCACAATACAGGATACTATCAGAAACCATTATATCAACGATAGAGACACTAGGCCGGGAATCAAATCCGCTATAAGCATGGTTCCGTTGATCATGAGTCTATGCTCTAGACAAGCTGTAGACATATGGCTAGAGACAGACACCGGAAGAAAGAATATACTTCAAGTCTTCGGTTCAGAGATAGCAAGAATGGTGAGTAAGAGCATATAATATAGGATAAGAAGCTAATAGCTTATAGGCGGACCTTGAAGTCTAACTTTTCAATCGGTTTAAAATCGGCCTTGACAAAACAGACCGCATGCCATCCGAAAATCAGATATCTTGGAACGGTGGGATATCAAAAGAAATTGAACTTCTTAAGGAAGTAAAGGACATACTGGATGAGCTCAACATCATAAACACCGTCCTTATCCGCCAGAAAAATACCATGAAAACGGTATCTAGTGGTCTAGAAAATTGCGATGTAAAGGGTGCGCTGCTTGACCATCATTATATCTTCAGCAAAATAGAACACACAAGCGACGAAGTGGAGAGATTGATATACGACGCTAAACAGATTCAAAAAAAAATGCAAGTAATCAATTCCGCTCTGGTGAACCTCGCTAAACATTTGAATTACAGATCAATCATCTTCTTGACCTGCGACAGAAGGATGCAAATTTATCCGAGGCTATCTGGGCCCGTAACTCCGCCGAGAACACGGCAAGGCAAGGCAGAACAATTTTGGTTTTCACGGCTGTTACAATTATATTTGTTTGTTCGCCCGACACTGAAAACTTGTCTTACAAGTTAGTCTGATACATATTGAATAGCTGCCCATCACCTTCTTGAGTTCCTTGTTTGTGCTTAACATCACAAGCTTTCCACATGATGCAGAGGGTATGCTCTCATATAACCCTGAATGGGCATTCTCCAGGTTATGTAAGACAGTCGCCTCCAATCTTTTTCTAAGTGCCTATCCTTCTTCTAACATAAACCAGTTGGCATTACGATTGCAGTATCGGTCCCGTTGATAATCCTTGCCTTCTTTATGGGTCAAATTAGCGAGTTCAGTATAGCCTTTCTGAATATGAGAGCATATAAAAAAGGAAACCGTAAATTCCAAGGGGTTCCCGATGACGAAGCGGACAACATGACGAAGGTGGCTATGAGCAGCGCAGGCCGAGGCGAGGACGCTGGGACAACTTGGCGAGGACGAATTCTACGGAGAAGATGGAGAAGGCATCCAGTTAGGGGAAACATAAGCGGAGTTTGAGAGAATGTGGGTTTATGAATAATGAGTTCAGTTTACATTACCTTCTTGTTAAGTATGTTTAGTTTTGACGCCTACGTCTCGCCCGAGCTTGTAAACACGTATGGCCTTGTGACACGATCAGTCCCTAGCGTTCACTTCTGAGTTTAAGAAATAGATTCCGGGCCTGCAACTTTGCGGTCCGGGCGGACTGAGTTCCTTTAGGGTATTATTTATACTTGGTCTCAAGACCAGTGAAGCAAGGTCCATACACCTACTGAGTTTTGACCATTGCCATCTAGTAGAAGAATTGCTGATATATACTTTAACTACATGAGAGGTATAAGCTCGGCCTTAGCTTATAATATTACCCGTAATATGCTATTACGATGCGATATTACCATCGACTTTCAGACGTGCAGCTTCTTCGGCCCCTACTTTGCCGAGTTGGAACCTAACTATACGGAAATTTACAATCAATGGGACATAAACTTATGGATGGTTACATACCAATATCTAAGCTTCATGGCTAGGGCGGCAACGGAACCCCGTGAGAAACTAGTCAAGACGCTAATGGCGTGCCTTGACTCCCCAAGAGAAAAGCGAATAGGCGGCGTGGCATACGTTAATGAAGTAGAAGGTGATATGCGGCAGGCCGGTCTCGGAACTGAAGCTTGTGCACGTGTCTTGATGATTATTTTTTGGGGGTAGGTTCAATTTTCAATGGTCTTTCCATCTCTTCGAGGTGTCGCTAATTAACCGACTAGGATCAACTCCAACATGCAAATGACGAGTTTCTGGATGATGATCCACATTCTGTCCGATACTTCACTCATGCCTGCCATCCGTTATGAGATCTCACCGACGATGATGAATTTGACCAAGTGCGAAGATGATTCTTCGGAATCTCTGCGAGCGGGTTTGGTCCAGTTGTGTCCCCTGTTGAATTCACTTTTCAACGAAGTCCTCCGTTTCTATAATACTGGCTCTTCAATGCGTGAGACAGTCCGTTCCATACGCGTAGGTGACAAGACTGTTCCCGCACACACTAGAATTTTCCTGCTGCAGCGTCATCTATTCATGGACCCAGGAGCATTCGGAGAGGACGCGCACGTCGTCAATCCTTACCACTTTATTCAAAACAAAACTATTGAGAAACACAAATATTATCGTCTATTTGGACACGGGATCACTCAGTGTAGTGGTAAGACTATAGGGCGTTTCGAAGTCTTGTGCTTTGTGGCTTGGGCATGGTGGAGGTATGAATTTGCGGTGGTATCTGAAACTCAAAAGGCAGTGGATGGGACACAGGGTATGGCCATGCTAAGAATTGACTTGAAGAAACCAAGTTTAGGTATTAGTAAGCAGATCGAGGGCGATGACATGGTGTTAGAGATACGGAGACGAAATGTATAAACAACTAAACTATTATCACTGTCATGGAGCTAGCCAGGTATGTATCTATGCGATTGAGTCAAAAAAAAAAAAAAAGGAACAATAGCGCTTAACATGTTCTAGTGAAGCTCAAACCCCCAAACTCGCCACTCTTGAGGGACATTGCTCTAGTAGCGTACGAGTAAGTAGAAATACATATCAGATCCCTGTTCATAGTGAAAAAGATACGCAAAAGAAGCTGCTTTGCCTGCTGAAGGCATGGGTTATTCGGATCTAGCATGTGCATCTAACCCGTTCATGTATATATAAAGATGTCTTCCCACCTTGCTCTCATAGCAAGGAATAGTCAATCGAGCGCTCATGTCTTCCGTGTCAGCATTGACGGCATGATGATTGCTAGTTCATATGAGGTCGCTATCTAGCGATAGTCCAGTCTCCTTTTTAAGGTTTCAAGGCCCAGCCCATTGCCAAGAACCCAAGTCTCGGAATGAGGCAAGGGATGGTGCGGCTGAATTCCCAACACCGAGACATCAGATGTTTCCTACATTGGAGTCTGAGATTCCAGAGACTAGTGGAGGCTAGTGTCAATTGCGTATTGCGTGTGACATATGTGACGCCGGGCGAGTGCTCCCTTCGGCTATACGGGGATACGGAAGTGACAGGTTTCTAGTACATATCAAGGAGGCAGTTTTCGTAAAGGCTCTTGATACAAGAGCTTTGCGGAATTCTGTGAGTTATTCTGACCAGTAATTTTGCTTCCAAAATAATGGGAACTAGTAAGGAGGATGCAAAGCCGCGCCAAAAGGTTGAGCCAATAATCTTCCTGCAGAGAAGGAACACTGAGAGTACCAACCAGCAATTTAACTTACCAGACCTCTGGGGCCAAGTGGGCTTTACTCGTTATTCCGAGATATGTGGCCAGGTCATCCTTGCTGAACGCCCGACCAAAGCCGTTAGCCGGTTTCCCGCATCGTTGCCAGTCAGCCTTAATTTCCTTCTATTTTGGTTTGGTATCGCGACGTGACAAGGATGGGATGCAGAGATGGGGACGATGATAATTCATCCAAAGAGGAGCCAGACAAACTTCCAACGCCGACTGCTCAAGAATCCCAAAATGAAGTTTGCCGCTTGCGAGCCTGAAGATTGCGACTAGGGACTCGGCAATAGCGGGCTTGCAGAATCAAACTATGGTTTAACAGAATCCGCAAACTAGATTCTAGACACAGACGTTGTCCTCTTACGATTGCCAGCTTAATATTATACTACTGTTCTAAGAAGATGCCCCTTGCAAACTCTAGCGATGATCTATGATTTTCGCTTTTAAGATTTACATTTTTAATTAAGCTTTTTACGAAATATTGACCAATAATACTGATATTGACGGCAACTATAACGGCTTTTTCAAATTCTTGCCTTGTTATACCCGGTAGTACTAAACCTTATAGCGTATCCTAGAATGCGGTATTAAGCACGTTCCTTAGGCTTTGCCCGGAGCTATCTCTGGCAGGCTCATTGAAAAAGCTCCACTTTTAATCCTTTATAACACTAAAAAAGCTTTTGTACACTCTAAAGATACATATACTAAAGGCTTTAGTTTAAGCATTGTCAAAATCGATTGCTTTTATTACGTGTTTTTGTAAATTAACTATAATGTTGACTTTTGCAAAGTCATAATATGTTAAGACTGGCGGAAGCTTGTTGAGAAGGGAAACTTTTTCTAACAAAAAAAATGCTTTATTTGCAAAACGCGGCTTGATCTTTTTTAAGCTGTCATTTTGTGTTAACCTGTTTAGATTGCTTCTAATAGTTTTTGTCCAAAATAATAAAAAGTAGGTTAATACTGGCTAAGGCCAGAAAGCGGATTTTGTTACAAATTGCGCAAGTTTGGTAATAGTTGTAAGCTGCTTCTGCAAAGGAAATGCATCCTTAAAAAATTTTTGGAACGTATGCACTTGTTTTAGAATCACCGGGCAGACGTAGACAAGCAAGGCAAAGCTGCTGAAGAACATAATAAAGAGAACCAAATCGCCGTAGATTCTATGCGCAAGAGTTAAAACGTCTTCATAAAGTAGCTTAAGTCTAAATTAGATTATCTTTGTTTAGCTCAAGCATATAAAAGTATAGCTAGTAGCGCCTTGACTCTTAACCGGTTTGATATTTTAGGCCTAGAAGAGATGCCGAGCAAAACTTTCGCAATCATTTGCAGTTAAGATTTTGCAACTTTTAAAAGCCTTTCCAGATTTTGCTAACTCTTCTGGCACCCGTTCTTTGAAGAATTTTGCTATCCATAACTTCTCCTGCTCAAGCCATGCTTCTAAATAATGTTCTGTTATAAATTGTGCAGTTTTTGCGCTGCTGTCACTTGTAGCTTCCGAAGTTTATAGTTAGCTGGAGTTATGCTATTTCATGATAAAATAACCTACAATTCATAGCGTGTGAGGGGGTCGTCAGTCAATTTAGGGGGGGTGGGGAATAGCGCATTAGCCTGGAGATGTGAAAGATGGATAAGGAGGAATGTGTCAGAATAAAGCTGCTCACAACCACTAGAGACCTACTATATAAATTACTTGGGAAACTCCCTATTACGTGAGCTTGACACGCTCTTATACTGAAATGAAGCTCAGTAAGTGGGATGGGATTGGTCAGTGCGGAGTATGTGTCTCACATCTCGGTTAGTTGGGGGGAACAGAAGGAGATAGATGATGACAACTACACTCGATGAATTGACCGCGATTGATTTTCTGAACGCAGAACGCCTTGATCAATTGATTCCCCTTGAAAAATGCTATGAAAACCATGTAGAAGTGTAGTGATTAGGCTATCTCTACATGTACGACCGGCCCTCTCTCCCATGAAAAAGCGATTCATTCGGTCGTTCAAATAACATACCTGCTGTGTATTCCGCCGCCTACAGGTGGTATAAGGCTCCTTGCCCAATACCCCTGATCTCCGAAGTTATTGTGTAGCGTACCATGGCAGTTATTCGTTGAGAAACGTTAAAACATCCATGTATATATAAAAAACTAGCTATTTAAACGAATAAGTCGGGTTTAACCTTGGTCAGGTTGAGACCGAAAGGTTGTTGGATGCTGTGGCGTAGGAGAGTGGCTGACCATAATGTGGCTCAATATGAGTGGAGAAAGATGGATCTACTAGCCCTGCAGACGTCTCGATCCTTCATTTTCAATCGACATCTTTGGATATGCCCACTTAGCAAGTAACCTTTTTAAGTGCAACAATCGCAATCAAGACATCTCCATCGCATACGTCCGCGCATACGCCCACGATGCCAAAACACAAAACAGAGAAGCCTTGGGATGTTGATGGCACTGATCATTGGAAGATTGAACCATTCACTGCGGCGGATAATGTCGGAGGCACCTTTGCGGAAGAATCCTCGTTCCAAGTGCTTTTTCCAAAGTACCGCGAACAGTATTTAAGAGAGGTCCGTGACGGTGACCGTTTCCCCCAAACTCCAAAGTTGCTAATATAGCTTAGGCCTGGCCCTTGGTTACCCAGGCTCTCAAGAGTCACCATATCGCTTGTACGCTCGATCTTGTCGCCGGCACTATGTCTGTTCACACTACTCGCAGCACTTTCGACCCTGCCGCCATCCTCAAAGCACGAGATGTCATCAAGCTCTTAGCCCGTAGCGTACCTGCCCCCAAAGCCCTCGGTGTCTTGGAAGACGGTGTAGCCATGGACATTATTGGCATCCGAAGGATTGTGACAAATAAGGAGCGTTTTGTCAAGCGCCGCCAGCGATTGCTCGGACCAAACGGCACCACCCTTAAAGCCCTCGAGCTCTTGACGAACACCTATATCCTTGTTCAAGGCAACACCGTGTCCGCGATAGGTCCCCATAAGGGACTCAAAGAGCTACGTCGGTAAGAGGCTCTCTTGTCTTCCCAATTAGCTGCTCGCATAACTGCAAAAGCTGACAAACGGGTGATTACGCAAACAGTGTAGTAGAAGACGCCATGCACAATTTCCACCCGATATACCATGTCAAGACTCTTATGGTAAAACGCGAGCTTGAGAAAGATCCCCAGCTCAAAAATGAAAGCTGGGATCGATACCTCCCGGATTTCAAGAAGCGAACCCTGAGCCGACGACGAATACCGCACAACGTAGTGGATAAGTCCAAAAAGCAGTATACTCCGTTTCCACCTGCGCCTGAGGCAAGCAAAGTCGATAAACAGTTGGAGAGTGGTCAGTATTTTGCTCCTGGCTTCTCTCGCAGCAAAGAAGCACGCTCCAGTACGACATGAGAATCTCGAGGGATTTCTAAAAGCGACCACTATTATTAAACAGTATATAACTGTCAGGTTAGTAGCGTTTAGAATTGAGCTTGTAACCAAGGGGTGAAAAGGCACGCCTGGGCCAAACGGCTGATATTTCGGCTTGTGGATCTCCAACGTGAATTCAGTCGTCGCCTTCGTTTTAAGAGGTTGCATTGTGATGCAGAGCCCAGGACGTAAAGTTTGGGCCCTCAGCTCTCTTGAAGACTTTCTGATCTATAATGTATTATAGGCATGGAACTTACTATTGATTGTTGGTATGGGTTTTTGCCACTGGAACTGAAGGACAGATCAGTGGGCCTAAGGCGTTTAGGAAAAAGGGAGGGGGGCGGCTACAACAAAAAGGCGGTTGAGGTCCTGAATTTTCCAATGGGTATTGGTCGTACGTGACAGATTAACGCATTTATCGCAATTTATACCAACGACATACCCACCCCCTTCCACCATATACCTACAGGTCCGGTTTCCCTTACCGCCGGGGGAATCAAGTTCAGCCACCAGTTGTTCCGTCTTGCCTTCGGCGTCCGAGTCGCATTCCATTGAAGCGCCAATCAATAAACCACGGCCACTGATGAGCTGGGACCTGCTCCGAATAACGCTATCTCTGTCGCCTGCGGCCCCATTTTCCCTTCCGCCAAATGTCTCAAGTCCATATTAATGGGTAACAATGGCCGTTGGAGCTATAAATCGCTGACCGGCTTACTATACTCATGAAGTAGTTTATAATATCACGTGGTCACAAAATTACGATTCCATCTACACCATTCACATTTATCACCACGTAGTTTGGCTTAGTACATCACTCCAGATATGTGTCTGATATTCGCACTCAGTTACACACTATCCATTCTTTCCTACTGAGCATGGCCTTTGCAGTGAGTATGGATCGCATGACTACATGACTGTTGGTTCGGACTGCAGAATCCTAGCTGTAAGTAAGAGGCGCAGTGACCGTTCATTACCTATATAAGTAGCTATCGCCGCCTGTCCTATACGTGTGAAATGAAGACAAACAGGACATTGTCCGCTGAAGTAGCTCTGGCGCCCAAAGGAATTACAGAAATGGGTCCACAGACACACCTCTCCGTCTTCCCCACTGAGCTCCTCCTACACATCGGGTCCTTCATCTTGTCCCCTTCCGACCTCTTCCATCTTCTTCTCACCTGTCGGCGCTTCACCTCGCTATGCCATGCCGCTCTATATGCCGACAATGTCCGTAACTGGCGTTCGTCATGTCTCTCCTGGGCATGTCGCACTGGCCGTCTCGAAACGGTGCGGCACGCCCTCGCGGCCGGCGCATCGCCGAACACGCTCTTCTTCGAGGATCAGCGCAAACTTAGACCTCGCTCGTCCGGACACCCCAGATTCAAGTTATTCCTCCCTATGGCCCATGTGCGCGACCTCCTGACTATCCCGCTCGCGGCAACACCCCTATCCCTCGCAGCACAGCGCCGCCACTCTGATATCGTGCAACTTCTTCTAGAGAACGGTGCCGATGCGAGCGGGGTAGAGCATTGCGACAGGGCCCCCGCGAGGTATCACCACCGTGTTTGGAAGCCACTGCACTGGGCGCTCTGCTGCGGGCGGTTCTATAACGATGACACGTACCCCTCGACCGCAACACCCGTCCCAGTGTCAGCCGAGATCACGGCCGCGCTGCTAGGTGCCGGCGCCGACCCAAACGCACTCACCCTCGCAGACCCCGTTTGGGGTGTGCAGCACGAGATTATATCTACGGAGCCTACAATCCCGCTCGTTATGGCATCGTGTTGTGCGCACGCACCTGCTGAAGCGGTCCGTCTTCTTCTGGACGCTGGGGCGGATCCTAGCGTGAACTTCTCGGCGGCCGGATGTCGCGGATTTATGCGAGTCTCTTGTGGAGACTTGCTGTACTGGCTCGAGAAGAGCAGGGCGGTAATGAGGGACGGCGACGCAGAGAGGGACAAGAAGCTGCTGCACTTGCTGAGAGCAGATCGGAGAAGCACGTGGATTAGGAGGTCGGTGGTAAATGGGGAGACAGTGGGAATGATGTTGGAACGTGTGACGTCAGACAGAGTGGATGTGGCTGAGATACTTTGGGAGCTTCCGTCCCGTATGACGGTTAGTGGTGTATATGCGTTAATAGATGTATGGGTAAGGGAAAGGGAGGCATTGGGACAGTTGGAAGATGGAGGGGCCGAGCCGGCGAGAGAGGCGCTTAAGAACCTAGAACAACTTATTGCGAGGATTTGTGGGTTTCAGGATATTACATACCAAGACAGAAATATTGCGAGGCACGCAGTGAGGGTTGATCTAGGCGCGGCGTTTTCAGAGTTTTGCAACAACGCAGCGAATGGGGATATCCAGGAGT
The DNA here is from genome assembly GCA_022495195.1 of Xylaria digitata. Taxonomy (NCBI): domain Eukaryota; kingdom Fungi; phylum Ascomycota; class Sordariomycetes; order Xylariales; family Xylariaceae; genus Xylaria; species Xylaria digitata. The sequence goes on along the minus strand of MU376965.1, from coordinate 153,298 downwards.
TTGTGAGGTTGCTGGGATCTCAAGGGATTTTCAGAGGCAGAGCTGGGAGCCGGCCGTCGGTCTCTGATGCCGTCCAACAGAAATTCGAAATGTTTAAGAGCGGGAGTTGGATAGAGTATCCATATAAATTCGAGTCTCCATATAGATTAGAATATTAGATCTCAAGGCTTTGGATATGTGCTCCCGGCTCCGAATCTTTCCTAACACTCTTAATCGCTAAGGGTGTCTTTCTCAACCAAATTCCACATTCCAGTTAACGACTTTACGGACTTGCGGGCCATGAGCCTTGCCATCCCGCAATGACCCTCTTGTTCATTTAGATCTCCCTCGTTATCTTCTTCGCGGTACTTTAGGAACCACGGACAGCGATACCTAAGAACTCATTCCTTTTCTTCATTTTCCTTACCGGTCTTTTGGGTCAATATACTTAGCGGCAATCGAGTGGTCAGCACCGTGGTATTCGCCAGACAGCATCATCATCAGCCATGCCAGCGTGAAGCATAGTATGATAGATGATCTTGACTATATCCCCGGTCCGTAATATCCCAGCGAGCACCATGTTTTCGATCGCCCATTGTGAGAGCTTGGGCGTGCTGAATGATTTCACGCCAGGTTCGAATAGCAATAGGATGATCTATTTGCTGGCCGCGCTACTTAAAGTCCTGCAGGATCTCGGCATATTCAGGAGTGTTCTGGTCAATAGCTACATCAATATGCTCCTCGCGAAAGACCCGCCGACATATATTGACGGCATAACAAAAGCCAGCTCCCACACCTTCAATCAAGTTGGAGCCAAAGACAACGTGACAAGCCTCATCCTCAATACGCCTCCGGATCTCGCAGGACACCTGGGCATAAGTCGATTCTAGCGCGAAACTACGCTTGGTGGCTTCGATGATAGAGATAGGTTTGTGCTGGAGGTTGTGCTTGCAGAACTCTGCCTAGAGATAGCCCGCTAGGCTCATAATAACTATATTCTTATCCTTGGACTAGGTGCCACTATAGGCAGGAGGGTTATGCAGCGAGTCCTTCACCGTACCCTAGATAGAAAAATAAGCATTAGGAGTAGATAAAGAGGGAAACTTGTAGATCCTTGAAACAGGAATACTAAAAAAGACTTAAATTATCGGGCGACAAAGAATATTCCATGGCACTCAAACCTCAATGCGATCGCTCTTGGGGGGAGGTGTTGGGTTAGGGGGGTTGCTGTTGAGAGAGGAACTCCTCACCTCTATTTAGCCAAGATGCCACAGGGATACTACCAAATCGTGCTCTGGATCTGTATTTGGAAAGGGAAAGAAAGGGGACGGACTTGTTGATTATGCAGTGCCTGATTAAGTTTGTAGTTTATTCCTAACAATTATGATGTGCTTATACGGCTATTATGGAAATATTAATAACTATGGCTCTTTCTATCAGGGAATCAGAATAGCGCAGGGCGTAGCTGGAGTGGCGGGAGTGGCGGGAGCGGTGGGAGCGCAAGGAGGGCAGACCGGCGTACCGGAGGCGGCAAAGGCAAGATACATAGGGGTGTTTACTCAAGCACTTACGAACCCTTGCTTCCGATAGGCATCAAATCCTTGGCTCGACGTGATGCCCTCATAGTAGTTGCTTGTCACGTACCTAGGTAGTCCCCGTTAATCTTACAAGATAAATATTACTCCTCGTTGCGACAAGCAGTAAGAGCTACACGCTAGGTATTGGGTACTAATCCCCCGCTTCCCACCGCGACACGTGTAAAATATCCTAAGACTAATTGATAAAAATGGGGAGTCCTCGTCAAGAAACGGCGGGTTGGTTCTTCATACACCTACGACTCTTGCAAACTCCAATGTGGAAGTTTACACGGATCCTCCTTTATTATTGCTGACCGAGGCTTATCAGAAGGTCCCTAGATTGATGTTACGGCTGACTGAGCAATACTACCGAAGCTAGAATGTCTAGATGGATAGGAATGTGATGTATTCTAGTGAAGGTGAAGGTGAAGAATAATCCTGCGACGGAAAATCAAATGCTGTCTTTATTGTGTATTTATCTGCCTGACTGTACTTTTTGTAAGCGCATTTAGGTGGAGTTTTTCGTGTCTCTTGATCTTTCTATGGCGGGGAGTCCTCGAAATCATCATTGTTGTCTTTGACATGGCCTAGAGACAATTCTGATGTCACCTTGCATTTGTGTCTGCGCTTGAATATGGTGAACATTCTTTCCTTGGTCGATCTACTCTGGGCATGCCCTTTGATGCTTGGTTTTACGGCTTGCTTAATATTAATGTCCAAGTGGTTGACCTTTTCTCTCAATAGCTTATGGATGCCTTCGTCGGGCGGGGTAATAGCTAAAAAGGGAGAGGTAAGGCTAGGTATAGAAAAATGAAAGAAAAAGTGATAAGGAGGAGAAAATTTGTGAAAGCACTCAAAATCGAACTGGTATACTAGGAGTTAAAAAAAAGAGTCGCAAGGCATAAGATGTACTCAACATCCCGAGTCTAGACCGGAAAACCCTTGAATGTCTATGGCTCTCCCTCTGACACAAGAGTTTGTCTTGCCGATTACTTTACCACTATAGCACCGAGGTGGCTTTGTGGGAACATCTGTTGAGGGAATTCACTCTAGTTTTATGTTATAACCTTATCTAGCTACCCTATATACACAAGTACCTGTTTAGCCCACCATCAAAGATCACCCACTGCTATAGTGTATAAGTACAAGTTTCTGTGCTAAGTGCCTATTATGAAATGGATTTTACAATGTAGGCAAACTCTCAACATTTCCAATATTTTCCGCCTCTCATCCTAATTTCATAGATTGTTTTGTTTCCTTATCCCTGCTATCGAGGTCCTCGGCCGGCATCTCGTGAATAGCAGCCGGAAGCTCTTGAGCAAAGGTCACGGACCCGGGTAGTTCATGAGATAACCCCTCTTTGCTTTCGGGCAGCTCCAGGGCTTCTAGTGAGGCATCCATCTCATTTACAATAACTGAAGAGTCGTTAGAGAGCTCTGCCTTTCCAAACATTTCGCTCCCTTCCTCCTTGGCCTCAGATTGTTGTTTTTTAACAGCGTTCGCTTTTTCCAATTTCCACGACCTGAATATCAAAACCAATAACGGAATGAAAACAGAGGCGAAAACGATCGGGATGATGATAATGGGTAGAAAACCATCCGGTGCTTCATCCTTGTAACGCCTGGCATGTTGGAATGCAAAAGCGCCTTGACTTCGTCTACATAATAACGAGCCGTCAAGGGCTATATACATTTTGTCCTTGTTACCAAGGTACAGGAGCCTAACCCCTATTTAGAAATCGAGTATTAGCATAACAAAGAGCTAGGAGCTCAAACGAAGGCAAATTCAATACATACAGTATCGCTTGCACCTTCGTTGATTTGGAGAAGGTATTTTGGTTTGGTTGATTGCTTGTATAAGGTATCTTTAATCATTAAGTTTATGACCGCCCAGTGTAAAATAAAATTCTAGTGAGCGTATACAGCCCTGAACACATAGAGTTCACGTTGGCACATTGTTCACTATTCTTCCTAAGAGGTTGTGTTCAATGTTTATAACGAAATATTTGAGACAATTTATATGGGTGTCGAGGGTTGAATCTCAAAATGTACACAATAATTTAAAAGGGAGCCTATCTTCAAGCTTATGTTCATCCTATAAAAAACGTCACTAAATTTAGAAGGGCGTACGATAAAACACGCACTGCAAGGTCCAACTACGAGATCCTCATGCATGTAACCTTGGGGCCGCGGATGAGTAATCAATTACGTGTAGGCGCTGGGGTCTAATAATTTGTAAATAAACTATAAAGAAACAATTAGAGCGTATCATTAATATATGAGTAGGAACTCGAGATAGTATGCTAAATCCCCTACTTATAGATTTAAGTCGCTAAACTATGCTAACGTCAAAAGGCCTACTATTATACCCTCGCAAGTCTTTGATCTTTAAGAACACTAGCCCAACCTCATCTTACTAATACTGATCCGTTTCCCACGCATTCCTTCGCCTGAAGCGAGTTGCTTCGAGGCACGATTTGATTGGCTTCCTCCAGCATCACAACTGTCATAACTCTAAACGAGAGGAAGACCTCTATTAAAATACGCCTACATAGGACAAAAACGCCTCGTAGGCTTACATAAAGGCCCGGATTTCGCACCCGAGTTCCGCAACTGGTAAGTGCTATTGTCAGAGGAAGCCAATCAAATCGAACCTCATAGGGAAGGACAGGGTCTCCCTTTTTACTGAAATAATACAAGACGTTACCAAGAGCTACGGCACAAGATTTAGACAAAGTAACCGATTATCGATAGAACTTTATCTTCTACTCTACAACTATTCTCCTGGACCGAAATGCTACGTGATTTCCGTGTTTATAATTGGATAGTGACATAAAGGGTAGAGATATACGTAAAATTTGACCAATTAGAGCATATCTTAAGACTAAATTGGAGAATGCCTCGGTACAACAACAACCTCCTCCTTGGCAGTATTCCTTCATTCGCGATCTCCATCTTCACGTCTCAATTGACCTATATGCAAAGATCAAAATTAGGGTACAATCGACATAACACGCTATTTCGTATTTCGTTACCGTAACAGTCAATGGAACAAGAATTACCCTGGGCCGAGCCGCCCTGGCTGAGTTCGTTAGAATCACCCTATTACGAGGAGTCGCATCGCAAACTCCAAGCGTATGCGAGGAAGTATTACGATGAGAACGTTATACCTCACATGCTTGAATGGGAAGAGAAAGGTGACTGCCCTAAATCAGTAAAGGCCTCATATCTCAAGTCCGGCTTGGCGGTGTTGGATGTCCCAAAAGAATACCGACCAGAAGGATTTAACACGGTAGCCGGTCTTCCGACTGATGAACTTGACGTATTCCATCGCCTCATCCTGATCGATGAGGTCTCGCGCGTCGAAGGCGGGGTGTCAACCGCGCTGTCGGGCGGCGCAAATGTGATTGGTGTCCCGCCCATTGTAAAATACGGCACAGAGACCCAAAAGAAGCGCTGGCTACCGGGCCTCTTCACTGCACAGACGAGCTTCTGCCTTGGAATCACGGAGCCAAGCGGCGGCAGCGACGTGGGCAATCTAAGGACGACAGCGAAGAAGAGTGCCGACGGCACACACTACGTAGTAAACGGTACAAAGAAATGGATCACTGGTAGTCCGTGGGCAACGCACATGACGACAGCCGTACGAACGGGGGGTCCCGGAGCCGGTGGCATCTCGCTCCTTGTGATCCCACTCTCGTCACAAGGGATCTCGGTGCAGAAGATTCACAATAGCGGGCAGAGTGCGGGCGGCGCGAGCTGGGTTCGCATGGATAACGTCACGGTCCCCGCTGATCACCTGATCGGTGCCGAAAACGAAGGCTTTATGTATATGATGAAAAACTTCAATAGCGAGCGCTTTGTCATGGCTGTCGCATGCAATCGCAAGGCGCGCACATGCTTGTCTACCGCCCTAGCTTATGCATACGAGCGCGAAACATTCGGCACCCCCCTTATTAGCCACCAAGTTATCCGGCATAAGATCATTAATCTCGCCCGTGATGTTGAGGCCCACTGGGCGCGGCTAGAACAGATCGCCTACCATATCAAGAAGCATGGTTGGTATAGTAGAGACATCGCTGGTCCGATCGCCATGGCTAAGATTTCAGGCGGGCGCATCCTCGAGCTCGCGGCGCGAGAGGCACAGCAGGTCATGGGTGGCGTTGCGTATCAGCGGGGCGGTCCCGGTGGTGGCGGACGTGTCGAGCAAATTACTCGAGATCTTAGGATGATGGTTGTTGGTGGTGGTTCTGAGGAGATTTTAGGAGATTTGGCATTCAAGGAGGAGATAAAGATGGCGAAAGAGAAAGCTAAATCGAAGGGTAAGCTGTAGGCTGTCCACGTCTTAGGAGCAGAGCAGACATATAATAGGAAGGACTCACTATCTATACTCAACGATGCAACCTCCAAGTAGTTGATATGTATGCATATGTATATTGACGAGCCTTAAGGGTATAGTACATAATAGCTATGGCTATACCATGTCCAGGCCGCGGCCAGAGACCGATTTTGAGTCTTGTATCTTATTGTTTTTCGTGCAGATGTATTCCGCTGTCACCTCAGTAACAACACAAAATTCCAATTCCGGTGAGTTCTTACATCTCAAGACCAGCTAAATATGTGGCATGGGTGACTATCCTTTAGATTTTAGCCTGCCTTTGCCTGAACGTAACATCAGTTGACCCTAGATGCGAAGCAAGTAGCTGTCCCACCTTGTCCGCAACACCCCAGCTTAGCTCGTAGCCTCTTCCTCCTAATCCATAAGCATGGATAATGCATCTGTTACCCTGAACAACTTCTTTTTCTATCCGAGGGCCGCCCTTCCGAGTTGGGCGTCTGCCCACAATATCCCTTATGACGGTAAACTTGCCGTCCGGGCCCAGAATGTCAGGGTAGGTGGCAGCAAGGTTACTCAGTAACTTCTCTCTGAGTTCAAGAGATGGATTCGGGTTCCAGTCGTTCGGTATCTTCGTCCCTCCAATAATAGTGCCTCCTTCGAAATTGCGCGGAACGTTAAAGGTTGGCATACCCTGGGCGTTCAATCTTGTGATGGTGACAGGGCAGGGATTAGCTACAAGGCAAGTTTGACCTAGTTTCCATGAGTAAAACATCCGTCCATATTGTATTAATACAATCATTCACCTGTCGTGATGAAAATATCGGGGTCACCGAATCCAATGCCCGAAGCATTGATGAGTACATCAAATGGGGCTAGGTCTTTCATCTCAAATACTTCAAGGGGGTCTCTGATTTCCCGTTTGACTACAGCAGTATTAGTGCCTGAAATGTGGAATTTGCTAGTGGTGATGCAAGGATTTGCGGGGCCTTTCGTATCACGAAATTTCTACGCAAATTGTGAGGGAAAGGAAGAAGAACTAGGTAACTCACGAATCTTTCCACCCCGATACGCAAACCTCCGTAGTAGAAACGCGCAATACACCATTGGGTTAAGAGACCATGTATCATACTCGTATCCCAGCTGTACGCCCTCGGGTAATTCCTCCTTGGAATGGAATCTGAACCCCTTCATGCCGAACTCATTCTGTGCCCTATCTTCCGTAAGAGAAGTTTGAGCTATCTCCGGTGCCTCAAAATAGTCGTAGGCTTTCATAAACGTGATGCCAGCCTCGGGGTGCTGTATATGCAACGCGTGCATCTCCTCCCATGTCAATAATGCCATAGAGTGTTCACGGGCTTCTTGGGAGTCGGATGCCGCACCAGGAGGCGGTAAAATGAAACGGTTATGTGCGCCGCCCCACGGTGAAGTAAAGTTGATTTGCGTTGCGGCATCAATAGTCTCGAAACCGCTAGGAAAGTCCTTGGCGACGACGGTCACGCTATGACCGGCCTCTTGAATGCGTAAGGCACAGCTGAGGCCGGTGACACCGGCACTGTCACCAAGAGTTAGTTAAGACTTGAGGTAAATGGTGAGAAATGGAGGTTTGAGATACCCAATTATGACGATGTTTGTCATCCTCTCGTCTTTCTAATCGCCAAATCAAACTAGAGTAATCAGCTTTACCCACAACAAGAAAGTACCCTGATTAATTAGGAAAGATACTGTAAATTAAGCTGCTTTTGCTTGATTAATATACTCTAAATAACGGAGATAGCACTACGTATTATCTGCTAGCTTGTAGTGATAGCTATAGATTCATCCCTATGAGGAATAATCAAACGTTGTACGCAAAATATTTAATAATAGATTAACGCCAGGCAAATCAACAACAATAATTCGGGGTGCTCCAGCCTAGCCCGCACCAGATTAGAGAATAGACAATCCGAGAGTCGGAGGATCATAGGCGGGGTCGTCGGCACATACCGACACAAAGACAATCGGAATATCCGCTCCGGTCCGACCAAGTTTGCTGGATAAAGGCTGAATTATATAATATCTAGAAACGTCATTATTACTTAGTAACGCTAGCACCTAATATCGACTTTCAACTGCGTGCTACAATAGCTTTATGATCATCGAAGCAAGCACATTATCGGATTATTCCGAAGAGCATAACACACTACAGTAATACTGCGCCTTGTTTCTTATTCCTAAGATTCACAATCACTACAGTAATTTAAAATAATGCCCAACGAACTCTATGGCTTGATCTCCAAATATGTGCGAGAACCCTCAAAATTGTTGGACTCCATTGGAAATCAAGCCCAGTACGTAGGAGTCAAGAGTTGAAAATGCACAGCCGTAATTCAACCGGTTCTTGGCAGGTTTCCTAGTGTAATGGTTATCACAGCGGATTCTGATTCCGCTAATCTGGGTTCGATTCCCAGGGAGACCTTAAGAAGTAACATTTTTGCATCGAATATTTATTTAAATTCTTGTTTCCATTTCTATTCTGTGAAAAAAAAAAAGGCTTGCAAGGCGAACGTTGAGGAACCCATCTAGATAGGAAATCGAGCTTTCGGGTAGGGAAATCTTATAACTATCAATAAATATATTATAACTCTTATTATCCCAGTCTCGCATTACAGTTGAAACCCCCCGCGGCGCTAACATCTCTAGGCATCAAGAATAATACTATACCCAGCTGCGTGAATAGAAATTGCAGAAACAGAGCCCTCCCTTGAAGAATAAGATTCCACCCGAAAAGCTGAGAGATTTAAATGCTTTAGGTTAGGGATAGAGGAAACAGCGTTTGAAAAAATGCATAGGAGTCACCTGATAGGTTGAGAGTAATTAACTTGGGATACGCGTAGTTGGGGTATTCGGGCTATTATTCTATAACTTCATCTTTTACGTACTTGCTCTTGATCTGGTGATACCGGGCGATACTGACCATTCCAACAAAAATACCACGAAGAGCAACTCTAAACTCTGGGAAGATCCCAACACTACTAACATCGAAGGCGTGATACAAATATTGTGCAGTGTAACTGGGTATGACATTATTACACTTCTAGAATGTTTATGTCTGCAGCAATGAGCCGTGTTTAGTACTGATATATATGCTGGTATGTTAAGAGCGATTAAGACATGAAAACAATAGATTGTCCTCGGGGGTCCGGATCTTATTCCTACACGTGATATCAAACATATGTAGATATAAAGTGTCGCGTAGAAGTGGATCATATATATATACCGTTAATTCCAGCGTGGAATTAACGGCGTCGTTTTTTCCGTGACATAAAGGCTAGAACCGCGCTGACTAGAGGGAGGTTGCTCATCAGTAAATAACCACCAGGAAACACAGATGATCTCGCACTTGGTCCTCTTCGTTGTAATTCATACGTAACTTGGTAGATAGGCGCACGTAATCCAGTCCTACTAGAACCTAGAAACAGGTTCCTTAGCAGCCTATGGGAGTTACTCAACGGCATAAACCTACTAAGCAAAGGATGACAACAGCTACATATTCCAAGATCCTTAGACCATACCCTAACAAAACACATCAAAGACTAACATAAGGAAAGATGGGCCGACGGCCATCTTCAAGGACGTCACCCGCGGGAATAGTCATCTAGATCTCAATCTGAACTAGAACTTTGGGGGGGGGGGCGAACACACGGTTCCTGATCAACCAAAGCCAGAACAGCCAGAGTACGGGGGCCCACTATCACCGACATCTTGCTACTAAGCCCGGGACTCTAACGTTCCAGTATATACATCGACCCTAATCCAGCCACTCCTAGCAAAATAAATATGTCCTTACCCCGGAGACTCGACTTGAAACAAACCCTATCCCACGAGCCCTTCAGATGGAAGCACTGCCAGTAGCGGCTGCCGGGGTCCAGGTGCTAACACTACTAGGGCCGGTCGGGGTCTCGTTGATGGCGTCGTTGTTCCGTGAGCACCCGCTCTTGGCGACGAGGGCCGCGGGGCACGCGACCTGCTTGAACGTGACGCCGGGGTTGTCGGCGCCGCCGAACCAGTCGAAGCGCCAGTAGCAGCCCGCCTTGAGGTGCTCGGGGAAGCTGTCGCAGGCCGAGCGGGAAGTCACCCCGCCGTATCTCTCGCCCCAGCCGTTCTGGGGCGCGCCGTACTGGTCGGTGCAGGCGTTGAATAGACCCACGCCACCGCCGGGGATCTAGGCCATGTTAGGAACACATTGGGAGCACTTGTGTATATACCGAGGGGCAAGGGGTTATTAAAGGAGAGCCATAAGGAGCAGATGGCGGACACGCTTGCGGCAATCAAGAGTAGAAAGCGCTGCAGCGAAAGAAGGCCTATGACAGAACTGGGAAATTAGAAGTTCAACATACCGCAAGATCGAAATGGTTTTGTCCTAGATCACCGCCAGTGTTACTAGCTTGCACGATCATCTTCTTTCCGGCGACGGGTCCGCTGGTGAACGTGAGCTCGTAGCAGGCGCAGCACCACGTCATCTCCGTCTGGCCGGAAATACGCACGGCGGCCCATCCGTAGCTCAGGTCCTGACTAACGGCCCATGGGCTCTATTTACGAATCTGGAGTTAGTAAGTGTCATCTATTGTAGAAAAGCGGGAAGGGCTCAAGGGCCTCTGGAAGTAACAGGAGCGGAAAACCCGTAATTAGGCAACTTATGCCCTTGGTAGGACGTCAGAACGGGGAGTCAGAAGCTCTGGTATACTGACCTGGTTAGAGCACATGTAAGCCGAACCGCCCGAGTCGCATCCTGACCTAGTGGCGCCGTTGTCGTTGAGTGGGGAGTCCGATCTCGAGCACGTGCCGATGAGCTTTCCACTGTTCGTCTTCTGCGACCACGCGCACGAGGGCTTGCAGCAATCCCAGTAGCGCGTCGTCTGCCCCGAGCCGGAAGCGCCTTGCGACGAGGCAAGTCCGGCGAGGGAGAGCGCCGTCAGTGGGAGGTGCTTGATCTGCATTTCGAAACAATTCCGGCTCAAGCCCTGATATGTATGTAGTAAGATGTTGCGATTGTTATGCCACGATGTAACTCAATCACGTCTATCGTTAAACACTACCTATCCAGGCGACGAGGGAGTGGCACATCGACAATAGGTGTATACATGAGGGCTTTAGGATGGGGCTTTAAAGAAGGACCGAGTCCTATTAGTACCGTCCCGGCCAAAGAGACCAAGTGCAACCAACTATATCACAAACTCGTCGGAAGGCTACAAGACTATGCGCTCCAGTAGGGTAAGCTCCGTCGCTAATTGTACAATATGAACCAGAGTGCATTACCGGGGTAGAGGCGAGAATGTTACGACGGTATATAAACTCTCCACGGGCTATATTGTCAAATCAAGAGCCATGTCCTGAAATGCCTCGGAGTAGGCATGAGGCGATTATAACGCCTGGCGGTGAGGAATGTCGGCCCGAGTTCTATATGTATGTGAATTTGATCTGGTGATGCAATTTAGAAAAACGGAACATAGCTGCTGGCAAAATTGGGGGCATCTGGCAAAAAGGCATCGATCACGCACCATGGATCTTGGCCCTGGATACATGAGATTAATATGAAGACAGGTGCGTAGTTCCATGTTATTGGTTGGGGACTGGGTAGATCAAGCCTCATTCCCCGCGTTTGTAAAGCTCGGCTCCAAGGGCCAGCCGCAGTCAGACCTCCGGTTCCCGACCTAACCATTCAGAGACTTCGAGGTAATGCTACGAATACCGGTATACCATTTAGACGGTATAGGTTAGGCGATATAGAAAACAGAAGTATAATGTGAAATGGAAAATAATCTTCGATTTTGGTTTATTCTTTAGGATAAAGACTACCATACGTCTTCACTAGCATTAGAGCATTGTAAGCAAAGAGGAAACCGCATCCTCAACCTAAAGCCTAGCATTTTGAGTGCATCACACCTTGTTCTGATGGGCGATTCCGCTTAATAGTCATCACGGCGCTGTCGTCGGCCGTCGATTTCATCGCCAACGCGATCGATGATTTGTCCTAGAAAGCCACCACCACGACCGGATTCCTCCTCATCTTCGCGACGGTCTTCACGACCGTATTCGTCCGAGCGTCCATACTCATCCGATCTCTCATAATCGGAACGTCTATATTCGGATCTTTCCTCACGTTCATAATTGTCGGATCGTCCTCCGTGGCCGCCGTCGTCCTCACGTCCGTAGTTGTCAGATCGTCCTCCATAACCACCATCATCCTCACGTCGTCGTTGCCAACCGCTGGACTCTTCGTAGCTATCCTCATTACCCTCGTATCGACGTTCGGTGCGCTCCTCATAATTGCCGCTATAGCTAGGACGAGTCTCAACCCGCTCTTGGTAGCCGTAGCCTCTGCCGCTATCGTCTTGCTCGTAGCGGCTATACTCTGAGCGTTCGCCTCCACCGGAGTAGTGGGTCTCGCTGAGATTGGCTTGCCCGTAGCGGTCGTCGGAGCGGCCGTATTCAGTTCGGCTTTGAGCATAGGAACCATCGTCATACTGTCGCCTGCTCTCAAATGATTCCTTTTCTTCGTTTTTGAACGCACCACCAAGTAGCGAGCTACCGATTTGACCGAGAAGTCCTCCACCAAATCCTTCATCACCACCTCCTCCGCCACCGCTGGGTAGCTTAATTTGGCCGCCTGTCTGAGACTCGACTGCGCCTGAGATACCACCTGTGAGCCCCTGGAAAATGGCACCGGCTGCGGCACCGGCAATGCGGTCCTCCACACTTCCGCCACTTGCGAAGTTCTTCTGCATACCAAGAGGTTTACCGCAACCATGACCAGTATCATGCACACCTTCCTTATGATTTTCGCCACGCATTACACCTTCGCGGGAGAGTTTCTGCCGATACTCATCTTTGGCGCCTTCATCCATCTCGTTCCACCATTCTTCGACACTACGGAACATCATCTGTCGGCCATCTTCGGCGCCATCCTCACCCATGTGGCGTTGGGCTGGGTGATGAAGGACACCATTGATGATTCGGTTCAAAGTACGATCGATGTCGACACTTTCGTCGTCCCAAGCTTCCATCAGTTGGGGAACAACCCAGGTTAAAATCTTACTCGCAGTTTTGCCCGCAATCTCGTTGAGAATCTAGTAGTAGTTAGTATATATCTACACTAAACAAAGGCCTAGGTTAGGAACGTTACATTTGAAAAATGGTCCTTAGACAGCATCGAGTGAGTAGGATCAGAGGACTCATCGTCATTGAACACAACGTGCTGTTCATTCTCGCTGCTGGCAATAATTTCATGTGAACCAGTTGCAAGCTCGTTCTTGACTTGCTGAATGATGGGCAAAACGAAAGGCGCAATAATGGTAAAAACCCACACCGAAAGCTGTTCTTCAAGTTGTTCGATGATCTGGGGTAAGATGGGGATCTTCTCGATAGCCTTCGAGATGCTCTTCATAAGGTCATCATGAAACTCGATGGCGGGGATTATCTGCTGAAAGACCTGCTGGGCGTAACGAGTGAATTCCTCGGGTTCTCGAGGGGAGATCGAAGTATTCTCTAGTTGTGCGGCTTGGGCGTTAGACTGAATATCGTTCATTTTCTGCTTCTCGTCGTCATCGCCAAAGACACCGTCTGGAATTTTGTCAAGAAGATCTGCTAGGATGCTAGTATCGTCGTGAGAGTGCTGTTCCAGAGTTCCTTCGAGCTCTTGAATCTCGTTCTGGGTCAACTTATCCGACACTATCCATTGGGTAAGTCAGATACTGTATCATCGGTTTTGTGTGAATATGGTTGGTACCTTCACCAGTGACGGAATGGAGGAAATCTACTCCACCAAACGTTCCTGTAACAATCGGCCAAACTTCATGTCGGACACCGGGAATTTGCAACTGGGTGCGGCTACCCACATGAGGAAACACATCACGCTCGCCCATCTCGATTAGGGCAAGCTCGGTGTAGTTGCTATGAGCAAGGAAATCTAAAACGTTATACATCAGAACAGTGTTCTTGCGGTAACCTATCGCCTACCAGCCTTGTACTCTAGCTTACCTTCGAGACAGTGAAGACCGGTTCCCAATAGCCGCAGTGCCTCGTAGAAGTCGGCCTTATTATTGTCGTTCTTGTAGCCCCGGACGAGCTCAATGCTCTTGCCAAAGAGGCGCCGAACGTGGAGAGCAGAAGTCATAATGTCTAAGCGCTCGTTCGCAATATAGTTCTTCATGCCGGTTTCCTCATCAATCGCAAGTTCGACTCTCTCGTCAACAGGGCCACGCAATGCTCGGTGGTATCGGCGAGCATCTTCGTTGTCGGCGTAGTTCTTGGGGTTGTCGATGTGGTCTTCGGGGCGGTAGCAGCCTAGACGTTCCGCTGTAACTTCAAACTCCTTGGAGCCATAGCCAAAACTCATGAAACCTAGGACGCAAAGGAGGAGACGAATGGCCTCGGCAGAGACTGATTTGACGGTCCCCACGTCAATCGCTTGCGAATAGTCACGAAGCCAATTTCCGAAATAGACACGCGAAACCATTATCTTGTTGAACTTCTTGCCGCCGACGGCACGGGCCATAAGAATGGTAAGGAGGGTATCTTCGATATCGCCATGGCGCCCTGTCGTGACCTAGGCGTTAGCGTGCATACCAGAGAGTACCTAGGTAGTCTTAATAACATGTATAGAAAGTGATAAGTACGAACAATTTTGGCCCTCGACCTTGGAAATGCCAGCGATGTTACCAGCACCGAAAGCAAGAGCCGGTTGAGCAAAGATGAGTAGAAAAGCCAATCCCAGGAGACTGGGGTAAAGCTTCGAAGAGATCATGGTAGTGGCCTCGGGTTTCTGTCGCAATAATCTAATGATATTGAATGGGCGAAGAGAGGTGATATGATTTAGGAAGACGAGAGAATACAAGGAGGGAGGGTATGTATGCTAACTGCCCGAGGAGAGGAGGGCTGGAGCAAGTGTGACGTTGTGGTGGTGAATAGCCCTAGCCTATCTGGATAATACAGCTAGAAAGGAGGGGGAGGGGCAGAGTCAGTGCAGTTTGATCGCCCTGGCTACTACCGCCCTGGTACCACCAATTATCCTTGTCTCGTACGGGTCGGGTTTTGTTGTATGTCGTACTATCCAGCCTACTAGCTGGCGCGTCCGTAATGCTAGGTGCACTCAGATGCGCCCGTGATACTATGAGATCGCCGTTTGGACTTCGTTGGAGGGGCTTTGGAGGGGTTCTCGAGGCCAAGATTGGTTGATCAAGGCTGCCAAGAGAGACGCCAAGAGCAAGAAGAGCATGGTGCGAGTGGAGAGTACCTATAGTACAGTAGACTGAATAGACAGTTTGGTAGAGTACCTGAACTAAGAGACAAAGAGATCCCTGATTTGGTCACATATGAAACCTGACCTGTTCATCACCGGAAACCCATCGTAACCTTTTGACATCATGTACCGTATTAGGACCTGTAGTGCATGATAAATGATGTTGCAGCATGATTGGCGGATGGTATCATATTTTGAACTTGCGGTTAATAGGTACGTATGCCTGATGTAGGAGTACGTGGTATCCAGGTACCTGTACCTATTCACCGATGGCAACACGATGGAGAGAATTAATGTATTCACGTGTTGATTGTGCGATGTAGGTGTCTACCAAAGTGAGTGGAAGGAATGGGAACTGCAAATGCGTGCGGGCCAGGCGGTTTAATACAGCGAGGTTAGAAGTTAGTGCATACTACCTAAGCCACCTACTATATATACCTACTACTAGTATGTACGTTACCTATAGCTGCGTGGTATGTATAATATAAGCAGGTCGTTCGTTATCTTTAGATCGAGATCTTGACAACCCGGAAATCTGGTTTGGCTCAAAGACAGCTGGTGGAAGCTTAGTCTATGCAATGTAGGTGATGGCATGATCCATTTTTAGTATTAGTAGGTCGGAAAATGGAGGAGGGGCTTAGCGGATCAACTTGGCTCCGTAGCCGACCTGTAATGTGTTATGTGCTGTAGGGAGGTAAGCTCCGCTCCGGGTTTCAAGTTGTAACCCACATGTATAACGCGTCGTGGTGCCCATAAACAATCTCACGATGCTATCATTAATACACACTTACACCCTAACATTCTCTACTAGCTAGAAAGCTACAATACTGAGCAAGAAGATATCTATAACTAAGCGACGTTAGTAGTCATTGCATTTTCCTCCCCTATCTACACGACCTTGCTGTGTATGCCTACCTGGCTAGGGGTAGTACATGGCTTGACTTGAAAAAACTGATAGCTAGATTTTAATGAATGCTTCTTTGACAACTTTCGTTACTGGACTCGGATGGTAGGTAAGTAACATATGCAACTATTCAAGGTAGTAATCAGCCTACTAGACCTAAAAGCCATAGGTACCTTTGCATGTTAGCTAAAGACAGACTAGATGAGTGTAACAACATATATATTCATCTCTAGGCAAAAAAACGCCTTGATTATCAAGTCCCAGTTGTAGTTATAAGCTTGGTTACTGGTATAATGACCAGCATCAATAGCTAAAATAAGTGCTGTGCTTTTATACTCGTTTGTTTTTGAAAGGTTTACAATGTAAACACAGGTCTAGGGCTGATTGGATCAGATCTTCTGTGTTATCTATCACTGATACGTTTAACCGATATTGGCCTGTATAAACTGGTGTGTTATATCTTGATCTTCAGATGGGACGATGCACTGATGTGGGATTTCTACGCTCGACACTTCTGCCTATTATTAACGGGCTCACTACCACTCCTAGCTCTACCAATGACTATAGTGGCTCCGGGTGTAAGTGGGCTAAATGTAGTTTTCAATGTCAGAAAGGAGTTGATTCCATTTGGTCCACCATTGCACCGAGGAGGAATAGAAATATGTGGCTGGAGCACGGTATAAATGATCCGCAAGAGATGAGATGTGTAATGAGCTTCGGATATGAGTCGGCTTGCTGTGGTGGGATCTTTGCGCACGATAGGAGGTAGGGTGATGTGCACCATCTCGTACGGGTCTGCTGTACATTGACGTAAGTAGGTACATAGGTAGGCGGATAGGCAGATAGGCAGGTAAGTGAGTAGCTTATGTAGGTAGCTAGAAGGTACTTAGGCAGAGAGGAAATGCTGGGTATTTGTAGCTGCTTGTAGGCAGCCAGAGTAGTGGGTTACTCGGAAGCGTTCTCAAGGTGAAATGAGCTCTAATGAGCACTGAAATTACCTTGGTTTTATTGTAGCAAGACACCACACGCTGGCTAGCAACAGTGGGCTGGAGGAAGAAGGAAAACAGACAATTCCAGGCGTTGGGAAATGGGGGAAGAGCACTGAAAATTGGCGTTAGACTGAGGTTGGGGGATGCGTTTGACCCTGAAAGCGACTGGGCGGGGGGGACACTGGCATGGTTAACCGGCAATTGCCGGCGCTGTTCTATGGCGATATGGCGATTGCTGGAGCACACAGTGACACTTGCGCAATCAGTCTTGGAGGGAGGCTCTGCCACTCCAGAGCTGCGACTAGAGCTGCGACTTAACCACCGATTCCTGCACTGGCTTCTCAGACCCCCAAACAGGCCTGAACCAATCAACTAGCAGATGGCGTCGGCCTGGTGCAACCCTCACTAGTACCTCCTTCATCCACACCAGTCCAGTGCTGATGCTGACAACACGACACTGTACCTACCTTATGCACTAATCAAACACACTGAACAACAACATGTGCACATATACCTCCTCTACCTACTAATTCTCAGGGCCTACACTATAATCAGAAGAGCATATTGAGAGGTTCCCAAACACACTTCCTTCTCGTCAGAGTACTACATCAACATAGCAATAAACAGGACATTAAAAATAATATGGACTTAAAAAGTACCTGTGATTTTATAAACTAGGATTATGTATATTTTAAGTAAGAGGTACCTGGGTACTAAGGTAGTAGCAACAATAAAGACGGCTATGAAAAGCGAAGTAACTACACCTGGGTGGTTTCGGTGTTTTCGGTGTGCCTAGTGGACTAAGTGGATGGATGGTGGGATCACTGATTCAATTATTATTATTATTTTCTTCTCTCTCTCTGCCTGTACACTACGCTACCTAATGATTACTTTCCCTTTCCCATTTTTTACGGGGCGATTGGGGACGCACTGGATCAGTCAAGCAAGCAGCTGGGCACTGCCCATGGCTCAAAATCTCTTCTAGCCCCTCTTGCCATAACAAAATCGTGCAACCCCTCCTCCACTCATATAAGTCCTTAAGTACCGAAACATTACAGCACTACATCCAGCGTCATTCGAGACGCGTTGAAGCTCTACCACACCAACAACGACACCAACCAGACACTTACCTATAGAAGCGCACCTGCAAACTACAACATTATAAAACCTGCAAAGCAATATGCCCCAACACCTGAAAAAGTATTCAACAGTTTTGGAGTAAATATTTATTATTAAATCTACCAAACAGGAGGGACATGTTATGCATTGTGTTCATATGATACAAAGGTGTGAAAGTGAAAGTAGGAAGGTAGGAAGGTAGGTAAGTAGGTAAAGTACCAGGTACTTGTCAGTCAACTGAGCAATAAAACTGCAATGTGCTGCAGCGTGGAGTGAGGGTACAGTGCAAGTGCGGACAATGGAGTACATAATAGCTTTGTGGTAGGTAGTACGCGAGAAAAAAAAAACAGCCCAGAAAAATAGGCTAAGCCCACAGGGGAAAGCCATGCCCTCTTCCTCTTACACAGCAACTATACTAGTGTACCGACCTAGGCTATCTACCTAAGGTAGATAAATGCCTTAGGTACCTACCGTGCCTACCCACTTTCTACACATAGCGTAGGTACAAGTCTTGTGCCTATACCTCTCTCATCCTCCCCATCCTCCCACCTGCATCCAGCGCACCCAGTACATCCAGTACAGCCAGTGCACCCCCCCCATCCATCATCAGTGATCGTGCGAAATCAGCCAGCCTGGGCAGCCACCATATTTAGAGGGCTGCCCCTCCCGCTTCAGCGCGCTCCCCCCGTAGGTTTCCTAGTCTTCCTGTTCCCCGAGTCTCTTCCCTCTCCCCCCATCCGACAGCTATTCCGCTATTCCATCTTCAAGCCCCAGTACAAGACAATACCTAGGTGATCCAGCACGTCCAGCATATCCGACACATCCCATCACCTTAGTTACTTATAGTAGGAGGATCCAGCATCCTTCTGAGACCCAATATCAGCAACCCAGCAGTCCAGCAATCCAGTACTGCAGCACTCCAGCACATGCTAGGATAACGCCACAATCTCACCCAGAATTCCTCGAGACAACCCGACTGACCACCAGCCCACGGCGCACTGGCTCTGCTCTGCACCGAGCACAGGCAATCAAATCAGTATCGGTCAATTAACAATTAATCAATCAATCACTCACCCAAACCAGCCCACCAACCAACACTGCATTTCACCTATAATAGTGGCCCACCCCCAGGCTTCGCTCACGCGCCCCTCCCTCTTCGCTGCTGCTGCTACACTTAATGGCTCGCCCCAAGAAATCAGACGGCCTCAAACAGCCTGCACCCGTCGCGCCCGCACCCGCCATGGTTCCAATGCCAGCTATGCCGATGCAGCAACAGCATCAACAGCTTCAGCAGCACCAGATGACTCCCCAGCACCAGATGCCCCAGGCTATTGCTCAGCAGCCTCCCATGCAGCCCATGCAAGGCGCTCTGCCGCCTCAACAGCGCACCATCGGTATTGACGAGTTCATCAGAGTCCGTGATAGCGTAAGTTACCCCCAATCAACTAGGTCTTGTATGTATCAAGTGCGCATCATATTTCTCCCACAACCTCTGTCTACTTGCCTACCTACTCATTATTTGTCCACTATCACCCCTGCTATCACATCTCCTCATCCCATCAATCTTTGCAAGCTGTGTGTACAAACAAAGCACCATCATGACCACCAACACCACCACCACAGCAATAACACCATACAATATCGTGGTTGCGGTGGTGTTGTGTTGTGTATCTAGTTGTATTACCAATCTGTTCGTTGAAAGAGATACTATGCATCCTTGCTAACAATCACTGCGATGTTGCGGGCGATGCATATGATTCCTCTGAGGATAATGCTCACCAGTCTGGAACACTCGACTTGGATTGTATATTGATAACACTGCCTGGGACACCATAACCTTATTCCATTACGTTCAATTTTTTACCAAGCACATGGCACACTCAATACCTCAATACGCCAAGCCCCCTTCCAAATATTTAGGCCTCGTTTGCTAATGTGATCATCAGGTTCACCAACGGTTCAATACCATCACTGCTCTTATGAAGAATTTTGCCGATGACTTTGTCCGCCAGACTAATCTGCTCATTGGAGAGCCCGCTCCCTTTGATAATGGAGCGGGAGCATCTATGCAATCCCTAGTCGCCTCACTCGATGGAATTGGCGGCCAGCTCAGCGATCTTCTGCCACACGGAGAGGAAAAGAAGGAGCGTAAGAAGCGCACTCATGATCCTAATGCTCCTAAGCGGCCCTTGACCCCGTACTTCTTGTATATGCAAACGGCCCGGCCGATTATCGCCAACGACCTAGGTGCTGATGCCCCCAAGGGCGCTGTGCAGGAGGAAGGCCAGCGCCGGTGGTCTTCTATGTCACCAGGAGAGAAAGTAGTAAGTTTAAATCTCCCAGACGGGGTTCTTCCATGTTCGGAGACATGGCTAACCTCAATTATAGGCATGGAACAACGCGTATCAGTTCAACCTCCGCCTGTACAATGCGCGAGTTCACTCGTACAAGGCGGGAAACCCTGACGCTAGGAACATGACCGACGGCGATGCTCTTAATTATGCGGATGCCAACGGTATTGCCCAAGCTGATGTTGTTACTGACGATGCCATGGCTCCCAATGACCAAGAGGCCATCGCAGAGCAACTCCAGATGGCCACCCCTTCCATTACTCAGGATGACGGCACCAAGACCCCCAAGGGAAAGACGACTAGAAAGCGAAAGAGCACGGCTGGTGATGTCGACGATGGCGAGAGTAGCGCTGCTAAGAACGCGACACCAGCCAGCCCCGACAAGAAGCGCAAGCGTCAATCAAAGGTACCGGATTTTGAGGAACCTAAGAAGTCCGCTCGTAAGAAGAAGAACTAGAGATTCCCCCTCTAGTCTTCTCCTTTGTTTTACTTGCTCTTTTCTAACGAGTTATCTCCTTCAGCTTCGAGATACCTTGTCATGATTCCAGATAATCTCTGGGAATTGTTTATAGAGAAACCGGGTGTCACTCTTGTTGAGATCCTATACTCTCTTTTCTCTGCCTTATTCCAATTCCACTTGGCTTACGGCAATTGTATGAGTTACGAAAACTTCACTCGGCGAGGTTGATCAGGTAGAACAAGGCTCCTTGGAGATCTTTAAGGTTGTTTGTAGGTAGTGAGGCGTTCAGGTCTGGATGGTCACGTACGGGATTGCGCTGTGTACTTAAGTAATCGCATTAAAAAACGAAGAGGTTAACTGTGTATAAATTTTGCTTGGCTTGTCGCCAGGAGTTGAGTCGTGCGTGATTCGGTGTTCCACAGAGAGAAGCCTCATGCATTTTAGTGGACTATGCACCACGATCTACCTAAGTGAAATAGGTATCTGTTTAGATTAGGTACTAGATGGATTTCCCTGAAGTACAACTTGATCGACCAGGTGTTTGTATTCAAAGACAGGCTTGAGCTTCAAATAAGTGCCTAGAAGATAAGCTCAAACACGGTGGGTAGACTTGATAGGACGAAGGGCTCACCACCAAGTAAAGTACGTTGTACTACCACGAAAATATAAGAACCGTATCACCTAGAAGATAACTAGCCTTCTACAGTCAATCCACCACCCTACCTAGTGTATGTTAAGGCATGCTCATAGCGGATGGCCAATTTTGTTACCAGCATTACCCACTTGTTACCCAGAAGTTCCTGGACCTGCTCGTCTTTATAGCCCTAAGTAGATAGACGGGCTTTACACCTAGTTCTGTTAGAAGTACCACTACAACCAGGCCGACTAGAAACCTACTTGGGTATTCTCCGCGCCTGTTTGGTCGCTACCTTAGGTAGACTACTATGTACATTAGGTATATATGGATTGGATAGGTACCCAGGCTCAGTACGCAAAGAAATCATAGCAATTCCCGTGTCGAAGAGGCACGATTCATATGCTCAAGCCCGCTGGACATAACCGCGTATGTACACAGTTGACGAAGATTTCTATAAGGTAGATAGATACACATCACATACATAAGTACACACACACAATCCACGAGGTGTATATGGCGTCACACCGGTACTTATTGCCACTAAGATGCCTATAACAAATATAGTAATATTCAGGGACTTTGGGCAGGTAGTGGACTAGACTATCGTCGGCTGCCAGTCTGCCCAGAAGATCGATGTCAACCCCAACTAGCCAATCATCTTACATCAATTTCGGTCAATCGAACACCTACAATGTGTAGCTGAACCAACCCAGATTTTCCCTCTCCCTCTGCCTCCTAGCTAGTCGTTTTACTTACCTGAACCCTACTCTAGGTCTACATCCAGCACTTAGCTACAATGCCTAATATGGCTCCAGCGCTTCTGTGTGCTGAACCTGTTTACGATACAATCTCAGCCAGTGGCTCCCCCGTGATTCCTCTGTCTTAAGTACCCAAGCGAACACCTAGTAGACTGGAAGACTCGAGGGATAGTTAAGTATCTACCTATACACGTACCTAGTACCTATATACCTACCTGATACCTACTTAAGCGCCTACAGGTAGGAAGTAAATATCTACATACCTCTAACTAAGCCACTGAACTACCTATTCCCAAAGAGTAATGTGCACACTGTGGGCGGTATAGAGAATCCAGCATGTGTTATTCAATACACCCACGCCCGTCAGGTAGACACTATAGTCAAGCTTGTAGCAATAACCAGCAACCCCGAACAGGTGCCTAACCTAAGTTAGGTCCTCGCTTCAACACCTGCCGTAAGAGAAATGAAATCCTAGCATTAACATTGGGGGGATTTCTATACGCTAAATCTCATCGCATCATGTCGAAGAGATTTCCAAATGCCAATGTAGCGACCCCATCCTGACCAGATATCTTAGAATTGGTCTACGAGCTGGATGCCTGTCTAGGCGTATTACCAGTCGGTGCCGGCCTCGATAGCATGCGGTGGTATCTCAACCTTGCAATTGCCCAAGACATAATCAACTAAGTACTCAAGGTAGGTACACAAGGCAAGCGGGTAGGTAGTTACCTAGTAAGTCCTAAACCAAACCCCTCGACGTAAAATACCTAATCTAACTCATCAAATATAACGCCCTCCTGCTCACTTATTCCCCCCTATCCCCATCACCATCCCATCTTATCCTATCCTATCCATTTCCTTCATACCCCATCCCCCCGTCCCTCCACCCACATCAATAGACAAACCAATCCTGCGCAAGCGGCAGCTCGGTAGCGGGCGCGGCAGTGCAGAGCTCGCCATCGGCTTCGACGGTGTATCGTTCAGGATCGACCTTCATGCGGGGCATGGCGTCGTTGAACGCCATGTCCCTCTTGCTGACGGAGCGGCAGCCGCGCACGGGCTCGATGCACTTCCGCAGCCCGTAGCTCGCGATGACGCCGCTGGTGACGCTGGCCTGCGAGACGAAGACCACGCTCGTCGACGGCACGAGGGGCGCGTACATGGGCCGCGCGATGACGGGCTGGACCGTGGGGATCGACGCGTTGGGGTCGCCCTACGCACGGTAGATGGTGAGTAATGAAGTATATGAATATAAGTATACATATAGCTGCTGTGCTTTAAATGTGAGATGGAGAGAGGGGGAAGGGGACCAGGGTGTATCCTAGTTGAGCAGCTAGCTAGCAGAAGGGAATATGGAGGGAAGGTACGATACCAGACGCGAAAAGTTCAGAATACATAAGGCCATAAGCGTAAACTAAGTTTTCCGCTCTACCGAGTATAGAACAAAAAAAATAGAAAATAAACATACCATCTGCGCCCAAGCGATCAACCCGCTCTTAACGACCGTGCTAGGCTTCGCGCCGAACCAAGCCGGGTCCCAGAGGACGAGGTCGGCGAGCTTGCCGACCTCGATGCTGCCGATGAGATGGCCCATACCCTGGGCGCGGGCCGGGTTCACCGTGTACTTGCTGATGTACCTCTTGACACGGAAGTTGTCGGCGCCGGTGCCCTGGTCCTCGGGCAGCGTGCCGCGCTGCACCTTGTTCTTATGCGCCGTGTTCCAGGTGCGCATGATGACCTCGCCGCAGCGGCCCATGGCCTGGGAGTCGGAGGACATCATGCTGATGGCGCCGCGGTCGTGCAGCACGTCCTCGGCCGCGATGGTCTCGGCGCGGATGCGCGACTCGGCGAACGCCACGTCCTCAGGGATGTCGCGCGACAGGTGGTGGCACACCATGAGCATGTCGAGGTGCTCGTCAAGAGTGTTGCGCGTGTACGGCCTCGTGGGATTCGTACTACTCGGCAACACGTACGGATGCTCGACTACAGAGATGATGTCGGGCGCGTGGCCGCCGCCCGCGCCTTCCGTGTGGTATGTGTGGATTGTGCGGCCCTTGAATGCCGCCAGCGTCGACTCGACGTACCCGGACTCGTTAAGCGTGTCGGTGTGGATGAGACACTGCACGTCGAGCTCGTCGCACACCTGCAGGCAGGCATCGATGGCCGCCGGCGTCGTGCCCCAGTCTTCGTGGAGCTTCAGTCCGCATTGGCCCGCGATAACCTGCTCGCGGAGCGCCTCTGGCGCGCTGTCGTTCCCTTTCCCTGTGATGCCGATGTTCAGCGGCAGCTCGTCGCAGGCTTGCAGCATCTGGCGCGTGTAGTGTGCGCCGGGCGTGCAGGTCGTTGCGGATGTGCCGGCGCTTTTGGCGTTGTCAGTTTATAAAGAAGACGAGAGAGAAATAGGAAAGGGGGAATGAAAAGACAGAAGAGTCTCCCCTTCACAGCACTATAATAAGGGATGAAATAATATAACATGGAACTCACCTAGGTCCTACGCCACCACCAAGCAAAGTCGTGATGCCAGAAGCAATAGATTCTTGCGCCTGCTGGGGGCAGATGAAGTGAATATGAGAGTCCATACCCCCAGCCGTGACGATCTTGTTCTCTCCAGCGATGACATCTGTGCAGCTACCCACCACCATACCATCCGTAACACCATCCATGACATCTGGGTTTCCCGCCTTCCCAATACCGACGATGAGGCCGTCCTTGACGCCGATGTCGGCCTTGTAGATGCCCGTGTAGTCGACGATAAGCGCGTTCGTGACGACGAGATCAAGACTATCAGCGTCGGCGCACCCGCTCATCTGCCCCATGCCCTCGCGCAACGTCTTGCCGCCGCCGAACTTGCACTCGTCGCCGTACACCGTCATGTCCTTCTCGACCTTGACCCAAAGGTCTGTCGAGCCGAGCCTCACGCGGTCGCCCGTCGTCGGGCCGAACATGGCGCGGTACGCCGCGCGGTCCATGGTAAACGGGATGACACCTGCCAAACCCGCGGTCGGCTGGGGTTCGTGCGCGAAGCCCGCCTGCTGCAGTTTCGTGATGATTTCATCGGCCCGGCTCAGATCCACATTTCCGGACGCGAGGTTGTTGCCGCCGCGGATCGCACGGTGTCCGCCGATCTCGACGAGTGTGACGGTTTTGGTGTCGCCGGGCTCGAAGCGCACAGAAGTGCCAGCCGGGATGTCGAGGCGGCAGCCATATGCCAGCTTCCGGTCGAACGAGAGTTGGGGGTTCACCTCGATGAAGTGGTAGTGGCTGCCCACCTGGATGGGGCGGTCCCCTTTACTCGTTACCTTGACCTTGACACGGCGCCGTCCTTCGTTGATGGTCACGCGACCCTTGACGACGACGACGGCGCCGGGGGCGTTTTCGGCATCATATGAGGATGCCGGGGGCTCGGGGAACAAGTCGGCGGACGGCACGGGCAGGAAGCTCCCGTACAGCGCCTTCGCCAGGTCCCCGTGCTCCGTCGCGATTGGGTTATGTACCGTTACTAGGTACGTGCCGGTCGGAAACGTGCCCTCGACCTGGATCTCATGCAGCGTGCTCACGACGGACGGCAGCACATGGCGGCGGCCCAGCATAGTCGAGCCGATGGACATGAGATCCGCCACCGTGTGCTGGCCATCGCGAA
The DNA here is from genome assembly GCA_022495195.1 of Xylaria digitata. Lineage (NCBI taxonomy): Eukaryota > Fungi > Ascomycota > Sordariomycetes > Xylariales > Xylariaceae > Xylaria > Xylaria digitata. Next base: position 127,269 of record MU376965.1, on the reverse strand, counting down.
TCAGTTCCTGGAGATTATTGGCGATGAGGGCCTACATGACACGCATTAATTAGCCCTTCTATCCATTGTTCCAGTTTATATGCAACCGTATCCATCGACGTGGTATTGTGCAAAGGCACTGAAGGGCCAAGACGCAACGCGCATGTAACAACACGTTCTCTTACGCAGTCGTTAGGTAATGCCAACTCACAGTCGCCTCTGTATGGTTCAACCTGACGCCTCGGGCGAGACGTTTTTGGGCGAGAAAGCCCAATTGGGATATGACGAGCTTGTCAAGCTAGAAAGAAGGGAAATCATTCCGCATTAGCCTCTGTGTTCTGTGTTTCACTTTCCATTCTCGTTCAATATCATATACCGGAAACCACAAAAAAATACGTTGTGGTGGTGAGATGGATGTCCCGACCATGCGTGGCTTGGCACGTTTTACGTTGCCAATCACATTCAGACAGGGGATCGAAGGCAACGAACCTCTTTCGGAACGAGATGCATCCTGAAGCCCGAACTTCTTCTACTCGATATTCAATTCTTCAGTGATAGTAACACATACGCAACCAAAAAGTCACACACGCGCCACATATAAATAAGTCTGGAGTCGTCTGTTCAAAGTTGGGGAATGCTGATATGGGCGCCATGCAACCTTATCGCGAATCTCTTAGCCCTCTCCTCGATCCAAGGTACCCCGCAGTGGCACATCAGATAAGGAACTTGAACGTGTAAAAGCAATGTATAATAGCAAACAGGGCATAGGTAGCGTAGGAAGCAGTTTAGTCCACACCAGCCTATTTAACCCATTGAATGTAGCCAAAAATCTGCTCTTGGAGTTAAAAAGCAAGGAAAAAAAAAGACTGAGCCTTAACTCGTAGAGCAATTTTAAGGTTATCCCCATGACACAAACCCGCCATCACCCAGTTTCGTGGGGTTCAGATGAAGGCAATCCCGCCAGTATAAGGGATCAGCTAGTTGAGACGGACATTGGATGTTGGACTTTCAACGTACTTCATTCACACATTATGATTCACGTCATATTTGATGTTGCAATATCAAGTATTCTGCACCTTATCAAAAAAAGTAAACTTCGTACAAGAATATCAAAGCAAAAGGTACACGAGAAGCGCTGCTCCACTAAGTTCTTAAGATACTCTCACCATAGGGTAAATGTACCTCGGATACCGTACCAGATATATATAACGCCGATGGCCCTTAGAACGCCGTTTTTTTGGTATCAAGAACCCACCAACGCCGATTGCTGGCCCCCTTCTCTATTACCACGTACAAGGCATCCCGTAAATAACCATCATAAAAGATTACGATTTCATTCCTCTTCAACTTCCTCATCCCAAGTCTGCCGTTCCCTCTTAATAAGGTCGGCCATGATCTCAGACTTGAAGATGGTACTGTCCGTGTCGGAGGCGCGAGGGACCTTGCCGAGATTCTCATCATCGAACACTGTTCCGATATTGTCGATCCATCGACGACGTCGTTCCATCAGTGTCTTGGTCACGTCACCAATCCCTGGTCGTGCCATACCGGTACCAGCACCACCTGCAGGATGACTACCACCGCCGGCACCACCTGGTCGTTTCGATTTCTTACTCTTACCCATGGTTCGTGTGCGTTTGAGGTATGCCCCCTGGACTTGGGTGTCTAGGTCTTCTAAGATGGTCTGGTATTCCTGATGTGCCATTCTCTCCTTCACGAGCTCGGTGAGTCTGGCCTTGCGAGCACCGTTGATGAGGATCTGCTGGCGCAGTCTGTCCTGGAGAAGCCGTAGGCGTGCAGCCACCTCGTCGTCAAAGTGGCCGTCATAGTCGCCATCAAAGCCCTCCTGCGGTAAGAATCCAATATGGCGAAGTTCTTGCTTGATGCGCTCGTCGACCTGTAAATAGTCAAGTTTCGGATGTGTGGCCTTCTTCCAGGCTTCGCTAGCTGATTCTGCCATGAAGGCCGCAGGAGGGATATTTCTACCCTCCTCTCCTGCAACGACTCCATTGACATCCCCGTTGACTTCTTCTTTCGCGTCAGAGTCGCCATTGATGCCGTTGGTCATTGGCTTATCTTCGCTCAGTTGTGCGCGTGCTTCCGGGCGCATGGCCTGTAGAAGACGCGACAAGACAGGGCCAACCGACAGCTTGTCCGTCTCCGCGACGTCGTCATCCATGTTATCGATAATACCGCGAGGTTGGTTGGGTGCCAGTTTATCCCTGCCTTGGCCGTTCGAGTCGATAGCCATTGCATTGTCTTCCTCTGCCCAAATCTCGGAGTAATGCTTCTTGCCTCGTTTAGGCATGACGAAGGGTGTCGCGCGGTCGCCCCGCTCCCGTAGGAAGGTGAGATCTTCTTCAGCAAATGGACGGAAGTACGGCTCGACGTACGTTGAAAAAGTACTGAAACTGATCTGATTTGTCGGTTTCGCATTACTGAAATCCTTATCCGGGGGGTCGCCAGCGATCTGATCAGCAAGGTCGGTCCTGGGGAACACGGCAACAGAGTACAGCTCTTTCAATTCATCGGTGGTCATGCCTGGCTTGGCGTCGAGGATTTGGTAGACGGTGGGATCGGGAAAGGTGGATGGATCTTCACCAAAGGTTTGGAATTGAGGAGCTTCGCGAGCTGGAGGCGCAAACTCGTCTTCTGAGGACTCTTCTCCTTCCTCATCCTCCTCTTCTTTATCATCCTTGTCAAGCTTCATTTTGTCATCAACCTCCATGGCGCCCGAGGTCGGTTGGGCGACAGGAGAAAGTGAAGAGCTAGCCGACTCGTTATCGCGAGACTGTTTGCGAGGTTTGCTGCTAGAATCGCGTAGTGGCGAGGATCGTTCTGTACACAGATCAGAGTCAATATCGAACTTTAGAATACCGTAGCAATTGTGTAGACGATATGGATCGCGAACAAGAATCAAAACAGGTAAAGCGATTAACCAAGTTCCAAGGGTTCATTAGACATTGGTTGAAGATAGGGAAATATCCAGCCTTAGAAACCTTGCGGCGGCACTCCAAAGCAACGGTGGTTGCTCAAGGGGGCATAAAACAAGCATAGCTTGTATACACAATGTGTATGCGTGGAACAACAAAAGTCACGGGCTGGTCTCTGCGCAACTACTCACCAATATTGTGGTCTCCCGGCGCGAGGCTCTCGTTTGCTTTTCTTTTCTTTTTATTAGGCTTCCCTCCCCCGTCGTGTGACGCCCCTTCCTTTCGCGACTCTGCTTTACTAACCGACTGCAACTCGTTCGCGAGGTGGCCTTTCTTCTCGGTAACAATCAAGCGCATAGCTTTATCGCACCAGCTCCCACGGCGGTCAATGAGGTCGGACAGTTTCTCCAATTTCAAGAGCAGGGCATCAAGAGTTTTGGAATCGGGGATGACGGCATTGGACGTGCTCTGGTCGATGATGTCGTCGTAGAGGATGTTTCGCACATGCTCATATTTGACGTCGAATAATTCGCTCTCGAGCAGTTCGACGGGCGGGATGCTAGCGGCTGCAGCGGCGGCGGCGGCGGTGGTGGTGCTGGTGCTGGTGGGCAGACTTGACATGGGGGTTGTGTTGCGACTACGCTGCGCTTTTCCACCTGAGGCTTTCTTGCCTGTGCCCTTTTGACTCGGGGCCGGCGGCATCGCGTGAGTGTAGAGGGGAGAGGGGACGAGGACGTATCAAAGATCAACCCGTTTCGCTAGCGCTCATGGTCGAGAAGAAACATCAATAAACGGCAGACTTGAATTACATTCGGCAAGTAAGGGATACCGTCACCAGGCGCGCGTATAATTACGTGATGGGCTGCTCCGGTCGATGGTGAGCATCGACTTTAGTCTAGTGTAGAGACCTAGTGTAGGTTAGACGGAATGGGGCGAGGAAGCTTGGCAAGACATTGGAAGACATCTTCTGGACCTCCCACACTCACATCATGTAAGCCACACTCTAAGAACTACGTAAGTAATTGTCCTATTGGTTTATACTACCTCGGTACCTACTTGAGTACCTACGCCTATAGGTAACAAAGTAGGTACCATATAGGCAAGTAGAACAGATAATATACATATTATTGTAGTAACTACCTAGCACCTATCTACTCTACAACCGTGACATCTGATTGGATGGATAAGCAAGCTAGACTGAAAGCATCGGGTGGCTTGACCTTGGCTCTTCAAAACCCCACTGTAATTATCACGTATTAAGTACTTACATCGTTACGTATGTATGTTAGATGTAGGTACATGTACATACATAGTAAGTACCTAGCTTGGTATCTGTGCACTGTTTCGTATGCTGTGCCACATTTGCTTTTGTACCTAGATAGGTACCATTTTATTGAGTGACCAGTAAAGTAAATAAATAGCTGACTAGACCACCATATCGCCAAAGCATCCAACTATTTGGCTGGAAAAAAAAAAGAAAAGGGGGAGGGAGAAAAAAGGACAATTTGCTCTCAAATTAGGAGAAGTTTTAATAAGTTGTATCTAGACTCACATGTATCTCGCAAATCGAACTATCATCAAAATCTAGGCTATACATTCAATCCAGATGCCTTCAAGCATTGCTTTTAATATAGTTCAGAGTATTATTACTGTTGATATACTGCGAAGAAAATGCTCTATTTTAAATTATTTGTCTCGTGTAGATAAAGAGACTAGAAGCTACCTGGGAAGTTTCTCAAGAGGTAGTTTTAACAATAAACTACTTAACCCTAGGTAGGTCCTAAATTCCCTCAGCCAGCATCGCCAAAATATCCCCCCTTATTTCAGTCACTAATTATATCTATAACGACGTAGAATTATATAACCCTCAAGCCTCATTTCCCTACTTAGGTATTATTTCAATCCCTGACCAAGGAATCAGCAAGCCACGACTCGATATACGACGTCGTATCTCTTTCACAGTCGGCTGATCAAGGGCAATCCCTCTGTACCTCAATAATCGGCCTTCTGCTAACAATAGACGTGACTTATTGGTTTCATTGAACAATATATCCAACGTCATTGCTCTGCAATAGGGGTTATATAGATCGGATAGATCCCAATGAGGATCAGGCTCCGTTACTCGACAACGGCAAATATACCACCTACCAGGGTAATTTAATGACAACTATTAAAGTTTCTGATTCTCTTCCCTAAGCGCATGTAGGCCTTCTGGTACTCTGTACCCTTGTGCCGGCCCGTGGTTGGACACCCAGTTCAACTGAACCATGTAGTAGTAGTAACAGCGGCGGCCCCGTGCAACGGAGGTGTGGCACCCGAATGCAAGTTTATAATTACCAGCTACGTCTCAGCCGAGATTACGTACCTGACATCCAACAATTGTACTGCTAACGGTCGTGCAGGTTGTTGGATTACACGGATCACACAAGCCAATAACCCATGTTTCAAAAGTTCTATCAGGCTTCTGCTGACTCGTTAATTATTTCTTAAATGGGATGACACGTGGTACTGTGACTATAGGTTCGGTTGTTCTGACCTACACATGTAGCTTTTCGACAAGGCTGAGCTGATTTGCTGCCTAGGTAACTTTAGGTTTGTCTCCTAGGAACCGCAGATCCGCATAGAAGATTTGCACTTAACGCCCTCGGCTATGCTGAAGGGCGTGTGCAAAGGAAAGAAACTTGTAATGGCATTCTATTTCATCCGTCGGAATTTTGACTCTCAACAGCACATTGCGGAATACGTTGTGCTGATGTGCACCTTGGTGGGTTCTATTGTTGGTACACCGCTCTCCGGAGCACAGCCAGCCCTGCGAAGTAGTAGTAGTAAGTTAGTCGCAATCTGTTAGGTAACTGCAGGATTACGGGCACCATAAAAGAGTTATCAGTATTGCCACCTAGAGGAATGTCTACCGTTGTTAGAGTTCGTCTCCATCAAGGCATGCATTCTGTAGTGATTCTAATATGAAGGTTCTGGCTAGCGAATCTGATTTTAGGCGAGAGGGCTCGATTATGCACCACCATGCGAGTAATTTGATTTGTTGAGAGGTTATAATGTACTCACGGTTAGCAAATCCTACATCCTGTTACTAGTTGAGGGTATACATCCACATTGGCTTGAAAGCCATCAGTGGTTCGAAATAGATGATCATAATTTAGTCCGCACAACAGTACCAGAAATTCCCATACCAATACAGGTATTATAGGGAGCAGCAAAAATAGTCTATTACCTCTCGATATCATGAATATTAATCGGTCGCCGAAAACTTTTCATGCAGTCAGATAGATAAGCCATGCATATAATCCACTTATACAAGTTCCTGGCCCAGACACGATGAAACCTCCTTTCTCATGTACCAACCAAGTTATTCATAAAACTATATAATATTAAAGAATTGGATAAAATCCGTGGAACGTTGCATGTACGCGTCATATACAAACGGTTTGAGGCTCATTGCCGACATGTATCCAAGATATTAGAAGTCCCCTACATTATATCTTTTATTGTAGCGTAGCGAGTGGCATTCGACAGCGCCAAGAGGTTGTATTGATGGAGCTCTAAAACAGGGCACATACGCACGTTTATTTATTTAACACTTGCAGCTGATTCAGAGATATAAGCCAAAGTTGTGGGTACAAGAAATGGGAAGAAGGAAGTCATCAACATATACACCGGTCTGGGGCTGACGTTAGTGCTCTGTCAGACATGCAGGAAGACCTGTTTATGAGCGTGCTTCGCTACATGTATCCCTTTCTGGCTCTTTAATGCGGTAGCGATTCGTTATTCTCAGAGAGCCTGGTGGCTTCACCCACTGGAAAAATGGCAAACCTTCTCGAACGGACGCACTATGAAGTCTGCCGGTCTGCTACTTCATAGAGGTGCAAATAGTACGCAATATTGGGGTCATGTTGACTGACGTAGCGCTGTACCATGCCACAAACCAGCCTCTTCGTTTAGCTTGATTTTAGAATAGGTATACTGTATGAGAACGGCGAGTATTTATTGGCTACCTCACCGTATCTCGGGTCCGGCCTTTTGGTGGTCACTCGGTGTAGAATAGGCCAGTAAGCTGGCCCAAATAACACCTTCCAATACCAGCGAAGCACTCTATAAGATCCAGTGTTACTAAACCGTAGTGAGAACGCGTTGTTCGAGACTTTGTTTTTGAGGGATCGAAGGAACAACTGCCTCCAGCCCAGCCCAACCCCATCTCGACCTTCTCAAAGTCAATGTAGTGCTTATGAGGCTGATTAGCTTAAGGTATTACAGCGTTGTGGATTGCCGGCCCTTTGCAGCTAACGTGGAAAGAATCAACCAGGATGCCAAAGCTCGCACGAATATTCGTTGACAACTCTTAGAGCGATGTTAAGAGGAGTAGGATTTGGCCATGCTGACAAATATTATAGATATTAGTAAAGGTTACTATTGACGATAGGCCACTTAATCCCAATCCCGGAAGAGTACCGGTTTGGTAGATCTTACGGAAGCCTCGATACATCTTCATGTATCTGGTTAGTTTGAAGTATACAACCACCAAGGTTAGCTGAAACCATTGGTACTATATATTGCTGTGTACTATTTATTGCCTCTTGCCAGTATTCCATGGGGGCTTTGAACCTTGAGGCCTATTTCCTAATATTTATTTAAGTGCCGCCACATTCCTCAACATTTGAAAGCAATAACACAGTGCTGTTGAGACATTCATAGCTGATTAAACTCATCATAGCTTCTCGCCGATGTTCGGTATCGATCCTCAAAAACTCTTCGTTGGCCACATTTACAACTTACTTTTCGATATGGCTCCTATACACCCCACAAAAAGGTGTGAACTCTATTAACTCCCAAGTATTACAGCTAATTAACCCAAGTACCAGTGCTGTGGTTAGTTTAACAACTTCAACACTAAGGGAACACGACAAATATTCAAGTGCAACCTTACCACGTGAGGATAGGCATGAGCCAATACCTTCGGGAGTTCGTTGTTTAAGTAAGCCCTCCTCAATGTGCACTTGCCCCTGATAGTAGTAGCATCTAACATGGGTTCCAAGTGCTTTCCCACGCAACAACAGATTTTGAGGTAACGGTTGAAAGGAGGGAGGCGTGGGCTACATCACAAATTAAAGCATTTGAAAAGGCCTTCCATAACTGCAAAGTCGGTAATTCCAAGGACAATCCTACTGTAATATAATTCATATAGAATATTAAAAGAAATTGAATCTGATAATATCTATTAGCACTAATTAGACAGGATAGCTAGTGACGTTACAAAGTGACGGTCACACAATACCTCGACGCTATCACATGGTGGAAATCTTCGGCAAAGTTCCTTGCATACACTCACCCGGCAGTGGCAAGGGAAGTACCCATTATATCTCACTGGAGTACCACCAACTACGAGAACCGGAAATGCAAACGGTCTATGCGATGTACGCCAATGTCAGCTTAACCCACAAATTCCCCTTTACGAATGGGATTCATTGTGGCACATTCAACGGCTTTAGGGGTCGGGTCCTGGTACACGTGGGCGCCTTTGTGTAACCTATCTGAAGTATCTATAAATAGTGTCCGGAGATGCTTTTCGGAGGCTGTAAAACCGACCGGGGGGGAGGGTGGTAGGGGTGTTGAAATCTGACTAGAACTTGGAATGACAAGCCAGGAAGAACATTGACATGGACTGAACCCCTCTACGTTTCGACATCTAATTTACACCGTTCAAAACTAATAAATCGCGAACGCTGAAGCAATGATGCTTAGCTCGAAGCGACCCGAATAAACTTAAAACGCCAGATCGCCCTTTAAATAGCTTCTAGGGCGACTCCTAAGCGCGAGAGGGTTTCAGAAGATAGTTATTTCTCCTAGAGGAACGTGCTATTGGAAACTAAAGGGCCTGTCCTTCTTTGGCGTCAAGTGAAGGTGCTTTGACATAGTATGCCGTTGGGGCCAGGGTTTGCCGTATCAGCATAAGTGAACGCCATAAACCCCCCTAATCTAGTCACCCGAAACTACTCGAGACCATGGCAATACAATACAATTTCTATACAAAAGCCGCGCATGCGCCTTTACGACCCGCACCATCTATATAAGGAGAAGGAATTTCACGCAAGAGTCGATCGCTCAATCAACATCATCGTCTCCGCAGCTGCCTAGAACACCCTCTTCCGTTTTGCCGTCAGCGTCATCACCCTCGGCAAACTTTCCCGCTTCCTTCGCCAACTCCTTATCCTCGCGCGTAGCTTGCAGCGCCGCGGGCTTCAGAGAGCCATCCTCATTGACGTCCTCCTTCAGGTAGAGCGAGAACAAGATGACGAGGTACGTGTCGCCGGTGGTGCGGTTGCGAAGCACATATCTAAGGGTGTGTGAGCGCTTGGCGTGGGCCCTGCGGAAAAAAGGAACGAATAAGATACGGCCGATTCACGAAAGAAAGAAAGAAAGGAAAAAAAGAATAAAGAAAAATCAATCGCTTACCTAAGACCCTGACCATCCCAGTATTTCATGATAGGTAATGTGAACCCGGGCAGGCGCAGTGAGAAGTCCTTGAAGTCTATATACGGGTTGAAAAAGTCAACACAGTACGTCTTTCCATACTCGAAGACCCATTTATCTTTGCTATCTTTCCCTAGGGCCCATTTCTTCCGCTCTGCAGCGCCATCAGGCGCGCCGATCGCGCGACGAGCTTCCAAACCGGCCTCATCGCCGCCCTCCTCGAAGTGCAAGCCACCCTTCTCGGGGTCATGCGAGCCCTCGCCGATGTGTATACTGTTGAAAGACGAAAGCCCAGGGCCATAAAGATACGGCATATCGGCGTACGGGTCCCCGTCGAGGCCCGGGTCGATCCACCATTTAACTATATTCATGGCGTAGCTGAAGCCTGGAGGTAAACGATCTCTGATTGGATGATCGAAGTCGTTACCGAACTGTAGATCGTGGCCTGAGATACCGCTTCCAGGCCCTGGCGATTCGTCTTTTTCATCTGATGCACTAGATGCCTCTAACGTATCTTGAGACACCTCATCATTAGGTGACAAGCCATTGTGCAGTGACCCGCTGCGCGAGGACGGTGTAGATCCTGATGAGGGGCTTTGTCGCAGGGACTTTCGAGGTATTTTAGGCGTAAACCGGATAGCGAGACTATACTGATCATCATTGGTTGCGTGAGGTTCTAGTAAAAAGTAAGGAGAAGTGGTGGGCGAATTGCGCGGTAGACCACCGTAGTTCTGGACACGAACATTGATCTCGGCATCTATGAGATCATTGCTGACTTTGACTGTCTCATGAGAGTTGACTGGCACTACCACGTGATTGTCGATGTTATAGTCGGGTCCAGCTGTAACTCGAATGATGTATTTCTCCGCCATTTTGGGATGCCTTTGAAGCTGGCTCCCGTGTTAGAGGGTATAGTAACTCCCCAGTCTCTTTGTCTTCGACTTGATCTTGGCGGGTGATTGCCAAACCAGATCTAGGACTATACGCTTGCGGAGTAGTCTAGTTCATTCCGAATTGAAGGAAATATTGAAGGCAAAAAAGGATACAACCCAAATGCTATACTCCGACGAATTTATGTGAGAATATGTTATGAAGCGAATAGAAAGAAAATTGAATGACGTCGGTTAGAAATACCCAACCTGACAGGGGTTCTACGCATAGGCCACATTTTATATTTCATTTACAGTACGGTTTCTGTACAGTGCCTTAAGCGTAATATACACGGTACATCACATTCATTACCTGCGTGCCAGACGATGTCCATATTTTAAACATTCAATTTCTTTGGATGCTTGAATAGGCAGAGGTGCCACAACGAATAATTGGAATTTCGCCAGTGGGAGTATATCATAACGAGTTGAATTGCCTGTTACTCTGCATCGGGGATGGTCAACTATAGAAAGGATACGAATAATGTTACTGCGCGGGGCTCTACATTCCCTTGGTGACTTGCCCTAGGCTATATGCGGACTGCCTTTGTTTCCCAAGCGTAGTACCGACGCGCTATCCAAACTTAACAAATAAAGCCGATGGACTCGCGCGTGTAATACTATTAATACATTCGTCATGGAACAAGGAATTGGTCGATATCAACTCGCTCGAAGAAGCTAATGTGTCCGAAGTCGACCCAATACTGTGCCAATCGGTTGTGCGACACAAGAATTAGCTGTGACTCGATATACTTGTCTGGAGAACTTGTCAGTGCCAATTAGTTAATAGGAGGCGAGGAACCTCACCATTTCTAAAGTTGGCACCAGCGATATGGCCTTTGCTTTTTACAATTCTGGCACCTTGGAATGGAGGCTCTCGGGCAATGCTGACGAACCCATCTTCCCCCAGATCATCCGCTAAGAATGTGTATTCGCCCCTGGGCACATTTGGATCACCCGTGAGTTTGATTGCTTCTAGCCGACCACGATAGACTTTCTGCGACAGGAATCGCAACTGAAATTCATCATCACTTTCGCTCTCAAGCTTCACAAGGGGTTCTTGATAGCCTTCTTCGTCGACGTCCGGTTGGTTTATAAGTAGAAACTCGCAACCGTGCACACTATAGTCACCAACCCAAATACCTCTCCAAGGTCGTTCTGGTGTTGGCGTGCTGTAAAATTTGGTGTAAGCTTCTAAGTAAGCTTCACGAGTGATTTCTGGGCGAGAAAAAGCGCAAGGTACGAAATCCTAATCCAAAGGGGGCGTTTGACTCTTGTAGAACCACTAGAATGAGGAAAGGGGATTAGAAATTACTTACTACAATGACGGATCAAGTGTCGAGTATGTGACAAGCTCCTCGCCAACATGGAACCCCATCGTTGGTGGGCCTAGTTCCATCCATTGGCGGATTCGGAAAGTCAGATCGGATGCCTCCGAACGGTTCACTGGTCTCCATTTTGGTGATGTTATAGTGTCATAACTTGGACCTAGTGGAAATATGTTACCAAGATGACCCGTAACCCGGTGAGCAGCGGGGATAGTAGGTGGTGGCCAAATCATGCCGTAAGGAAAACGGCTTGCTGTATGGTCTATGTCTCGTTCCTCGAGAGGTTTCGTGAGCATGAACGTGCTAAACCTCGGGTCTGACTTTTGGCTGTACCGTATCGGGTGTTCTGGGAAAAAACGACGTGCGGCTGGCGGGGGTAGTGACCTGCGCATGAGGTTTTCTAAACTGTCAACATTGAATTGAAGGATTGGCCTATCGAGATGTAGTTTAATATCGGGCACAAAGTGATGAATTTGGACAGTAGGATCAGCGAGCCAAGGCGCACTCCCTTCCTGGCACCGTGTAGCGAGAAGCTGGTAGCCTTCGATGCAGCCTCGCCGCTCATCGTACCTAGCGATAACCATGTGACCAGTCAATGAGCGATCACAGAACCATAGTTTCTTTTTGGTCAAGAACCAGTATTGGTTATGGGCCATGAAGAGTTCACGCCAGGTCTTGCATGGATATGGTGATGTAATTGGATTCCGTGGTAGGTTCAACAGCACGTGCCGTTGCCAATGTATCTCACTCGTGGCATGGCATGAGAGCTTGCGGCACACTAAAGACAATCCGGCAAGTTCAAAAGGCGTGAGATATGAAATGATGGCATCAATCAGCTCTGTCGGCAGCTCGAGCAACCCCAGGCGACTCTGAGGGGTAGTCGAAGATGTCGAGATGCCAAAAGACCCTATATATGAAATGGCACTTCGGGGTTAGTGAGGGGTTTCAGTCATGTGGTTGACCATTTATTATAGAGCGGGAGTGAAGTCATGTCGTTGGCAATGGATGAGGACCTGACTGGTATATAAGAACATGCTGTCGACTTACAGGTGGTATTATTGGCCATTGTGAAGCGATTGAATATCCTTCTAGGCACGCACGATTCAATTCTAAGAAATGATACTGAGGAGACGAAAGCACCTTCCGCCGTGGTTAGCAGCAGAACTGGGCGTGTTTAAAATAAGGCATTTCTCACCCCGAGCGACAAGATCATTGATGCCACAGAAGTCGGAGCTAATAAGAAGGGCATCACTCTAAAGGAAGTATCAGAGTATACAGGCAAGATTCGTCAAGCCCGTCAATTCTACTCTAGAAGAGGATGCCATGTAGTATTGGTGAGGTACGGCTTGAGCTGATTGGTTATAACCTGATCAAGAGACGTGGCAGACCAAAATCTACTTGTACCACGCGGTATCGGAGACACGCCTAATTTGGTCTTGATAGCTGTCAACGACTCCGGGACCGAGAGTCATCAATCTCATTGATCAAGAGAACTTCTGAAGTACCATGTGCTGTTGGTTGGCCGTGGGTGGGTTCTCGCATGAACCGATTATGCATGTGGTCGTATTCAACTGAACGTTCTAGGACCACTCCGAGTCATGGACCTTCGATACTGCCAACAAGGTGAATCGAGAGGAAATGTCGGAGGCCTGTGTGGATTGACGAGTTTCGTCTTTATTGGATCTCGTGCACCAGTAGAAATAGATGGCTGTCAAGGCAAAGAAAGAAGGATGGGCAGTAGAGATAGATGGAGGGAAGATATAGAACTTATGCTGGAGTGCTGGAGTTGGGAGGGTCGGTTGCAAGAAAACAAAAGGGGCCAAGGAGAGCTAAAGCTCACGTCATGGAACACCCCATGATGATGGGAAAAGTACGGTGCCTTAGGTATTTCATATGCCTACTACATGTATCTTGTGTGGCTATGTTACCGTGCCATGTTACTTGCCTAGATACTTACTGTAGGTTAGGTACCTTGTTGGTAACCTACTACCTTGGGAGGGTGAATGGACGGTTATGGCGCTATAGATACTTACTATAGGAGGAGGTACAAAAGCGCCTCCTATAGTAAGTACCCATAGCATGTATGGGAATGGTGGGTTGATCTACTCAAGTACATGGCAAGGTACCTTGGTGCTTCTGGTATAGGTACAGTGGAGCTACCCACTGAGGAGCTTGGCTCTAGTGCTGTTGTTGCACCTAGACAGAACCGGGAAATCCTCAGAGTTTCCCATCTTAGACAACTACCTTCCAATTCTACAGCTAGCACCATCTATACTTGCTTCTATCTAAGTATCTACTTAAGTAATTTAGGCATCTCATTGAAGTCTGGTTGTCTGGGCGGAACAAGGAGTCTTAGTAACCTACCGTGTAAATACGAAGGGGCCAATCAGAATCGGTCCGTCGCACTTTATTACCTACTACCTATAGCCCATAGGTCCGTGACCTGTTGTAGCTAGAGCTAGTATTTCTACGAAAGGTGTACGGGTGTATGCTATTTGTCGTCGTGTTACATTATTATAGGAGGTACCTATCCATAAATGTAGGTAGATAGATGTTGTAGATCGGGCTGGACCCTGCGGAAAGTCCTATTCAGATTATTATACTGTAGACATAGCTTGAACCGAACTTGGTTGCCGAGGTACCCAGGCATATATGTAGTGGCAGTGAACGCGAGGATGTTTATTCCTTCGGCAATCATCTTCACATGCTCTAGACATACTAGCTAGACAGTTGGGTAGCAACGGGATGCATAGTCCATATAGCTATATATGCCAGGAATAGATTGAGCATATTGCTAATGCGCTCATATCGACGCTAAATTCGGATATCGGAAGATGGGCAGGTCGCAGGATTCCCGGCCGGGCAGCAGGGACATGCTCGCCGCGATGCTGGCAAACCTAGCAGTTAGGCGCGCGGCTCTGACATTGCGCGGCGCGTAGGTATTGTAACTACGATCGCATTCCGTTTTCTACAGAGTTTACATGTCTATAAACAGATGGCTGGGGAATGGAATCAACACTCATGTTGATGCTTGGCGCCGTATCGTGATTGTCGCCTAGAAGAATTAAGTAGGTAGGTTACGGTATTTCTATCTGCACTGTATACTAAATAGCACTAATCGTAAGGAAGAAAAGGTAGTAGGTCTGATACTAATATATAACTAGAAGGTATGATCTACTAGCTAACCGAATGCTGCTATCTAATCCTTCATAGGACCATTAGATTACCGTAGAAACATCTCGATATGTTGAAACCAAGCGCCAGTACTCAGAATGCTGGTGGGACAAAGATAGAGAGGGAGATGCACAGACCATGCGTCGTTAGCGCGCCAGCGCCTCATCAGGCCTCATTTCAGCAGCCGACCCCTGCACAACTGTACTAGAATCTCGAGATTGGAGTCTTCGACTAGAGCGTCAGGTTAATCCGAAATAATAACACTTAAGCGATCCCAGGCCTAGTTCTAATTGTCGGTTTCTATCTCATTTGGTAGTGGCAAAAAGCCGTCGTCATTCAACTTTCTCTCTCATCACCGTGTACCCCTCGCATTTCGTCACTTTAAATTGCGAAGCAATCCCCATCAGTCGTTTATTCGAAATGTCATCTATATTCTCATTACTGCCCGATATCTTACCGATGATCATGCCTAGCGCCATAACGGTTGTCAAGGCCACAGATCTCGAGACCCAGCGACAGAAGTCTAAGGACTCACCTATGATCCGGCAAGGCGCCATCATCGGCAAAAGTGACAGGGTGTGTGCCACTGGTATGTAATCTATTTTCAGACTATTCATGTTACCTATAGGTTTCGCTGATATCGACCTGTAGTAATGCGGGCGAAGCCTCACTGTTCTTCGGCAGTACACCACCACGGGGAACAAGGTACGCCTTACTATTACCTCTACGAGGCATATATCCTAATGTTAATTATATAGAAACTATTATATTTGCCTCGTCCGGCAAAGGTGTCCTTGTAACTAACACAGGCGGCGGCGAGGATCATTTGAAGCGGCATGAGCTATCAGCGGGTGATTTCGCTTTCATACCGCCGTGGACGGAGCATCAGGAAATTAACGAAACGGATGAGGATGTAGTGTGGATTTTGATCCGGACTGGCCCCGAACCAGTCGTCGTTTGGCTAGATGGTGCGTATTAAATCCTCGTACCTAATCACTCTGTCTTGTCTCGTGTGATCTGGCAGGTTCCATGATGTTGAACCTAGACATCTCGACTAATATGTTTCTACGCACGTAGGGTGGGATGGCAACCAGGCTAAAGCAGATTAAGTCGAGCATGGTGATGTGTGGTGGTTTGTTCACTTGTAAAACACCATTTCGACCTATAGGTGGGAGGCATCTCATTGTTACGTTTATGATTATTCTTTTCGAACCGTAGACTAGATATCCTCTATTTCAGCTAGGCTAAGCGTGCATGAACGGTGAGTGACAGCTGCGAGACGGGCTGAGGTATCCTTCCTATCAAAGACCTGCGCGTGATCTAGTCCGTCAAACCATATCACCTCGATACTATCATGCTTAAGACGGCCTTCCTCGAGTCTAACAACCGGCTGTTGTGTACCAATAGGGCCGCTCTCCCCTGGAATACCGTCTGCGGATATCCAATCTCCATCACTGACCAGGTATTGTCGCACTGTTGGTGTATCGACGATCAAGTCTCGCTGGGCAAGGCACACGACCACTCTCCGTAGTCTTGGTTTATTCAGTAGAATGGTGGTATCGATTCCTCCGTCAGAAGAGGGCGTCTCCCTGATCTGTTTCAAGTCCTCTTTCCAGGCGATACTGTCTTTCCAAAAGAAATGACGCCCTAGACAATGAGCCACTCCCGGATCCATGCTAGCAAAATACCAAAGCATATACTCGTTCGCCCTGCGTGGCTTGCGCCTCGTGAAGTTATAGGCAACATGTGGCAGATGTAGCAGGATACAGACTGGGTCAACCAAGATAATCGATTGAATGCGTGGACTTAGGTTGGGTGATTTCACCATATAGGTAGCTAGTACCGACCCGTATGAGTGGCCAAGAATGGTGAATTGGCTCCATCCGTGTGCATCTAAGAGAAGTGTGATTTGAGAAAGGAACTCCTCTTGGCTTAGGGGAGCGCTAGTTAGTCGCGCCGAGACTGGAAGATATTCTAACGCGATGATACCGATTTGATCATCGGCGGAGGTTTCATTGAGGTATGATAAGTACCGCGTATACGGCCAGAGCCCGACACCAATCCCATGCAGAAAAACAAGCGGCAATTTGTCTTTTGAAGTGTGCGGTCGGTACCAATAGCTCAGCTGAGAAATTGACCGCCTCTTAACGAACAAGGACTGTAAGCGCAGAGGGACCACTGAGCGTGAATGGGGCTTTGGCTGCGCGTAGTATTGGAACCCCTGATACGACAGTTGAA
The DNA here is from genome assembly GCA_022495195.1 of Xylaria digitata. Lineage (NCBI taxonomy): Eukaryota > Fungi > Ascomycota > Sordariomycetes > Xylariales > Xylariaceae > Xylaria > Xylaria digitata. The sequence goes on along the minus strand of MU376965.1, from coordinate 110,205 downwards.
AGTGAGTAAAAAGGTCGACTATGCCAATAACGAAATACCACACTACACTTCTATATCGTATTTCGATTTCGTCAAGCGTTAAGCGAAGGCTCTTCGCTTTGCCTCTTCCTGGCTCCAGTGAATAACCGATGCGTTGTTCGATCTCGGCGAGATATTCATCGATCTCTTCGAGTTCTGCGGCGGTTTCATTACCCATATGTCGATCAAAGAAAGCCCATGATATGAACTCTCGTACGTTTTCCTTTCGAATATCCGACTTATGAGCCCCGAGGAACCACATCTGCAAGTAGCTGGTGATGTCGGGGATGTTGTCGAGGCATCGTATAAAGAGTGCCCGTCGTTCAGCGCAAGGTAGCAAAGGTGGATGCTCGGCTTCTTTCTTTAGGCGACGGCTGTGCGGGCGGTAAATAAAAACCGCGTACAGGGCGTCAAGAACGGAGTATCCCATCGCCACCCTGCCTGTCCAAGATCCCATTGCTTCTCCAACCCCGTCGAGAGCGATCGAAGTGAGCAGATACACTAGACATATCGGCGTTGTGTATTGCAGTAGGAAAATGATTATCCGGATGGAGACATATTCAGGGAATGAAGTGCCAATCATTATGGATGCATTAATCAAGCAAATGGGGGTAGACGGTTCAAGACTCAAGGCGGCTACGTCACTACGCCTATAAGGGAGTTGAAATGTAGCGTGATACTATATTGTAGTCGAATACACCGATTCTATGAAAAACTGGCGGTCGTGTTTTGAAATATTAAGACCGGTTCTAAAACGAAGACGTAAACTATCTACCCAAAAGCTGATGATGGCGCAAGCTGACGTCTGGCGTAAGCTGACGTCTGGCGTGTGTTGGTCGGCTGAACAGGGGTGACGTCGTCAGTTTTGAAACTGTAAAGTAACATTGTGGCTTAGGTACCTCCTAACCTAAGTTAGTGAATTGAATTAGGCAAGTGTGCACGGCCAAATTCGACAGTCAGAAACTCTCGCCAGAGTTGATCTCCCACGTAGCTTGCATGAGTCTTTGATAGATTCACGAGGCATTACATATTACACTGCGCCTGACATCTGATTTCCATAGCTGTCTAGCATATAGACTACAATGGAAAATGAGAAATTGGGTGCTTATCGTTGGCTGGTATCGCATTATCTGTATCTCGAAAATACAGTGTCAACAAAACCAAGGGCTTAAAGAGCTCTTGCAACACCAGATTTAATACAGCTTCTAATCTTGCCGTCCTCAAACCTGAGATTCCAGGTCCTAGTTTATTCTTTGTCTCAATCATCTTCCGGCGGATTTGACGTTGAGGAGGATTAGTCGGTATCCTCAAGGATTATGACCCCTAGAGGATGAAGTTGTAACGTAGACCGAAGGGATGACATTCAACAGCGTCACTACTGACTATCTCAAGTCGTAGCAAGCTAGGCCTGTTGGTAATCGTATAGGAATCCCTACAATTCCAACTACCGTGCGAATAAATATCGCGCGGGGTGATCAGCAGCCGCGTAGCATCTAGGTTTGCTATACCATGGATATTCAAGCAGCGACGCAGCCAGGGGCTGCAGCTCCGGAAAGCGGGCTCTAGAGCGCAGTGCCTATCTAAGCCAATAACTACTAATGTACAGCTCCGAAGGATCGTGACGGAATACCGGGGGTTCTCGGAGCGAACATCACTAGACCAGTCGTATCACCCTTCACTCCTTAACTCGCTTCATCCGTGACGGGAGTACCGCGTAAGGACTTTGCTTCGTGCCCGAGAGCAAGACGGTCGAATAGATAGTACGAGGTGACAATCAGGATGGGCATTGCGATCATGAGGCGTGTGTACTTGGATGCTGCCTGTTTGTAGACTTTGCTGGATATGTCGACTCGTGGGGTTCTTGAAGGCGGAATGCGCGATGCTGGAGCGTTGGAGACGCGGGTATTTGTTGATTCTAGCATTTTAAAAATCGATCGTTGTGTGTAGACTTGGCGAAGACGCTTAGGCTGCCGAATCGGAGTCGTTATTGTAGAGGTCTCGTTCGGTGGTTATACTGCTTTCTTAAGGAGGAATAAAAGCTTACTTCAGAACTATTCGATAACGACATTTGAAAGGTGGCTAGTGTCTCTGCGCAAGCCACAATTGCCCAACCCAACAAGTCCGAAACCAATTTGGAATATAACTCGCGGTTGTTTAATCCAGCGATTATTTAAATTGCTTTGAATTATATGGTTCTAGGTAGCCATAGTTATAGTTCAAGGTACAGATTGTCCGTACCTAGGTAATCCTTGAGAGGGAAAAAAAAGCATTTTCATAATCTCTAGCTCCCGATATTCTCTAGTCAACCTTCTAGAAACCCTCCTCCCATGTAGACCAATTGCCTTAGGTAGATAGAGTCGCCGTTGATATGTAGGATAATGAACTCTCAACAGCATATATCATTTTCGTGCGTGGTCTTCTAGCCAAACTTAGTGTAATTACTGCTTCTTTAGTCACATGATAAATTCAATAACCGACGACAAGGGGTCTCGACGGCGTTGTACAATCCTCGCGATAAACGGACTTGATAAAGGGACCATATTGATACCACTGTCAGAACTAGTTTCTAGTTAACTACTGGAAATGTCGCCCTTGTTACCCAGCATTTGCAAATTTTGGATATCCCATACAGATAGTCCACCTACTAGGTCTCTACCGGAGGCACATAGTAGAAAATCTAGTAATAATAAAGAATCTGAAAGCCCTCTGACAAAAAGTCGAAAATTTCACGTAGTTTAACCCTAATCTATCGTAAGCGCGTCTCCTCATGAAGTTTCCTAACACCGTCATCATTCGTCACCAAGCCGTGCCCTCATCTAGGTCCCAGAAGCCTTTCCAATAATTCAAATAGAGAGGTATAATCACGAGGGTATGTATTTATTAAAGATATGTAATTAAGCCATACACGAAGCTAGGATCTCCGTGCACGGAGTTTGTATCTTATCGATAGTGGGATAACAGGACTCATTCACCCCACCATCCCACCTTGTGTCTGACTTGGCGGGGCAGTGACTCGCCGCCAGCAACAGAAAAAAAGTCGAGATTTATCTACCTCATGAAGCCTTTTATAGTTTTCCGCATGTCCTAGAATTTTAGTTCACTGGCCTTCAGGTCGGGAGGTTATCTCGATTGCCCCGGTGACTACCAGCTTCGGCTCTCTACGCGTCACAATGCCCTACGAGATCCTTGTTGGACAGCCATGCTTTGCTGCATGGCAGTCCCAGAAGCTACTGGATGGCATTGCAAAAGTCAGCCATGCGAAAGTGAAAAATATCACAGGCTCGTGGCTATACTACATTCACCTCAATAACCCCACGGATATCAGCGAGATAAAATCATTCCTCGGTATCTCGGACTTGGGCCAAGCTCCTCACGGAACCACCGAGACTAAAGATGTCTTCATCACACCCCGGACCATGTCACCTTGGAGCTCGCAAGCTACCGCCATTGCCCAAGTTTGTGGACTACAGGATATTGTGCGTGTAGAGAGGGGTCGATTGATCAAGGTCGAATTCGATAGTCAATCGGAAGAAAAGGAATTTGCTCCTTTTGTAGACGTTCTCTATGATCGGATGACAGAGACGTACAGCGCAACCCAGCCACACCCCGAGAGCACGGTATTTTCTGAGGGTGCTCGTAGCCCGCTTGTTGTTGTGGACATTTTTGCCGATCCTCGCGGCCCTATTGCCGCCTTGACGGAATACAGCAAAGAAAACGGATTGGGACTCGATGACAGTGAAATCCAATATTTGATTGAGGTCTTTCAAGACCTCGGGCGCCCGCCGAACGACATTGAGTTGTTCATGTTTGGCCAAGTAAACTCTGAGTATGCTTTGAGACCCCCCGTTGCGTTCTTCGCTGTGTCTAATTAATTGCACCTGGTAGGCACTGTCGCCATAAAGTCTTCAATGCCAACTGGACAATCGATGATAAGCGTCAAGTTGGAAGCCTTTTCGAGATGATCAAAAATACGCATAAGAAAACGCCGGACTTCACTGTATCGGCCTATAGCGACAATGCTGCTGTCTTGCAAGGAGAGATGGCGGCCTTCTGGGCTCCTGATTACCAAACTGGCACTTGGAGACTAACTAAGGAGGTACTACATATGCTTGCAAAGGTTGAGACGCATAACCATCCTACCGCAATATCACCATTCCCTGGAGCGGCGACAGGATCCGGAGGTACGTTACCAGGCCGAGAGATTATCCTTCCCCAGCTTAGACCCTTTTCGAGTGACGCTACCTCATTGAACGGCGATCTAACGTATCTCGCGACGCGCAGGTGAAATTCGTGATGAAGCAGCCGTAGGGAGAGGCTCAACTACAAAGGCAGGCCTATCAGGATTCTTCGTTTCCGATCTTCGGATACCTGGGCACGAACAACCGTGGGAAGTCGATATTGGCAAGCCTTTCCAGGTACGTGTGAAATTTCCTTGATCTTTCCCCATTAAGCATCTCGAATTATACTGATAGCTTCTAGTGAGTAACCAACTCGACCCGGGCACAGGGTATTCGTTACAAAGATGATATTAACCAAAAATAGCTACGCAAGCAGTCTTGACATCATGCTTGAAGCCCCCATCGGTTCCGCACGTTACAACAACGAATTTGGCCGACCTGCTTTAGCCGGAGTTTTCCGCACGCTCTTGGCAAGCGTTGATAATGACTGGAGAGGTTACCATAAGCCTATCATGCTTGCTGGTGGCCTCGGCTCCGTCCGACCGCAACATGCCTTAAAGAGTCCCGATGATGTTCATGAGGGGGCCCACGTTCTCGTTCTTGGTGGTCCTGCGATGCTTATTGGTCTCGGTGGTGGCGCTGCATCGAGCAGTAATTCGAGCGAGGCCACAGCTGAATTAGACTTCAACAGTGTTCAACGCGGTAACCCCGAAGTTGAACGAAGAGTCCAGGTGCGTTTCAAAATTCACCATTATCCTCCCCTACCACACCAAGGGCTACTATGTTAAGCCTTTCAGGCCATCCATAACCCTTATCCATCGTAAGATTCTTCGCTAATATTACTCTAGATGGTCATCAATACCTGCGTCGCCCTAGGGGAAGAAAATCCAATTGCCATGATTCACGACGTAGGGGCAGGTGGATTATCCAATGCTCTACCAGAACTGGTCAAGGATGCCCTCGGAGGCGGTAAATTTGAACTACGCCAGGTTGCAAGCGTTGATGACAGCATGAGCCCGCTACAGATCTGGTAAGTCGCCTTGATTGAGTATTTCCACTCTGTTTGTCCTTCATTAAGCTTTTTGACTGTACCTCAGAATCCTCTAATAACTGTTTTATTAGGTGCTGTGAAGCCCAGGAAAGATACGTACTTCTAATCAATAGAGATCGTATCAACCGCTTCATTAGTATTTGCAAGCGAGAGCGATGTGGCTTCTCTAACGTAGGAACGCTCACTTCCACAGCCGGAAGTGGAGGTGCTCGATTGATTCTACAAGACCGCGAGACTCCATCCCAGCCGCTGCCGATCGATTTGCCAATGGATGCTCTTTTCCCTCCAGGCCGGAAACAAGAACGGGTTGATAAGACCGCAAACAGAGTTTTGAAAGCGTTCGATTCCGCCGCAAGTCTTAGAGAGAAACACGGTACCTCGAATCTTACAGAAATGATTACGCAGGCTACACGCCTCGTCTTCTCCTTGCCATCAGTGGGTTCCAAGATGTTCCTCATTACCATTGGAGATCGATCGGTCGGGGGCCAGGTAACACGGGATCAACTCGTTGGACCTTGGCAAGTACCCGTAGCAGACGTTGCTGTCACCTTGACTTCCTTTAGCGTTGATGAACAGACTCGACGTGGAGAAGCCATGGCAATGGGCGAAAAAGCATCCTTGGCTCTGATTTCCCCCGCAGCATCCGCGCGAATGGCAGTGGTGGAAAGTTTACTAAACCTCGGTGCAGCTCACATTAAAAATAACCCCAAGGTCCGAGGTGACTTACGCCGTGTCAAACTCTCGGCTAATTGGATGGCCGCGGTCAACCATCCCGGTGAGGGTGCTGCTTTATACGAAGCGGTCCAAGCCATTGGGATGGATCTGTGCCCCAAGCTGGGCGTGGCTATCCCTGTCGGCAAGGATTCCACATCGATGAAAGCTTCATGGAAGGATAAGGAGACGGGAGAATCAAAGAGTGTCACTGCCCCAGTTACTGTTGCGATATCTGCGTTCTCTCTTGTCGAAGATGTTCGCAATACTTGGACACCACAGCTTCGACGTGTTGAAGATGTTGGCGAGTCTGTCCTTATCTTCGTTGACCTTGCTCAAGGGTTCAAGGCTATGGGTGGCTCGGCTCTTGCCCAGAGCCTTGGTCAACTTGGGAACGAGGCACCGGATGTTCGCGACACTGAGCTTATTACAGATTACTTCGATGCTGTGTCTCAGCTACATGAAGAAGACATCGTCCTTGCATACCACGACCGATCAGACGGCGGCCTTTTGACTACAGTTGCTGAGATGATATTTGCAGGTCGATCTGCTGCTGAGATATATATCGATGAATTAGTTCCATATGATTCTGAGTCCAACGTTTTAGATGCGCTCTTCAACGAAGAACTTGGCGCCGTCTTCCAGGTGCGGAAATCAGACGAGGCCCGATTCAGGCGATGCTTCGCGACTTGCGGACCGCCCCCTGGACTCCTTAAGAAGATTGGATTCACACGATCGACCACAAAGCAATCGCTTAACATTCGGTACAAGGGCAAATCGCTTGTCGAACTTGACAGAGCTGAAATGCAGCAGTGGTGGTCGGCAACTTCGTTCCAAATGCAGAGAGCACGAGACAATCCCGAGTGCGCCGAACAAGAGTATGCCGCAATCCTAGATGATAAAGATCCTGGTATCTCATTTAATCTGCGATTTGATCCTGCTGATGATGGCCTTTCGGTTTTCGCCAGCCTGAAAGGCATGGTAGTCTCAAGACCACGAGTAGCCATCCTCCGAGAGCAAGGTGTCAATGGCTATGCTGAGATGGCATTTGCATTCCGCGCAGCAGGTTTTGAAGCGATTGATGTCATGATGACTGATATTATTGAAGGTCGCACGCTCGATGATTTCAGTGGTCTTGCAGCTTGCGGCGGCTTCTCTTTTGGTGATGTCCTCGAGGCTGGTCGTGGATGGGCTCTGTCTATCTCCAAAAATGAGAAAGCTAAGGCAACTTTCGAGGCCTTCTTCAAGCGACCGAGAACATTCACCCTTGGTGTATGCAATGGCTGTCAGATGCTTGCTCGGCTCAACGAGTTCAACCCTGGCTTGATTCCCGGCGCGGAGAATTGGCCTATCTTTGTCCAAAACAAGAGCCAGCAATTCGAAGGCCGCTATTCCATGGTAGAGATCGGGAATGACGCGCCAAACTCAGTCTTCTTTGATGGTATGGAAGGTTCGTCGTTGCCGATTGTCACATCCCATGGGGAAGGCAGGGCTGTATTTTCATCACCGGCCAAGCTACAATCTATTGTGGATGAAGGACTGGCCCCACTGAGATATGTTGACAACTCTGGAGCTGTCACGGAGAGATACCCATCTAATCCCAATGGTAGCCCTCAGGGAATTGCTAGTGTTGCTAGTCGTGACGGCCGTGTACTTGCAATGATGCCACACCCTGAACGGACAATAATGGCAGACGTGGCAAGCTATATCCCCCAAAAGCAGCTGAAGGAATTTGGTCAGTATGGGCCATGGATCAAGATGTTCCGAAACGCTAGGAAATGGGTCGGATAATACAACGAATGTACTGAGATAGTAGAGACAAAAATCATTTACGGCGTTATAGGGTTGTATGATACTATTTTACAAGGTTATGACAATACTGCGTTGGTTTCTGTGGCAATCATTATTCACTAGGGCATCGTGTTCACAGCCACCAGCAGTCCTTTCAGTTCTGCTGCTTCACTGCAAATCGATTCACCTGCACGATATTTACTGTACCAATTTTACCGACTAGCAATAAAGTACAACTGCACCACTACCACCTAGAAACAATGACCTAACAATCTTTCATTCATCGTAAACCGCATATTCGTTCCAAGCTGCACCTCAATTTGTTGTCGACGCATACACAACGTGTTCCAATATGCAGCCCAGAAAACCCGACGAGCCAGAATCGACACCGTCTGGTAACCGAATTAGCAGTTTCAGTCGTTTTATTAGGAAACCTTACTCTCTAACTAAGAGGAACAAGTCACCAACGCCCTCGGAGACTCCAAAGGCAAACTTGGATGTGAACAGGTCAGTCCATGCCAGACCACAACGCCAGCATATCCCCACGAAGGCAGACCTGAGGAACCATGTCGCGGCGCTGCAAACCGCATTAGATGGTGCATGGCCACGTCGCTATCGTAGTCGGTATCGCAACATTCGTGCACTTCTCGTATGCTGGCCCGACAATGACTCTACAGACGTATCAATGGTCATGGGTCTGAGCTCCTCTATCCAATTGTCCGGACTCGGTTCTTCGACAGTGCCGTCCGGGTCAAGTTCCGATTCTAATTCAACCCCCCTAGCAAGAAGTCCTTGCGAAACTAGCGCGATGAAGTCATCCTATGCAATTACACAAAGTACAACACAGGGGCCATTCGTCCCCGTAGCTTACCAGCTTGCAGATGTTCTCGAGCGCCGCTACGAGATTAAAGCCCAGGTTTGGATGATCCCTTCCCTCGAGAGCCCATCAGACATGCTTGCAGGAAAGGTACGGCAGTTTGTGGAAGAGTACGGGGGCCAGGATAATCTCTTGATCTTCTGGTATGGTGGACATGCCGAGTTTGTCAGTGCCTCCCCCAAAGGAGACGCACCGGGAAGTGAAATGGGTAAGGGAGAGGTCATCTGGTATGGACTGTAGGTTTTCACTATTTCTTTGTTTGTATATCCCTTTCCATTTTTAACATTGTCCCTCCTTTCTTTGACGCGCGGCAACCTGATATCTCGCTGTGGATTCTATATGGATACTGACTCAACTGCCATCTCGACGGACTTCCACTTTCCCCTTTTTTGAGTCCTTAAATCGCTATGCTAACAATATTGCTACTATTTAGTAGAGATGTGCCTGGAGTACCTGCAAAAACCGCCACCAAGGCCCTTGGCGCCGCCCGAGCGGATGTTCTTATGCTAAATGACAGCCCGTATGCACAGCACGCATACGCGGGCCATATCACTGGGCCAGGCACTTTCGAGCTTCTAGGCTCGGGATCCACGAGCCCGGAGCCCAATACGGCGCGAGAGGCTTCGTTCACACGGACCTTAACACTGATGCTAGATTCACCATTCCTTGCCACACACGGCGTCTCGGTACTAGAACTACATCACAAGCTTCTCGACATGGCGGGCCATTCACAGCCAATCCTCCGCGCAAGCTCTCAGAAACCCGAGCGAGAAACCGCCTTGATCGTCAGCAGGGCTCAACAGACGGCGCGGGCCCCAGTCTACCCAATCTACTGCCAGATCTCACAGTCCCCACGGCTAGAGCGTGGTGCGCATAGAAACATCGTGCTCTCCAGTCTCAACGCTTCCCTTGCCGCGGAAACGAATTATGCAAGGACGGTTGGCGAGCCAAGGGTCACATTGGACTTCAGGCTTGAACGGCAGTTCCTTGACGTGCAGCGGTGGAAGGAGTGGGTTTTGAAGGCCCCGGAGGATGTGCAGGAGGTTTCTGTCAAAGTTGTCGAGAAGGAAGGATAGACGGATTGTATCTGCTATTAAACGAGATGCAGCCACTTTCACGGGCCCGTCCGTAATTCGTCCTTCGGGTAGAGCCCCTCGGCTGAGAGAGATTAGGAAATCAGGACAGAATGGCTATTGTGGAATGTGCTCCATGATACGGCTAATCGGCCTGGCGCGTTATCTGCCTCTGTAGGGTAGTGATTATCAAGCTGCTGGCAGGAACTAAAAAGACAGTGAAACTGTTGAATGGCTTTTTTCAAGTTGCCAACTCCTGAGGTATTTGGTAGTAAAGATAGACAACTAGAATTGTGCATTACTTTATAGTTGCCTTATGCATACCTACAAGGATGGCCACTAATCGCCTTTCATGTATTGAGTAGACCTAGAAGCGAAGCCCAAGCTGTGTTATCAGATACCTTTGTGCGGATACTGAAAACGGATATTCAGCATCGATATAGACACTTAGGACTAAAACCAAAACTCTTGGGGGCATAAGCAAATGCTGCTCCTAACAAAGGCCCTCACGTGTATATATACGTTGAGTAATAAGCAGGAAGGCACAAGACTCCATGTACCATAAATATCACGCTTAATTTCTCATACGTATTTACCGGTTCTAGTGCTAAACTGCAGGTACGAAATAAAATAGGGTAACAAATTATGTAATATAAAATTAAAACATGAATTATTCACACTAATCAACACAGATATGGTAATCACACGTCTATGTGCGCATTGCTAGAGAGAATGGTTATGGGAAGGCAGCCGGTATTGTCTACACGCATGCGTCTATTTGTTGTTGTACCTGCACTGTACAGTACGTTTCCTTTTTCCAAGTTGTTTAGTTTTTTTATAGTATAGGGTACCAATGAGTACTAAATCACCCGCTGACAATACAGCTATCACATGACCTCATTATTTCATACTCTTGTTCTCTCTATTATCATAAAACAATAATATATAGAGCCCATGCGGCAAATGACATGGTAACTGTTTCTATTAAGCTATTTCAACACATTCTGCCTATCCTTTAACGCTTTAAACCACCACCCTGCGTAGTCTTGCTATGCTGTCTTAGTTTTCTCGTCGTCAGACTGGTCTTTCAAATTTCCTTACAACAAATAAAGCTTCTCCGGTAGCTCTTACGGTGCCAATTTTAAGCCCATGTTTTTCTAACAGAACTAAGAAAACATGTCCAAAGAGAATCAGTCCAAAACCGGTATTGGAGAAGAAGCGACGTCAAAATTTGGGCGAAAGGAATTGAATGGGGATGAAGGTCTCGAAAGAAGTGAAGGGTTTGCCGTCTCTGTATAACTTGAGAACGACACATCATAAGATGTACTCTGGTAAGTAGAAGTGATCTGGGGTATTATGGTATACCACGGGTTGGGGAATCCGAGCACCATCGGCGATGTTATGTGGGCAAAACCTGAATAATATAAGTACAGCGGTCTAATTGTCCCCGCGGGTTGGAAGGGTAGACAAACCTAGCATGAAGTAGACGACAAGTGCAAATATGATAGTAGTCACAAGGGTGACAATTACAAAGAGAGGGGTTCCATCTGTTTTCTCTAGAAGAGAAGTGATAGCTGGGCAAATTAATCGACCCGGCGGCTCTTTCTCCCTTGAGTTTGGTAGTTGGCCTGAGAGGTCCTCGTGGAGTGAATCGTGGTTGGTGGATCTCGAGAAACGTTGATGGCAATCACTTGATGCCTCCATCTCGTCGCGCGCATCCGATGCGCCCAAATCGAACATGCTATTCGCATCTCCGATCAGAACAGCGACGGCTTCCCTCAGCTGTAGCATCTCATTCTGCTCGGTCATCGGTCGCGGTTGAGGGTTAGACTCAAGAGTGATACCCCACATGAGTCTTGCAACGTCCTCGATCTCGGGAAACATCATTCTCCACTGCTCCAAACCTTCATTGAATGCGGATACATATGCAATTCTTTTATTCTCGTCAGTCTCCGCCACTGCCCTAGAGACACACAAGAAGTAGAGCGCATCCATGAGACTTGGGCGAGACTCGAGTCTAGACAGCTGCCGCATTGTTGTTATTGCGGAGGCCCATACCCGTCTGTAGGAATGCGGCCCCTGAGAAATTTGATATAACCTTGTTGAGGGATCTTTGGTTACCTCGTTGAGGCGTGCACACTGTTCAATGAAATTCACGCGGAACCGCCGGAGTTTATCATTCCCTCTCACCTTCTTATCAAGTTCCGACGCCCGAGAGTGTGCATGAGGGGCTAAATTGGGCGATTTTTGACTTTTGGAAGGAGAGCGTAGAGGCAACTGGTGAAGCCGAGGCGGCTGTCTCGGGAGGTCTGGGGGAATTTTGTGCGCGTCGTGAGGCTTTCTGCGTGTCTCGTAGTTGGACGTATGGCCTACGTCTTCTGGGAGTAGCTTCTGGTTTGGGAGCTCTAGTTTCTTGCTGTTCGCCATTGCACTAGGCCTTTCTTCATCAAGGATCTCCACAACTTCTCTCCCCAGCATTTCTTGCTCCTTTTCTTCATTCCGGCTTTCGCATACCAGTATGTCGATCTGTTCCCTCACAAGCCACTCAAATGCCACCTTTTTAGAACACTCGAGAGCTGCCCCCTCGAACCTCTTTCTCCTAGGCGACTGGAACACGATATGCGGAATCGACTGCTGTACGCTTCCCCAGCGCCGCTCGAAAGCCCTTTTTCTAAGCCAATTTCGTTTCTCGATTCGGTTGGTTCGCTCCATTTGGTCCATTAGATTGAATTCTATATCAAATCTAATAATGCCATGCTCCAGCTAGTGCCGGCCAACTGAAGGCTCGTCTATAAGGGCAACCCTAATACATTGCCTAGGTGTGTAGTATTGTGGCAATTCCCTCGAGAGCTTGAATATCTGAACTGACATCAATTCTCTGCAAAGAATCAGAAGAAATGCTAACGTTCTCGTGTTTCTTCTTTTTCTTCTTGGGCCTTGGCGTAGGGCCAGGGCAATCCCGACCTTTCTCGGCGCATCTTCTGCATCCAAATCCTTCAGGCACGCACTAATTAAGGTCTCTTATAAGTAACTGAAGCTGCAAGTTTGAGAGGGGTACATACCGCCTGTTTGTCTTTACGACAATGGTCGCACTTTTCTGTGGCAAGCGGCCCGCGTTGCTTCTTGGAGATTTGTACGTTAAGAAAGGGGTAGAACTGGTCCGCTCGGGGCTGTTAGTTGGAGACAACGCCCAGATAGCATAGGGAATATGATAAGTGAGTATCTAGTGGAGAATGAGGAGATAATAGTAGATGGTGTTCGACAATTGATGATGGGGGAGAGTTGTTTCTGCGAATATATAAGACTATATAAGTAAATAATAAAAGCGTCATCGATGTACCTACGTGGTTACTAGCCGCCCCCGTAAAAAATAATAGGAGGTGCCAATAATTCTACTGCGCAATTCTACGGTATGACTTGGGTGGTAAGCCTTGAGAGGAACGTGCTAAGGTAGCCAATAATTTTGCCGCGCACATTTCCACTCATTGCTCTGCAGTGCCCTACGACAGTCTGACCTAGGTTGGCTGGTTGGGGTTTGGACTGCGGTGCATTCTGATTGGCAGGGAACCAATCCCACTACCAATGAGAAGGAATCGAGAGAAATTCTTGCCAATCATATCAGCACGCATTTTGTGATTTTCCACCGGGACCTGTAATCTTCTCGGCGCCCATCCTTCCTTGGTTTACAGCAGGGTGGCGCCTTGGCCTTCTTCGCCTCTTCGACGATGGAAAAGAGGATAAAAGATCTAGAGGATTATTTAGGCATACTGATAGCAATAGTATGGGTATTGATGTTGTAGAGGTCACGGGGAATAGTTGACAGAGACATCTACTGTGAGGGGTAATATAGCTACTCCCTGTGCTTTCCCTACAGTATCGTCTAGAAGGTCTAACAAAAGTAGTGTAATTACAGAGTAATTCAGAACAGGGATTGTAGGGCACAATTATAGCTAACATCTACGCATTCGGTGAGATCTAGTGATAGAATGAGAGAGAGAAAGGGGTGTAATACAGAATTCTCATATCACTACAAGAGCCATATACAACCAAATAGGCACTAGTCGCAGGCATCGTCTAATCTCTGACAGTGTAGTTTTTAACGCGTAATATACTATGGGCCGATGCATCCTAATCTTGAAGTAGCAAAGTATCACTGAAACTTCAAAAAAATACATAGACTGACAATTATCTTGGTATATCGACTGGGATATTATGGTCATTAGTTCGTGCCTCATAGCCTAGTAACTAGTCTCTCATTCTTATTCTTTGGTAAGTTCCACCAATCTGCGAGCTACACTCTCGGCGAACACCGGATCGTTGATATCGGCGTCGACCTCCTTGACGGCAATATTGCTTCCGTTAAGCCCCTGTCTAATCGCATTAAACAAGGCGTCATCCGCTTCCTTATCGTAGTAAGCCTGACCCTCAACCGCAATGGCGGATATCCCCTTAAGTGGGAGCCACACTTCAGTTCCCTTAGGGTTGGTGCAGTTACTCAATAGCCTGCTCGCCAACCTCCTCCCGAGCTCCTCACATTCATCGGGCGCGGTGCGCATTAGCGTTACGGAAGGATTATGTTCGAATAGTTTACGGCCGCGAAATTTCTCCGGTACCGTGTCCTTCGGTCCGAAATTCACCATATCGAGGGCCCCGACGCTTACAATCTGCGGCACCCCGTGCTTGGCAGCCGTCGTGAGTCGGTCTTCGCCCGCACTGAACACGCCACCTACCAATTCGTCTGCGAGCTCAGTGGTTGTGAGGTCGAGGACGCCGTTTAGTCGGCCTTCGCGAAGTAAGCGTTCCACTTAAGCATCAAGGGTTAGTATAGTATATAGACAAGCCAAAACAGGTTCGAGAAACATGCAGAGAGACCTTGTTGTGTAATCTAGAGAAGGGGGTTTGCTCTTGATACGATGGGTCAAGGTAGGGAGTCAATATCCCGTGAAGGCTCACTCACTCGCTCGGCCACCGGCACCAGTTGCGTGAAAAACGTAGACCTCAAATCCCATAGTCTCAAGTCGGCGCTGAGCAACGGTGGCGGCGGGGGTAGTGACGCCAAACATAGTGATTGCGACGCATTTCTTCTTCGCGTCGCTTCCGATCCCTGCCAAGGTCGTTGTATCTCTTGATGCATATCTCTGTGCCATACCCGCGATGGCCGCAGCTGCATTACCAACAACGTCTCTCAACACGTCGTTCAGACCTGCGATATCTACTACGCTGTACATCATGGTGATGTCTGATTCGCCTATATACGAGCTCGTATCCCCGGACGCGACAGTTGAGACAATCAGCTTTGGCAGAGCTAAAGGCAACCAGCGCATGGCCGCCGCGGCGATGCTAGTCCCACCACTGCCGCCTAGCGCGACGACGCCGTGCAAGTTTCCCTCGTTGAGAAAGTCACCAATTACGCTCTTGGCGCCTTTGATCATGGCTTTGATAACCTCGCCCCGAGGGAGCGATTGTAGAGATCTGGTATCGCCGCTGTGCTTGTAGACCTCGGGCTGGGAGACTGTGATGGCTTCATGATGTGTCTCGGAGCGGCCTGCGTCGACTAAAATCACGTTGATTGAGGGATTGACTTGCAAGATCTGAGATCGAAGATACAGATACTCGGCGAGTTTCGTGTCGAGCGTGCCGACGGCGATGATGTTGAGGGTCCGTTCTGCCATTTCCACTCAGTGTATGAAATTATTTATCAGTTGTAGGAAACGGGCGTTTGAATCGATCTAATACGTATCTTATACTATGAATGCCCGGACGACGTCAATAGAACAAGGATCGATGCGGATGTGGAGAAGCTGTCAGACGGGAGCTAACGGGAACGGCTAATTAATTTAGTGCAATAAATCATGAGTAAGGAAGCGTATGTACATGCGGCTTCATGCTGTCCCACCAACCCCTCTCATCGAATCGCTTAGACAATCTAGATTGCATTTGCATTATCGGAACTTCGCCATGGCACCGATTCCGCGCCTCGAGCTCCTTAAACGTTTCCATGCCGCCATTGCCGCTAAGCAGCCCATCATTGGCGCGGGCGCGGGCATCGGTCTATCTGCCAAGTTCGCCGAGGCCGGCGGCGCGGATCTGATCATCATCTACAACTCCGGACGCTTCCGGATGGCCGGTCGCGGCTCGCTAGCCGGCATGATGCCGTACGGTGACGCGAACGCGATCGTCGTTGATATGGCGAAGGAGGTGCTGCCTATCGTGAAACACACCCCAGTGCTGGCGGGCGTGTGTGGCACAGATCCGTTCCGAGACATGGAGACCTTCCTGCGTCAGCTGAAGGGTCTCGGATTCAGCGGAGTCCAGAATTTCCCGACCGTGGGCCTGATCGACGGCTCGTTCCGCGCTAACCTTGAGGAGACGGAGATGGGGTATGGGCTCGAGGTCGAGATGGTGCGTCTTGCAGCGCAGATGGAGCTTCTCACCTCGCCATACGTGTTTACCGTCGACGAGGGCGTCGCTATGACGGAGGCGGGCGCTGATATTATCGTGGCGCACATGGGGCTTACGACGAGCAAGGGGATTGGCGGGAAGACGGGCAAGACGCTCGACGACTGCGTCAAGCTGATCCAGGAGATCAGGGACGCGGCCGTCAAGGTTCGAGAAGACATCATCGTGCTGTGTCATGGTGGTCCCATCGCCGAGGTCAAGGATGTGGAATACGTCCTGTCGCGGACGAAGGGTGTCCACGGATTCTTTGGAGCTAGCAGTATGGAAAGGATACCTGTTGAGGCTGCCATCACGGATAACACGAAGAGTTTTAAGGAGATTCGAATTGGAAACTAAGTTCTTCGCTTGATATGAAAGAAATAGAATCGTAGATTTCTGTGGACATCCTCTTCTAGGTAGAATTGATGGTTCTGCAGTTACACTCGCTTCTCTTTACGCGTGTACTGTGATCTCTTTTTGTTTTACATTCACCGCAACAGCCCAGCACGCCACATATGCGCCGAGATCGCAAGCTGAGGTTGTAATGCTTGTGATAGAAACTCTACATAGGTACTAAAAACCGCAGATGTCTAAGACCGGCGAGCTGGCAAGACGGTACACTACGGCGGGGTAAGGAAAGGGCATATTCCAGCAACCCCAAGCCACCAATACGACTAAGTAACGACACGCGAATCGGCCTATGACTCTGCTGACAGGTGGTCTAGGCACCTAGGTATATACAATCTAACGGGTATCCGTACGATTCTGCCCTCGCCTCGTTGCAAGGACCCGATATCCGATCGTACGGGTGCGGACGGGCTATACGACGTGTAACTAGGGAATGAAGCCGCCATAATACATCTTTCCCTATCTACGAGCGGAGGGAATTTGCCCCACGGTAAATTCTCGCCTCCCCCACAGTAACGGAGGTGCGGCGCTGTTGCTGACAAGCTGCATGTGCATGGCTGACCTCAGCCATACTCACTCGACGCTAGGGTGTAACTAGGGGACCCATACGAAATAGGACGGCTCCCGCCCATTTTCTGAAGCCCGGCACAGCTGCGCTCTATCTACTCTATCGCTATTCCTTGACTCTATGGGTGATATGTATGATGTAAACCGCTCAACTACAGCTCGAATGGTACTTAACCAATTACCTTTGCATCATAAACTGCGCGCGACGAAACGCAAACGATGGTGAGTTGTGGGTAACTGAATGTGATACTGGCTATGCTATAAGGAGAGAGCTAAGAACTAGAAACAGTATCAACCGAGGCTGCTTCAAGGTTCCTCGAGCTTGACCAACCCCAGACTCAACTTCCACAATTTCTCTTCGTTCACGGGATCATATGCATGAGCGCCGTGACCGTCACCAAGGGCGGAAGGTATCCCAGATGTGAGATCAGCGATCTTCAAGTCCTCGAGATATTTACCTCCCTGCCCTTCCCAGACAGGGGCCGCAGCGGCCCAAACCTGGGTCGCAGCGCCCTGCTCAGCTGATTTCATTTGCTTCGGGGCATCCTTGTCCTCCATGATTCCAGCTATCTGCTCCGGTGACATGTACTGCGACAAGTTGGTTAGGATCCCCCCTGGATGCACCGCTAAAGAGTGCACTCCGCGAGGGCCATACTTCCGGTCGATGTAATTAGAGGCCCAGATCGTGGCCGTTTTCGACTGGCCGTAGGCAGACCAAGGGTCGTAATGGTCCAAGAGACCGACGTCGTTAAGATCAAGTCTGCAGTGGCTATGGCGGTGGCCAGAAGAAGATACCCAGACGACTCGGGAATTGAACGTAGGCGAGCTACTAGACAACATAGTCGGCAAGAGAAGCGTGGTGAGAGTAAAATGAGCTAGGTAGTTGACGGCAAATTGTCGTTCAAACCCATCAACAGTGATGGTCTTCGGACACGCCATGATACCTGTTTGGAAAATGTAAGCAGTTGCTAAATATGGGCGTTCGTCTCGCTACGCACCAGCATTGTTGATCATAACATTGAGCTGTGAGGACATTTGAAGAAATTGTTGAGCGGCGTTCCTAACAGAGTCTAGAGAGTCCAAGTCCATCTCGATAATTTCAATTTTGCCATTGCCCTTGGTCGACTTGATGATATCGGCCACGAGGGGTTGTGCTTTCGCAGTATTACGAACTAAGATGAAGCAACGGGCACCTGTAGCATACATGGCTCGTGTTGTTTCAATGCCGATTCCGGATGTTGCACCAGTGATGAGCACGACCTTTTCAGGCCATGCTTGAATGAGATTGTTATCCTTGAGGACCTGAATGGCTGTAGGCCGTTCATCCCCAGGCCCTTTAAGGTCCTTATGTTGTTCGGCGTATGGGTTGAAAGGAGAAGACATTGTGAAATATATAGGCGTCAAATCTTTAATGTAGATGATTTTCAGAGAAGCTGATAAGAAAACACCTTGATAGAATTCGGAAGAGTCATTGATATTTATGTATTTCCTATTGACGATGAATAACGGTGGGGGAGAGCAAGAGCGGGCTTGATCTCGGGTCCGGTAGCCTTTAGCCCCTAAGCCCGCTGCATGATGGCGACAACCATGCATATGACAAATTTTCAACCACTCCATAATCTCATTCAGTTTCTCACGGCGTGTCCTACCAGCCCCCTGAGGATTTCAAAAGGGCTTCGAATCCCGCCTGAGCGTTGGCGTGCCAAGACAAAGCCTAGAGACCCAACGAGAAGCGGGCTAACGAGTAGACCTATGAGTCCTCGTGTTAAGACCTTGCCCTGATACTGGCTTCTTGCCACTACTTCAGAGTATCTCTCATTTCCGAAACTCACTCTCGAGTATTGGGTATGCCAGCCCAAACTCGGAACATGAACGGATAAGAATTCTTCCAAGAATTTTCGCACACGATACATACGCGAAAGCACCGAAGCTCGCATTTCGACATAGTTTTGAAGCGCCAAATCGTTGATCGCATGGGCATCTGCTACGCGGAGTGTGGAATACTCATTTAGAGCTGCAGCCCTTTGGAAGGCGGCGTCGTTTACCTCCGGATGGTTGGGATCGTTACTCTCAACTGTTGTATGCTTGTCAATGATCGAGAATAGAATCCGTACATCTTCAAGACCAGCATTCATGCCTTGTCCGTAGAAGGGGACCATAGCATGAGCCGCATCTCCAAGAATAACCACAGAACTGGAGAAGTGGTACGGTTGGCACTTAATGCTAATCAAAGGAAGATGAGGGTTTGTCTGGAATGATGAAATGAGTTCGTCCGGTGTTATAAGTGATGTAACTCCTGGGAAATGGGAGTCGAAGAAGGCAGGAAGCCCGGACGGGTCGGCTTCAAGAATGGCAAACTCGGTGCCCGGCATGAACAGGGTGCACGTGAAGGAGCCGTCCTTCTTTACATTAGTATATCCAGGGTTTTTAGAGGAAGCCAGGTATTACGCACATCGCTAGGTATGGCAATAAACATAAACTTCTTGCCGGGCCATATGTGCAAATGGTTGGGAGAGATACGGAATCTCGATTCGATACCCCTGCTGTTCGAAAGGTCGCGAGGCTTGATTTGGAATTCGCACCAAAGTGTATCGATGTATTCTTGATTATAATTCATTCTGGTAAATTTCATCAGATGGTATCTCACAGCGGAATGAGCACCATCAGCACCAATCATGAAGTCGAAATCGATTTCAATCTCTACTGGGCGATTTGAGGTTATGTTTTGGTCTTGGAATTCGAACCAAGCCTTTCGCCTCTTGAAGTCTGCGCCCGTCAATTTATGGTTGAAGAAAAATTTGACGTTGGGCATATCTTCTAGAATGTCCAGCAGTCGCATATTCAAGCCAGCTCTGTCTACGGCATAAATAGTCTGTGATATCCATCAATGGATAATCCATACGGACGAGTATAAGAATGTCATCATACCCGTCCGTGAACATCATAGTCCTGGGCTGCCTCGTAGAGGGCACCGTCGGGAGTCCTCCCGTGGATCATACGCCCGCGCATGGGGATAGTGGCTGAGGAGACATGTTGGATCAAGTTTTCGTGATCGGCATGGCGCATAGCATTGATGCCTCGCTCCGAGAGAGCGAGATTAATAGACTTTGTGAAATTCAATGGTGTGGTTGAAGGATCACGAAGATCTGTAGTCAATTATTAGAACACAGAGATGCAGCAAGACATGCATAACAGCATAAAGGGACTCGGGAGTTGTCAATGCTTTCCATTTTCCTTTCTCAGCTGCATTATACTAGTATCGTGCGTTATGCATGTGCGAAAGAGGAAAGAGGCTTTTGGGCTCACCACTTCGTAATTCGTAGATCTCAACCTGGTAACCTCTCTTCGCGGCGTATAAAGCAGCCAATGAGCCGACGGGCCCCGCACCGACCACGATGTACTTCTGCTTTGAGTTCGCCATAACTTGGGTACCTTCTGAGACACAATAGTGATCTATAAGGTTGTATAGTTCTAGTCACATAAGACCGCTCTACACAACAGACTGTTAGTCTGAGGAGTAAGAAGAGAAAAAAAGCCGAACACAGATACCTAAGTAGTATGATGCTTATACTAGTAGGTATGTAAGCTAGTAGTGTAGTATACATAGAATTAATAATGCAAACGCTTAAAGTCGGTATAATAATCCTCTGGTACTCCAGGTAGTGTACACTAGGTACCTTGGGAAGTATCTAAACAGCCCACTTCGCCTTCAAAGTGGGGGCTGCGGGCTGCGCATCTGTGCTGGGAAAAAAGAGTTCGAGGTTAGTGTTACAATGTAACTCTTGAGAGACAACAACACCAGAAAGTATTTCTCTGTAATACTATAATATTCCTTGATGTCCCGACATAAATTCTGTCGCGTCGATTTATTTTCCTGAATGCTACTATATCGCGCTCTGAGCGTTTAGCACTCCTTCATTCCAGCCGAGAAGAAGCAAGACAGTTAACCACATTTATCGCGCCGTCACATCGCTCCTTCGATTAACCATGTCTACTACTACAACCGAAACCCAGGCTAAGCTGAAATGCATGGGGGCTGATTGCGAGAATGAGGCTGGCGCTCTGCAGTGTCCGACATGCCTGAAATTGGGCATCAAGGATAGCATCTTTTGCTCTCAGGACTGCTTCAAAAAGAACTGGGTTCGTAGTGCGCATCCCACTCTCGACTTGCGTCCCTCGGCCGCTGACCGTGCTTCATCACGCAGAATGACCACAAAGCCCTGCACAAGGTTGCTTCTGGTAAAACAGCAAATGGTATTCTCGACCGTATCAGAACTCCCAAGGTCATATCTAAACCAGATCCAGCCACAGGTCTTTACAATCCGTTCCCCTCCTATACCTACACAGGGTCGTTGCGGCCCGTCTACCCGCTATCGGAAAAGCGTACTGTGCCGAAAGATATCCCATGGCCGGACTACGCAGAGACCGGCTTTCCAAAGAGCGAGATATACCTTAACCGATATAAGCCCGACATCCTAGACGCTCAAGGACAAGAGGCTATGCGGAAAGTCTGCAAGATAGGACGAGAGGTGCTCGATATTATAGCTGCCGAGATAAGGCCTGGCGTGACTACTGATTATCTCGATGAAATCTGTCATAAGGCTACCATAGAGCGAAAGGTGTGCTGCACTTCTTCACCCATGCCATGTGGTTTTTGTGGCACGCTAATTCATTCTAGTCGTACCCTTCTCCTCTAAATTACAACCACTTCCCCAAGTCATTCTGTACCTCGGTGAACGAGGTCATTTGCCACGGTATCCCGGATCAGAGAGTGCTCCTTGACGGTGACATTATCAACCTTGATGTCTCGGTATATCATGGCGGGTATCACGCTGACTTGAACGAGACTTACTACGTGGGGGATAAGGCCAAGGCGGACCCCGATTCCGTACGGGTAGTCGAAGCTGCGCGCGAATGCCTGGAGGAGGCGGCCAAGATCATCAAGCCCGGAACACTGATCAGAGAGTTCGGTAATGTGATCGAGAAGCACGCGAAGTCGAAGAACTGCAGCGTTATCAGAACCTATTGCGGGCATGGTGTTAATACGCACTTCCATTCGCCACCAAACATACCGCACTATGCCAAGAATAAAGCCGTGGGACAGTGTCAACCCGGAATGACATTTACAATAGAACCAATGATCGCGCTGGGCAAGTACCGCGATGTCACGTGGCCTGACAACTGGACAAGTACCACTGTCGATGGGAAGAGAACAGCTCAGTTCGGTAAGTCAACTTCACGCTCTATTCGAGTAATCTTGGTCCATTATTATTAACACGAATCCAGAGCACACGTTCCTGGTGACAGAAACGGGTGTCGAGGTATTGACAGCGCGGTTGCCAAACTCGCCGGGAGGGCCGGTTCCAATGCCGGTAGCAGAGAATGGCACAAATGGAAATGCTTCATAGATGCTACTTAGCGTGCAATAAAGCGACGACGAATATGAATATATGTGAGAGCGAAAAGTACAGTCGACGTCACGTAGGCAATTTGGAGTCGCACTGCGTAATGGTATTGATATGTACTTAGTCACCGCGAACTTTTAAAGTGCACACATAGCGACCGATTTTTCTATAGACTTGGTACTAGATTGGCTCAGAAAGCCGTCGGAAGGTATCGAGGGGCTTGGTTTTGTTGGAAACTTGACGTGGCATGAAGGTTTCTCGTGAAGGATTATGTAGGTGTGCTCAGTGTTGCCTACAACCTTGAATAGGCACTTGCGAGTACCTAGGTACCTATACCTAAGTATACCTATACAGCCGCAGCTTTCCCTCCCAGGTAGGTTGTGCCACACAGGAGCTCCCCATATTATATAGATACCTACTATGTATCTATATGTACTAGTGTACAGCCTCCAAGCCTCAATCCTCCAGCCTCCGATTTCCAATAGCCCCCCCCATCTCGCCCCACATTTATTTCTCCTCTTCGAAGCTCAACGAAAGCCTCGAACCTCGCGGCCGAAAAAAGCCCTGCGACGTGTGAAGCAGGCCGCTTTCATCATCCACAACCACGACACACACAGGATCAATATCCACCACACAACTAACTACCAACAACAAATAACAAAGACCTGTAGTCTCTACTTAGGCTTTGTGCGCCCAATCTTGTGCTTTTGTCTTATCCTATTGTCTAGGTATCTAGCCTAGCATCTAGCCTAGTGCCTATCTCTTAGGTCTCTTAGGTTTCTTGGGTCAAGATACCCCGTTCCGTCGTCGCAGCTCTCGCCACAGCGCAGCGCACCAGCTATCACCATCTGATCCGATCCGGTCGCCTAACCAACAACCTTCACCCTCGAAATCCTTCCGACTCCAACACCTCCACGATACAAAAATTTACTGATCGCAAAGCCGATAGCATTCTTTCTGTATATCTTAGTGAAGCAAATTGTCGCCGCTTCCCCCTCTGATTCCGCCATCGATCCACAAAAATAAACTCTTCTTTCCTATCTCCCAACAATAGCATCAATCTATCACAATGTCGGGCGAAGCGTGGTTATACCTTTTCGCCGTGCTGATAAATGCCGTCAACTTGTTTCTCCAAGTCTTCTTCACTATTATGTACAGCGACCTTGAATGGTATGTACTTGCGCAACTCGGCCCCGAGCCTTCGAAACTCTGCACTCGACCCCATCTTCATCGTCGACGTCATTTGCATACCTGGCCATCAGCTTTGCTAACGTCTTCGACTTGCACAGTGACTATATCAACCCTATCGACCTTTGCAACCGTCTCAACACCTACATCATTCCCGAGGCTGCCGTACACGGTTTCTTGACACTCCTATTCCTCGTCAATGGTTACTGGATCGCCCTAGTCCTAAATCTTCCCCTCCTCGGTTGGAATATTAAGAAGTAAGCTGCTTTTGGATATGCCTTGCAGCCCTGAGTTTTTTGTGGTTTGAAGACTAATAGTTTCGTCGTAGGATTCTCGACAATACCCACCTTCTGGATGCAACCGAAATCTTCAGAAAACTTAATGTTCATAAGAAGGTTAGAACCCATATGACCCATCACATTAAGCTGCGAGCCTCCACTCACAATGAATAGGAATCCTTTTTCAAGCTTGGTTTCCACTTAATCATGTTTTTCTTCTACCTGTACAGCATGATTGTTGCTCTGATCAAGGACGAGAAGGCGTAAGCTCTCGGGGCGTTGAACCAGTCGCGGACTAGATATTGCGACGAATATGGTACATTACTAGGAGGTTTCACGGATATTAGGGGAGTGTTATTATGGGCGTGTCAAGGCTGTGGCAACTTGTGGTGACCTCGTAACAATCGCCCGCTAATGTCTTGGACATAACGGTCATAATAGCCAACTTGGCTAAGAGTGAGACACGGGATGATGCGAAGCTGTATCTCTACAACCCATGCAGTGGTCTCAAGACAGACAAGACTTGGAGCTTTAATGTAGAAGGTGTGTATGATGAGATGAGTGGTAGGTGGACGGCCAGGAATATATGGGTGGGAGCGATAGGTGCTTGGTCACCACGGCGCAGAGTGTTTGTTCGCATGCAATTTAGCATGATGAAAATACAGATAATACCCAAAGTTTCAGTTCAAATACCACCAGGAGTTATTCATCAAAATTGAATTGCCTGTGCTATACTAAGGAGGTATCCGAGTACTCAGGCATTGGAGATTGGGCTAAAGATGCTCAACTGCATGTAGGCGCCTCTCGAGTACGACATGTAGCCCTCCCGACGAGGTGTCGTAGGGGAGGTTGCGCGTTTTTATGCACTATGTAATTAGCGGATAGGCTGAACTCTTCATATATGAATATCGTTATCCTAGGTTAATGTTTATGTGGGGAATACGGGTCTAAAATATACTAACCTACCTAGTTAGTTGGGTATGTACATATGTATCCATCTTTATGTAACTCAGGTACGCTGCCAGGTTGGAATCTGAAGTTCCAAAAGTACCAACGAACTTCGCGCCCATCTAAAAATATTCTAGACGCGTTTTATTCCCATCTAGGTCCGAAACCATCTCATCATCAGTTCCTTCTCGACAATCCCGAAACAAGATGGCCGACAAGTTCGGCGAATATCTGCCAAACATGGCGCCGCAAGACTCCCTCGTCGTTCGAGAGCAAGCTCTGCCAGACCACGCCGTAGTGCCCTATACCGGTGAAGATCTGTCAAGGCCAGCCCTTGGGCCTTTAAACCCGTTCAAAGACCAGTCGAACGTGCTGAAGCGAAAAAACGTGCTCACCGGTAACGCTGAAGAGACCTTTATTAGCGAGCATACATTCAGATCGAAACACAGAGCCATCGAACGCAAAGGCGGTCCAGAGAGAGAGTACAGGTCGAGTGCAGACGTTAAAGCAGAAGCTGCGAAAATAAGAGCCGGCCGACAGAAGAAGGGAGACGCGACGATTGCTGATGGCGATGGCGCGTACGTCGGGCCTTGGGCCTCTTACAAAAAACCTGAATGGGAAGAAGTAGGTCAGGACGAGGAACTCGCCAGCGATGAGGAAGTGGAATATGTCTATGAAGATGACGATGACGTTGTTGAAAGTGGTGCCGTCGTAGCTGCACCAGCTGCTACATTGGCCAGGCGCAAAGAGGTGGAGGAAATGGGAGACGAGACGACCATTTTCCACGGTTCTGAACAGTTCGATTACCAGGGACGAACATAGTGAGTGATCCCTAGTTCATCCTCTTCTTAATCCTCCCCACGATGGTAATTACTAACCACGGCTTTTACAGTATGCACGTGCCCCAGGATCTCGATGTCGATCTCAAGAAGGAGCCCGGAAGTATCACAAATTACATACCGAAGAAACTGGTCCATACATGGAAGCATCATGGTGACAAAGCCGTCACTGCCCTTCGTTTCTTTCCCGGATCTGGCCATCTCCTCATGTCGGCTAGTGCAGACACTACAGTAAAGATATTTGATGTCTACCATAACAAAGAGCTTCTGAGATCTTACTGCGGGCATACCAAGGCCATAACCGACATAAGCTTCAACCGTGATGGCAGCCAGTTCATCTCAGGTTCCTTCGACCGTTTCATGAAGCTGTGGGACACGGAAACTGGGCAATGTCTCAACAAGTTTACGAGCGGCAAGACCCCAAATGTCATTCGGTTTAACCCATCTGTAGAACACTCAACCGAGTTTTTAGCCGGGTTATCAGATAACAAAATAGTTCAATATGACACCCGAACACGCGAACTAGTTCAAGAATACGACCACCATCTAAACGCCGTAAACACCATCACGTTTGTTGATGAAAATAGGCGATTTATGACGACGAGTGACGATAAGTCTATACGAGCGTGGGATTATAACATACCGGTTCCCATCAAGGTGAGTACCAGCCACATAGGGCTGTTTTCTAGGAGAAATTTACTAATGTGTATTCAAGTACATCGCGGAGCCGTATATGTATCCAATCACGCGCACCGCGCTTCATCCGTCACAGAAGTACTTGGCTTGCCAAAGTTCAGACAATCAAGTGCTCGTGTACGGTGCGACCGATAAATTCAGACAAAACAGGAAGAAGAGTTTCCGAGGCCATAATAACGCCGGGACAGCCATTGACCTCGCCTTCAGTCCCGACGGCCAGTTCTTGGCCGGTGGAGATAGTGCCGGATTTGTTGCCTTTTGTAAGTACATTCTTGCCTCTCCCGTGCCAATGCGGCAGTTTTTAGTCCCATGAATGTCCACCTCGAATAAGGAATGCACAATGTGCTCTTTGCGTCTAACTGCCACCCCCGTATTTGCTCAAAGGAGCAATCACTAATATTGATTATAGGGGACTGGAAAACTTGTAAGATGTACCACAAGCTACAGGCTGGCGATCAAGCCATTACCTGCGTCCAATGGCATCCACAAGAAACAAGTAAGGTGGTCGCCGCAGGATTGGATGGTACCATCAGGTACTGGGATTAGATTTCTGCAACGAACAAGGCATAAAACGTTTTTAGACTGGGCCGCTGGCAAGAGGGACAAATACCATACGAGCAAGAATGATGTGACCACTTCTCAGACTTATTATTAAAGACTTCTCTCTAGGTCTTCGGCCTATTAGTGAACGACTAGCAAGTACCTTCGCGCCCCGATTCCTCCGACGGAGTGCGTTCCGACAACCTCCAATACATGACTTAATATGCAATCATAAAAAAGGTACCACCCACAATAGATCACCTAGCATACAAACAGTACCTAACCCACCTCGTCAAGGCTATACAAATAATTCAAATTTCCTTGAAATCATTATCGTCTTCTAGCTACACTAGAGGGCGATCTAGTTTAGCTCGTCTCGGTATCGCGACGATTCGCGGTCGCTGGTCAATCTCCCACGTCTGGTGGGCCTTCTGGTTGATCTCCGTCGCGATAAAAACCCCTCCGTTCTTATGCTCTGCATCGTCGGGTTCTGGCGAGGCGGCTTCCCCAACAACACTCCTAACGTCAACCTCTTCCAGTTCGACCCAGGTGTCGTGGCGGTCGTCGTCCGCTCCCCCTATTCTCGAGCCTGTACCCGAGTGTCGGAATGAGTCCCGAAGTCCCGACCTAGGCTTTGGCCAGTTGTCCCCATTGCTCTCTCCTGCTGATACCGAGCTAAGTATTGAGCTGATTATCGAGCTCTGAATTGAGCTCCAAAGTAATGACTTGCGTGTATTTTGTTCGGTTTCCATCCCCGCTGACGTCGGCGTTTTATCGGGGTTATCATCCCAGACGCCTACATCTTGTGGTGACAACCTTCCATCGCATGCTAGCTGCCTAGCGACACTACGGGCGGCGGACGATGCTCCAGAATCTTTGTGTATTTCCTCCGCGTTGTTCTTTTGCCATTCTTCGTATTCCGGTCGCAACAGGACGTAGACGGTTGGCAACGTAGCGACTGAAGCAGCGATTGTCACTTCAACCGACCCCCATACTATCCTATTGAGAATCATGTTTGTAAATGGCAGCCCTTCTACTAGACGGGCGATTTCAACCACAATCAAAATAACGCCAAGTCCAAACACAAGGACAAGGAACAGCCGAGATCGTTCCCACTTTGGGATTGGTTCTCCGAGGATCAAAAGAATGGGTTGAAAGAATAGCATGGTATCAGTAATGATGTTACACATTTCTATGAACGCTGTCAGCACGTTCAGTTTTTTTCTCTCACTGCAAAATCTTGTGTGGGAGGGGTGACAGACCGTAAGTAATTATCCACAACGCATTGTATGAGCTATTAGTATATCAGCTCTCATACCTCTATCTTGCCATACATTGGTCTGTCTCACCATTTTTCGGGTTCCGGAAACAGGATCCAGTTGAGTTTCAATTGTTGGCACTCGAGAAAGACGGATAGGATAGATGCGAGAAACGTCAATCCCAACACAGCTGACTGCCAACACTCGGGGTCAGTAATCACCATATCGAAAATGAACGACGAGTGTTTCGGACTAGCTGAAACAAGGAGGCGACTCCGAGAACAACTCACCATAAACCGAAGGACTGGCTGCTCGCGCCGAAGCTTTCGTAGCAATGCGCCAAGTATATCCAATACCGACATCTTCAAACTCCATAATCTATCGAAATTATTAACACCTCGCCTCGCTTTGTTGCCAATATGAGAACTCTAGTATGTATGTACGTTCCCCGGCATCGAGGGGAGACGGAGAGAGGCACACGTACACGACAACGATGGCTATGCGCGTTGCAATCGTAAGCTTGCCGGCCAAAACAAGGTGATCCTGATCTTCCGCAGTTAACACGAGTACTCTAGACTCGCCTTCTGCTAGCGGTCCTACAGTAAATTCGCAAATTTAGTCAATCGGCCGTCACCCCATCGAAAAACGATGACATGTTTGTCTTCATGAAATTAAACCCGCGGCATAAATTCCAGTCACTTGGTCGTACCTATCGCAAAGTGGACGGCGGTACTAAGCGGCGTCCCGTATTTATTCGCATAGTGGTCGCCGATAACGCGCAGCCCGTTGGAGACTAAGACCACGACGAGCCACTTGTCGCCTGTCGTGAACGCGAGTTTCTTCCATTTACGGAGCCCTAGGCGTGCGCCGATTAGACATGCTACGATCCCGCTGCAGAGCCAGATGGCGAGCGCTCCCGACATACTGTCGGTTACTAGCCTCGTGCTTCGCTGGTCGGGTGGGATGTTCGACGGCTCTGGGTTATGTTTTGGGGGGCTCGACTCAGCGAGTCCGGATGTCGGTGTGTGTGGACTAGGCCCGTGTTAAGATGTTAAGATAGGGTGATTTGAAGCAAAGTCGTTGCTGATCGCCTCCTTCGTTTCAATCAATGAATGTCGGGCCCAACAGACCACCTTTATTCTGTGTGACAGGATCACTATCAATACCGGGATGGCGCAAATACGAGCGAGAACAATATATAATTAATGGAGTCGTTTGTTTTTTAGTGACAAAAGTATATCTATCCATTGAATAGTATCGCTATGACGATATTTTTATGGTATTCTAGCCGGTCTCGTTTTTTTCCTCTATTTCGAATATATGTATGCTTGGCGACGACGTGCATTGATGCCCTATGCAGATGTCAACTTTTATGCGTCGCCTTACGAATACAACACACGACCCACCAGTACCGCCTTTTTAACTTCCGCAGCACCCTGTTGCGGTTACGCTTATTTTCCGAAAGTCAAGTTCCACGCGGGCCGCGCCGCGAACTCTGTGTGGTACTTAGCAAACCCTTGCCCTTGTTCTATGCGTGTTACCTCTTCTGTCGTACCCCTCCTTTCTGTCCGATCCTTCAGGATGACTAGAGGTGAGGGGGCGCATGGGAATGGTGCCGCAGAAGTCTGTTATAAGTATGCTTCTCTTAGAATCGTGCGTATAACCCACTCCCTCAGAGCCTCTGACATGGGGGGCATCACTTTCCTAACTCGCAATAGACCCTAGGGCCACCGCACCTTGCTTTAGATCAACATTCTCGGCCAGTTCCGGGATCGTGCAGTTTTTCCAAGTTGGGTAGTCTTGGGTAAACAGCATAGATAAGGTTGTTTCCGTGGGGCTTAAAGGAGGTCGAAAACGAAATATCGGCGTTAAAATGATTAACTTATGGAAGTTAAGGTATGTTGTTTATTTTTAAGTCGTAAACAAGGCAAGAGTTTCCGGCCTAGTCGTTACTAAGAACGAATTCTTTCTTTCTGCCCTCCATCATACATGCTTACAGCAAGAGTCGACATATGTAGCCTTGACACATCGCGTTGACGTATTGTTGCATGGCAGAAGCTTCGGTAAAAATTACATTGTTGGAAATATGAGAGCATGATTTGTTTATTACTGCGTGTTTAGGCTGATGTATCAATCCTATTATGATTGTGCGTAGAGTCCTGTTGCATCGTATTGTAGAGTTGGATGAAAATCACAGCGAAAGAAACTTAGTAATATCAGGGATCAAATCAAAAGATGAAAACGGACTGACTACCTGATTTAACGAGACCTGAGGTCAAGATATCCAACTTACACCGGAAATATACATATCCCTAGTATACTGTCAACAACCGAGACTGTTAGTCAACACTTAATTCCCTATATGCATTCGGGCCTTTCTCTCTGGAAAGCCTATTACAACACTAGCCTTCAACAGTTGCGTTGACCCATCCTCCAGCTTGCCAGTGTTCCTATTCCCCCTGATCACCTCTCCGAAGATGATCCTCTCAACGCAGTGCGGATCTGATTGCGATACCCCAATAGTCCCAAGAATCTCGGCCTCGCGAAGCAGCACTTCTGTAGTCTTCGCCATCTGCATCCAACAGTACTCAATTCTGGAAGAGCGGAAAATCAAGGCGATGTTGTAGGCAGTCTTGCAGATCTCAATCAACTCTCCAGGCGGTTGATTCGAGGAGCCTCTCTTCTTGCTCGCTGCACTGTGTTGATGGAGGACACTCTTCCACATATCTTCTGCTTGCATCATACTGTATTTGTCAAGTTCTTTAGAAGCTTTCCAGGCAAGATTGACGGTCATTATACGCCAGTCTTTCACTTCGTCATCTGCAGAAACTATAGATTAGATAATTGGCCAGGGCAGGATTTCTCAAAGGAGTGTACCTGTCATAATTCCGTCTCTCTTTGCTGAATTGAAGGTTCTTTCGATCCGCTGATATGGACTCTTAAAGTCGCCTTTCCTATTTTGAAACGCGGCATCGTTCAGCGTGTCGAGGTGGCCAAAAAGGGCAGTGGGAGAGTTGAAGAAACTTAGAAATAGCAGGTTCGCTACCTCGGCACGCATCAGGAGATCGCCTATCTCGGGCGAGGTTCCTTCGGAGCGAGAAACCCGGATGCCACCCGGGAGACACGTCATACAGAAGCTAACAATGTCACTTTTCAACTTGACGAAGAGTTCGGTTATTTGAGCATCCATTGGCCCCTCTTCGCGCCGGCCAGACCGGACGATCATCCTTTTGTAGTTCGCTATTTGGCGGTCTTTCTCTATGATCTGGTCTTGTAGAGTGGCTACCCTGTGCGATTCTTCATCAAGGCGCTTCCCTGCGTCTACCAAGGCCGTTTCGAGCGATTCAATCTGTGCGTTTCTCTCGACATTGTCATGATAGGTTTCAACTACATTGGGACGCTTTGCGGCTTCTGGTCAGTCTCAGCATAATTCAGGGGCCATCTATCTTACCTTCGGGGGAACAGGGGGTGGTAAATCGGAAGCATCAGATGGAGTCTGCGTCTTGATAGAGAAGTGTAACTTGATATCCTTCAGGTCAGAAGACATCTCGTGCAGCAGCTTGTCGTTCTGCTGAACCTCATTTTTGAGGTTATCAGCCTCTCTGTCAATATTCATAATATTAGACTCGTTAGCTATAAGTCTCGTTATTTTGAGTGTTGCTATGGTACAGGAACACCTCAAAGCAGATTAAGAGGAGGTTCATGGGGAGCTGTCTCTAGTAAAGCCAGCGCCAAGTAAGCTACGCCGCTGCTCGATAGACTATCGAAAGTCCGGGTACCGGTATTTTCAAAATAGTAAACCTTACGGTACATACCAAGAAAGAAGGCACCGGGCTTGGTTCTCGACCTTTCTCAAGGATTCCAAGTCAGCCTCAGGCTCTCACAGCCTGCATATGGCTAACAAGAAATGATAAGCAATGCGGGGATGTTAATAGGTAGACTGAAGTACGTAACCAATAAACCTCGATGGATAGATCATGTGCCTGCACGTTCATTCAAGGTGTAAGGGTGATCCGCAATCCTCCAAATTTGCCTTATGAAAGTGCACATATGATGATGCTCATTTGGTCGATAAAACCAATACTCCGCAGTGAGATTCTCGGCTTCATTACTATATTCAGCTACCCCAATATATTACCCCTTGTCCTTGTCAGACGCAATTGACACTAGCCTCTAGTAGACTCAGGAATCTCAGACTCTAATGTAGGAAACATTCGATGTCTGGGTGTTGGGAATTCAGCCGCGCCAGCCCTTGTTTCATTCCAAGACGCAGCCGTAGGAGCGTCTAGAATGGGTAAGGTAGGTCGGAGGGGCTAGTGTCAATTGCATGTGACAGTCCTACCCTTGGCGCCATGGATTCCCAAATACTAGGCTACAAGGCAGATTTGAGAATGAGGCGCGGCCGAGTTTCGAGCGACCAGCGCAACCGTCGGAACGGTGTGCTGTCAGTGTCTCTTATCATTTACGATCAAACTATTTCTATGCACCCCCGACACTCAAAAGTTTCTAATTCTTCTCTCGATCTTTGGAGATTGCGAGTCGTGAACTTGCAGAGAAACAAGGAATTCTCAACATGGAAGACGTGAAAGGGCTTTTATCAGCTCTTAATAGTGGAATAGGTGGGGTCTCCGACGATGAAGACCGCTTAATCCTCGCCCTCGACTTCGGAACAACCTTTAGTGGGCAAGTTTTCCAAATGTCTTGTCTTTAATTTTCAAGTATCAACTGATAAGTTTCATGCAGGGTAGCATATGCATTCACCAATGATCCAGAGAAAGTCTATACCGTGGATTCTTGGCCTGGGGCCGCAGATCGCATCGTTCCCAAAACACCAACTGAGCTCCAGTACACACCCGGGTCAACTGACAAGTTCAAGTGGGGATATGAACTTGGGCAGACTCTGAAAGAGAAAATTTCAGGTCTCAAGTTATTGCTTGACCCCGACTTGAAGCGTCCTTACTGGATCCCACATGATCCTAGTGCGGAGATCGCTAAGCTTCCGAAGCCTGTTGTTGATGTTGTTGCAGATTACCTCAAGGCCATATTTCAGCATGCAATCGCTGAAGTTGAGAAGGGCTACTTACCAGGATTCGTTGAAGGGTTCAAGAAACAGTATATTCTAACTGTTCCTGCCGTGTGGTCTGATACCGCCAAGGCCACCACTCAACGTGTAGGTCTACTATCGTTCTCATCAGCTCATATTCGTAGGTCGCACGTAGGCTAATTGAGTACTAGGCTGCTCGTAAAGCTGGCATATCCCCAGTGGATATGATTACAGAGCCAGAAGCAGCAGCGCTCTTCACCTTGCAGACAATGAAGGACAAAGGTCTCAAAGTAAGTCATGAAGTTAATATGTATGGAGATGGTTTTCTGATGACTCCTCATAGGACGGTGATGCTATCGTGATCTGTGATGCCGGGGGCGGCACAGTAGACTTAATCTCCTACGAAATTGTGTCGCTCAACCCATTTGAGGTGAAGGCCTTAACCGTACCTTCAGGTTAGCCTTCTGTTAATCCCGTCATAACGCTTTTGTTCTTACATATTTCAGGCGGCGCGCATGGATCTTTGATGCTCAATCGGTCATTCGAAGAACTGATAAAGCAGACTGTTGGTGAGGATGCCTTCTTGGGCTTGAAGAAAACGGAAGGCTACCGCAATGCATTGCGCGAGTTTGATGTTGCACACAAGCTCTCGTTTCGAGGGCCCCGCGATCCGGATAGATACGTCAGCTTCCCCATGGCCAATCTCAAGGACAACAAGGCAAAGGGTTTAATGAAGAACTCCTTGACGCTGTCTGGGTAAGCTTCAGCACCCCTCATGGTGACTATCTAAAATTGCTGATTGTTAATACAGACAAACCATGTTTCGCATCTTCGATCCCATTATTCGGGACATTGACAAACTTGTGCTTGAGCAAGTTCGCGACGTGCAAATCAAACGGCTGGAAAGCAAGAATCGTTCAGATGTGAAAGTATGTCTTCCGGATTGAACTTCATCAACTTCATAGATGATCTAATAACCCTGAATAGGCCATATTCCTTGTCGGAGGGTTTGGTGCGAGTGCGTACCTAAAAGAGAGCATTCAAGCTTCTAATCCCAAAATAAGTAAGCTACTCCTAGAGCCATTTTCTTCCGGTAATATCCACTTGTAGATGGAGGCGACCCTTTTCTGTCAGGGCGACAAACGTGCCCCGGAAGCATGCAGAACTCCTTAAATACACGCCTCTTTGACCTGAAAAAGGTAATTACTGACTCCAGTGAACTATAGTGGTAATACAACCAAAGGAAGCGTGAGTCATTTTCCTCTTTACCGCTACAAGTGGGTATAAACTAATTTGGTACTGGACCAGGTGGTCTGCGATCGTGAAGTAAGTACCTCCCTCTTTAAATGTGTCTGCTGCTAATGCCAAGTAGAGGCGCTGCAATGAGCAAACTTCCACTAGGTCCATCACGCCCAACTGTCGTATCGACTAGGGCCACGAAACATTACGGGGTTACATTTCACTCGGCGTGGGAACACTCAAGGGATAGAGGACAGCCTAAGAAGCAGTACGACTTTTGGGCCGGTGACAGATGCAAGTTAATGCGATGGTATATCGAAAAGGTCACTCTAAACCCCATCTAAGTAGTTTCTCTCAGACGTGACTAACCGCATTGGAAACCATATAGGAAGACGAACTCAAACGAGGGCACAAGAACAGCTACCAATTTAGCCGCAATATTGGGGGGCACAACCCCAGTCCGAACGAACTCGAATTTGAAGAAAATCTGTACGAGTGTACCTCAGTGTCAGCCCCGGTTCATCCAGACGACAGTAAGCAGCCAATCAGTCACTAGGGCAGAAAAGAGCATCGTTTTATATTGGATGGGACTGACGCACCGCATTAACAGGTATTAAGATGAATTGTTCCCTACGCACAGATCTAACAAAAGTGCCGAAATCCTGCTTCAAGCAAAAGTACCTTGATGGGAAGCCGTATTCGAGAATCTCATATAATCTGCTCCTTGAAAATCTCCCCTCAGGTTTGATGAAGTTCTCTATCGAGGTTGAGGGAAAGGAGTATGCAGCTATCGAGGCAACTTATTGAAAACGATCATCTCAGCATGAGCCGTGGCGCTGATTCAAAAGAAAACATTTTCGGTGACTTCTCGTTGTAATAACTTGGAGGCACTAGTACGGATCAACACTTGATCAATATTAGGCTCGACGACAGGCCGTGTTAAGGTAAAGTGTCTGCATGGAATCAAAGAACATAGTACTAGGGGCGTCATGCGACGAGTCACGGGTAGCCTTAGTCAATATAGCCATACCGGCCGACTGTACTAGGGCAAGCCACGAGCTAATAATATTCGAAGAGGAACCAAAGGGATATTGTCGAGTATAAGACGCATCAACAAGAGAAAGAATTAGTACAATAGCACAGTCATTTCCTACGTATTCTTTGCCTTGCCCTTTTTCTTTGTATATTTAATGCTAAGAGATCTTATATAGCTAGACTTCAAGCTTACCGAAGGGCAATAGAAAGCTAGATGAATTATATCTCGTACTTCTATCAGCCCAACCATGTATATCCGACCCGGATTCACTGCTTAAGCGCACATCGCACAGAATTACTTGTTCACTAGTCAAAGGGCCAATTGATTTCCTCGCCCTATAGCTTTCATAGTACTAGGAGTACATGTTGATACAACATATATTCCTTTCGCCGAGATCCTTCCATTGCCTGTCCTGTTATCTAGCTCTAGGCGCCACGTCCAGATTCTGTACAACATATCCTATTCATAGCACCCCAGAATGAACAGTATCACGGCCATTGGCTCGACAATTGACAACCGAGAGAGTTGTTTGTCCCGCGTACATACTGTTTGACGTCGCACAATTCAGTGCCGCGCACCATACAAGCAGCATTCTCGGCGGCTCGCCGTGCTACGTTGACCTATGAATTGGCGGTAAAGCCGCGATGCTGCCTCCACAGTGTACGTATATCCAATTCGCTATTGGTACACTTTATAATATCATTATTTCGGTGAATGTGGTGATACCCACACCGCAGCTGCCACGATGCGCAATTAACGTGACTTTGCTAGTTGAGAATACAAACGAACAGTCGGCAATGGAGTCACATGGCATTGACATACTGTGGTAAGCTATTGTTCATCACACAAGCCACAGGCCCTAGCTCTATATATGTTCGTTTATCTCCTCTTTCTGAATGAATACCCCCGTTCCGTTACGAACATACTCACACTTTCGCACGACTACGGACTTGATCACAGAACCCCCCTTATCACATAGTAAGAAATATTCAATGATCATATTTTCCGCTTCACTTTCACTAATATCTCAAGGGGAAGATACCCATCAACAGCACCTAAAAAACCCCCAATTCTACACTAAGTGGTCTCAATCGACTCGACCAAGATGTGCTTTGTTGGTCCGCCTCTGCTAGCGCCGGGCATAGTGCACCCTGCATCCGTCGTAGTCGTCGCCCCGCCTCCACCTCCTGTCTTCATTCAGCCTGCCGTCCCTATGGTACCAGTCTTCCCGGCGGTTCCAGTTGTACCGATGGCGCCGAATGGTGTCTTGATAAGAAGGTGGCAATAGGAATGCCCCAGTCAAGCATCTGCATCTACCAATGATAAGAAGAAAAAACCAAGAAAAAAGGGACCTGCAATGCTCTAATGATGTGCGAGGCGCGAAGTGTTTTCCTGTAAGGTTCAATATGATTTGGGAGTGTTGGCGCTCGGGGGGATTGATATTGCGATACATTGGACTTGATGAAATGTTGTTCTTTATCCGTTGGTCACGCTTTCAACGATGTCGGCTTACTGGCGGCTTGAGTGATGGTTTGCTACCTTGGGGGTGAAGTCGGAATGGGACACGGAATGCCTGGGACTAATACCGAGAAATCTGGGCGGAGAAGGGTGATGATAATGATGATGCTGCCCTTTTCTACTTGATACTCAAATAAAATCAATAAGCTTTTCCGCTGACTTCCCGTCTTCATGTTGATACATCGTCAATTTTTCCACAATAAGATGCACTCTTGACTTCTAATACATCTAGGGCCGTCAGGCCGTCCTGGTTGAGGACACTTTACTGCGAAGTTGCAGAATGTTGCATAATATCAGAATCTTAGCCTGTCTCCCTATACCTCTTGTCTCCGAGGTGAGTCGGCCAAGCGTAACCCCAATTTTGTTCACCGAAATTTCTTGCCTAGTGGAGAAGTCTCCAATTCCTCTTAACATTGCCAAGCTCTCCATGATGCTCATCAATACCCGTGGACCCCGCAAATATCAATGCATATATAATCATGACTCGTACGAACTTTGAGGGACCGAGTGAATAGGAGAGAGTTGCCAGATTCACTGCATCGCTCTTCGGAGACTCTCCTATATCCAGGATGGGCTTCATTGTGCAAGCACGCGATAAAAAACGTCATTGGGTTAATCCCCGTTAGTCCAACACTAGCTCGGGATAATGGGGGCCGAGCGGGTATAATTGATATTGGAGTTAGCGTCGATTAATCTTGGGTTCAGGCTAGGCCGTTTAATGAAAGTGATGTAGCAAAAGTATTTAAACGGATGCGAGTCGCTTTTCCTTTCTATGTTGTCCCTTGGTCGAGAGAGGAATGAACCGTCCGGAGCGCTCCGCCTAGTTTCGGAAAATCGAGGATGTATCTTAACGCGTTGTTATGCTCGATATTCTGCCTCCCTCATGTCGCGGGCCGTGCATTATCGACGCCAAATACGAATAGCTCTTCAGATGTGGTTGATGTAAAGTGGCTTGAAGGCACGCCGGCCTTGAACGTCGGCACTACCTTCGGCTTACCCTGGCCAAAAGGGAAATACCCCGGTGATCAAGTCGCTTTCTCAGCTTCAACCGATGGTGGCGAGGACGTAACCATTCAGTCCTGGGTAACGTCGCGCTGGGTCGACGGCTCTATTAAGTGGACGGGGCATGCCATACCTGGTTCTGCATCAGTACCCGGCGGGTATAAGATCACGGCCCGCAAGGGGATTGCGCGACAGGTCAGGCGCGAATCGATCAAGGTAGACGACACGCAAGATGGGATTGTCGTGGACACGGGCAAACTTAAGGCCTCGTTTCCAAAATCTGGAAACGTGTTCGTCGGCTCTTTAAGCACCTCTAGTGGAAAGGTTGTAGGAAAGAATGGCAAGCTAGTTTTGCAATCCCAATCGGCAGTTCCAGACACCGAAGGAAGCTCCGCGAAAGCAGATATCAGCTATTATCAGCTCGAATCAAAAATCAATACCACGACTGTAGATGAGGATACCTCGGTACGAACATTAGTAACTGTTCGGGGCGACCATCGAATCAGCGATAGTGAATCTGCGGCGACACATGATCCTTGGGTCCCATTCACGGCGCGGTTTTATTTATACGCCAACTCAGACACGATTCGAGTAGTGCACACGCTTGTTTTCGACGGTGCGGCAGATAAGGACTTCATAACTGGAGTCGGGCTTCGCTTTGATATCCCGCTGGCTGGTGAGGAGTTATACGACCGCCATATCAGAATCGCAGGTGTAGATGGTGGCTTTCTGAACGAAGCCGTGCAAGGAATTACCGGTTTGCGCCGAGATCCGGGTGAAGCGGTTCGTGTGGCTCAATTTGAAGGCAAGAAGACACCGGGTACCTCCACCTGGGCTACGACGGTTAGCTCGAGACTACAGTGGATTCCCGCTTGGAACGATTACACGCTTATACAACTATCTCCGGACGGATTTACCTTGAAGAAACGAACCAAAGCCGGCCAGAGCTGGGTGAAAATCCCCGGCGGAACCCGGGCTGGGGGTCTAGCTTACCTTGGAGGCGCTACAACAGGTGGTTTGGCTGTTGGGCTTCGAGACTTTTGGAAGCGCTACCCAACGAGTATTGATATATCAAATGCCGCTACTGACTCGGCTCAACTCACGCTATGGCTGTATAGCCCAGCCGGTGAACCGATGGACTTGCGCCCATTTCACGATGGCCTCGGCGAGGACACCTACGCTAAACAGTTGGATGCACTCGAGATCACATATGAGGATTACGAAGAAGGATACAACACGCCACAGGGTATCGGGAGGACTAACGAGATTTTTATTCGACCATTTGATAGCACACCATCTTCAGATGAGCTCGCGACCCTCACCGAATTCATCAATGCGCCTCCTGTGTTAGTACCTGAGCCAGAGTATATCAAGCAAACTGAAGCGATCGGAACTTATTGGGATGTACCGAACAACACGACAGCAACACAAGCGGTACAGACCATCGAGACGCACTTAGACTTCCTCAATAGGTTCTACCAGGGACAGGTAGAACAAAGGAAGTGGTACGGCTTTTTCGACTACGGCGATTTTATGCACACATACGATTCAGACCGCCACGTTTGGCGTTACGACATCGGCGGATACGCGTAAGTTTCTTCAATGCTTACTAACAACCTGTTTAATTTGATAGAATATTAATCTTTATACTAGGTGGGACAACTCGGAGTTATCACCAGATCTCTTCATCTGGAATTACTTTTTGCGGACGGGTCGTGCGGATGTTTATCGGTTTGCCGAAGCGCATGTCCGACATACCAGCGAGGTCGACATATACCATCTAGGCCCCTATAGTGGGTTTGGAACGCGCCATGGCGTACAGCATTGGGGAGATAGCGCAAAGCAGATCAGGGTTTCAACGCCAATCTACAGACAGATCTTCTATTATGTCTCAGGAGGCGACGAGCGCATCGGCGAGCTGCTTCATGGCCTGATGGATGCGGATAAAACATTCCTGACGGTTGACCCACGACGTAAGATCCGTGAAGATAACGGCACCTACGTCCCGGATCCAACAGCCATCGATCTCGATCTCGGTATCGACTTCTCCGGGCTCACAGCTATTTGGCTTATCGAGTGGGAGCGCCGAGGCCCACGTTGGGAAGAGGCTAGGTCCAAGCTAAACGCAATATTGGAGAGCCTCGGGTCGCTGAAGAACGGGTTTGTGACGGGTCTAGGACTGTACAATATTCACACAGGAGAAGTGAAGCCGCCGGCCACAGATCCGGAGAACAAGGGCGTAGTCGACGTAACGCATCTCTCCGCGAGCTTCGGGCTTCCTGAAATTGTCGCTCAGATCACGCACTACTTAGGCGACGACCTGCCAGCTTCGTTTGATCAGGCGTGGCTTGATTATTGCTATTACTACGGCGCAAGTGCAGCCGAGCAGACGGCACGATACGGACAGGCTTTCGGGAAGTTGAATCTCCGCCAGGGACACTCACGGTTGACGGCCTACGCGGCGAGGAGATCAGGAAACGCGACGCTTGCTGCGAGAGCATGGAATGAGTTTCTGAACACAGACGGTTTCGCTCCGACGGCGCCCTGGGCAAGTGTGTCGCTGACGGGCAGTCAGGTTCTGACGCCCGTGGATGAAGCAGCATGGATAACTACCAACGATTTCGCCCTCTATGGGCTAGCTGCTATTGAGAATCTGGCGCAAATCGGAGATGATCTCTGATCAGTAGTTTAAAATAAAATGCAAGCGACGTTATGAACGTGTTCTCATTTAATGTGTTAGTGTGAGTGACTTACCGCTAGAACACTGTGACTAATGCCGCCCCCATAAAGAGGTTTAGAGTATATTAATAGGATATCGGCTGTATTATCAAGAGATAAAGTTAAAATTTTTAAGGCTGAGCCGTCTTCAACAGCAATAGACATAAAATCCCCTGCAAGCCCGTCTTATACGAAGGCTTCCGACTACGTGTTGTTGATTATAATTACTACCCTCAATTGAGCACATGACCATAAGTTGAAGCCGAGACGTAGAGTGGTACCGCACTGTGGGCGTGAATATGTAAGGTTGAGGCGAGATTGCATCTCAATCGATGATAAAAAGACGACTAGTATCAAGTTAAAACTTTCTTTCATAATTGGCTATAATATGCAAATGGCTGAACCGAGCAAGTAAAATAAAGCCTTAGGTGCGCTATGTTCTGATGAAAGGTTCGGTGCCCAACATGATCTGCCCTCAGGTTCGAGTACAATAGTTCTCGTAAGATCCCCCAATTAGCCTTCCTATTTAACTAACTTCTGCCTAGAATCTTTTTATTGCGTGTCACACCTTCTAGAACAAAGAAGGTGTTGGCTACATAAGGAAAAGTATCACTTTAGTCAGGGTTGGATTCTTTATGTAACAACAGATATTCATCAACCCATACTTTGGTTCTGACATTGCGTTTTCAAAACCAAGCCTATTGCCTCGACCGTTATCTTTTGCATATATGATGAGGAGATGACATAGAGGCCTCCAAGACTGGAAGTTTGGTGATCTGATGACCGTTCCTTCACCGGACCATCTAACGCGATCTATGGGTTTTCACAAATGGCCGGTACCGTATTCCGCTGTATAAGATGACCTAGGACGCAATACGAAGCCATTAGAGACAGCCATGATGATTATGTGGCGGAATGTGAAGAATTCTATTGGTGAATGGGTCAGCTGAGTCGATGGTTACCATCCTCGTGTCTCAACTCTAGCGCCGTTGGTTGGATTGTACTACCATATAAGGAACTAAACAGGCATCTGGTTTGTCGTATCAGAGGCTGAGTAGGTTCGAGCACCTTTCACAGAACGGTCTTGCGTGACCACTTTGCGTAACTGCGCAAAGCATGAACTAAGAATTTCCGGACAATTTCCTTGCCTTCCTACCTCACGCCAACACGTCTACGAGTCGTTTGTTTTTCTACTGCTTATAACTTCTCACATGGAGGAATTCATAATGGCAAGCATTGGCTGTTAAATTTGTAGAATGAAATAAAATATACGGTGCTAGACAGAAGTGCTACGGGCCGTGCTTGATCAGCTACGCCTCGTTACTGATTCAGTCAAGTGGCTTATTACCTACTCAGCGGCTAGTCAGGTTACATAGAACACCGACGTTTCTGGTTATATTTGTCTATTCGAGGGCATTATTGATATTGTTGCAATCTTGTGAAAGGATGTGCGGCCTTTCTGCTTGTATTTTGCTTTCAGCAACAGGTGCCGATGGTTATAGTAGCGGCACGGAAACTGCATACCCTCCTCCTTGCGACGAGAAACTCGACGATGGAGCAAAGCCACTTGCGGCGGACCTCAAAGCTTCGCTCGATCTCATCACTCACCGTGGACCGGATGACATGGGGATATGGATCAGCGCGAATGAGCAAGTTGGGCTAGCCCACTGCCGGCTGTCCATCAACGATTTATCCTCTGCAGGGCGGCAACCACTTCACAGTAGCGACGGCAAGATCCACACCGTAGTTAATGGCGAGATATAAGATTATGATCGTCTTCGTCATCAATGCGAAACCGTTCACGGCTACCCTTTCCAGAGCGACAGTGACAGCGAGCTTGTTCTGGCACTCTATAAGATCCACGGCGCTCCCGACTTTCTCACGCATCTTCGAGGTGAATTCGCGTTTATCCTTTACGACAACAGTGCAGCAGCCCAGCGCGTGATTGCCGCACGCGATCGTTATGGAATCAAGCCGTTGGTCTATACCCAGGTCGGGTCAAAACTACTCATCGCTTCTGAAGCCAAGGCATTCTTGCCCTTGGGTTGGAAGCCTCGCTGGGATGTGCGTGCAATCACCGATGCGGGATGGATGTTTGATGACCGGACGTTGTTCCGCGGGGTGCGAAAAGTCTTACCGGGACACTATCTGGATATCACAGAACAAGGTGATGTGCAGCAGGTTCAGTATTGGGACGCGGAGTACGAAGACAAGGTTTGCCGATTGAACTCCGAGAAGAGTTCTGCAGCTAATTTATTTTTCATAGACAAAACCTGAAAAACGCACCATTGACGAAATGATCTCTGGTGTCCGGGAGAGGCTTGTCGAATCTGTTCGCCTCCGCCTCCGTGCTGATGTTCCTATTGGCGTCTACTTATCTGGAGGGATTGACTCTTCTGCCATCGCCGGTATAGTTACGGAACTTGCACGTAAGGAGAAGGTCAAGATAGGCAACGAAGAGGCTTCCAGCGTCACCTGCTTCACTATCGCATTTCCGGAGACATCCGGGTTTGATGAATCACGTAAGTCTTGCCGCGCGTGAGCGATTCCTCGAAGGCAACAGACTAATAGACACAAGGCATTGCCGAGCGCACGGCCGCATGGCTCAAAGTTAAGACCGTCAAGAAGTTTGTCACTGAAGAGGCCTTGGCGGCAGACTTCGCAGACGCCGTGTTTCACTGCGAGCATCACCACTTTGATCTCAACTTCGTGGCCAAGTTTGGGCTCTCAACGCTTCCACGTGAACACAACATCAAGGTCGTTCTAACTGGTGAAGGGGCTGACGAGCATTTCGCTGGCTACCCGCACCTTTTTGCCGAGTTCCTTCGTGAAGTCGATGGAGCTTTGCCTAACTCTCCGATGTCCCAAGACTCTGACCTTCGAAACAACATGCTCAAGGACATGAAGGGGGAAATGAGGGAAATGTGGCGACGTGGTGGCGCAACAGTATACGAGAATAAGCCCGCCTCTGCATCCATCGCGGGTATAGGAGCAGCGGCTACGAGTGACGATCTTTTGGCGTGCCATCCAGCGGCCACGCTCTTTACTCCTTGGCTG
Source organism: Xylaria digitata (assembly GCA_022495195.1). Lineage (NCBI taxonomy): Eukaryota > Fungi > Ascomycota > Sordariomycetes > Xylariales > Xylariaceae > Xylaria > Xylaria digitata. Next base: position 66,326 of record MU376965.1, on the reverse strand, counting down.
CAAACTCAACTGGGCGATTATGACTGCCGTCGAACGGCGCTTGGTTCACATGCCGGCGATATCCAAGACCGAATGCGGTCACGATGGCATCCCTTGCACACCGCCATGTATATGTGGAACAAAAATTCGTTGGCTAATGTTCTGCTATCGTGTCTTGGCGATCGCACGGAGATGGCGCACAGCGTCGAAGCACGCACGCCGTTTCTGGACCACCATCTCACAGAGTACGTCAACGGGTTGCCGCCTAGTGTTAAACTGCGCTACGTCGCGGAGAGTGAGAATGGTGAACTAGGCCCCATCTGGACAGAGTCTAGCGGGGCGTCGATGTTGCTCAACGAAAAATGGATTTTGCGCCAGGCGGTCCGCCCTTACATTACGGATGAGCTGTACAAACGAAAGAAGCATCCTTTCTTTGCGCCTTTCCGATGGGCCAACGACGGACCGTTGCATCGCATGTTCAAGGCGCTACTGACGCAAGAAGCCGTGGAACAGCTGGGATTCGTCAACTACGCAACGATTCAGCAGGCCATGGACGTTTCTTGGGGAGAGGAGTCCGACCCTAAATCTTTCCGACTCTTGCTATATTGTGGCGCTTGGGTGACGCTCGGCCAACGCATGGGTGTAGCGAAGGCGGACCTGTCTGACTGGGAAACCATCATGCAATAAATGTATCATTTTACGACGCTGATAAAAACCTCGTACGGAGCAGGATCAAAATGGAATAGGGTCTCTAGAACTGGCACTTGTTATAGAGAATAAGAAAGCCCAAAATGGGGTGATTATATTGATTATTGCTGTATAAGTACCTCGTCGTTAGATAGAAAGTAATGTATATCATAGGCACCACATCTCGTCCGACGATGCTATTCTCCGACATTTAGGCACGCGCCCTACCCCGAAGTGTAAGTAGCTTTAAGTTCTTACCTATCCTCGGATTTCCGGCACAGCCCTTTGCTTCTAGGAGAGTATCGCCGTTCCTTCTGTTCCGAGTCTCTTGACAGCACCCTCCCTCTTGCAACCGTCACAACTCCGCGAGGATGCATGCCACCATCGTGCATTCCGGACCGTCCGATAGCTCTTTGTGTCACGATCTCACGATGCGAACAAAGAGAATTCCCTGTGTATAATAGTAACGTAACTATGAGGGTATCCTAGAAACCTCGCGCATCAACGAATGTCATATTCTTACCTATACTAGCAGTCCTGACACTTTGAAAGGTCCAGCTGCTGCTATCAGGTCATTTTTAACCAGCTCTATAGGCGCCGTTTCAGTCCATGACGTAATCGCGGAGCTAGCATCGGCGCCACTAACGCATTAGGACAACGTACATATAGTAGTAAATTGCTAGCATTGATCGTCACCGATCATCGCAACTAATTGTCAAGTTTGAATTTGAATTTATACTTTAACCGAACCGAAAACACTCTCAACAACTGTTCTAAAACTAAAATTGCCATTATGAATCATTAGGTTGTTCATACGGCACCTAAATCATGTGCTTGTTGCATATCGTAACAACCGTTAATCCTGGTACAAGGATAGCACGTGACTTGGAGGTATCTTTAGGTGGCTGATGCTTAGTACGGAAGGTTAACTTCTAACTACTACTACTTATGGTTAATACGACACACAAGTACCTTCTTTTACAGGTCATATACATTATTCCAACAGTGCTAACTTCCTCACCTATCTGACAGGTTGGCTTACGATACTCTCATGGGAAGCCATAATCCTTTTCATTGATCGACGCTAGTAGGGGCCGATTGTATCCGGAAGGGTTGTTTTTTTTCGGTGTTGTGTAGTACACAGCTCATGCTAAGAACATGTTTCAAGGGGCCGGGGGAGGTTGTTAATATGTGCAAATACATAAGCGATAGCTATTAAATATTGAATCAAGCAGAGGAAGTATTTGATACCTAATGGTGGTAAAACATTCCAATCGATCCCGTTACAACGGATCGGGACTCTATAATCGCATGTCAATGGTTAAATGTTCCTATTATTTGCCCCCCTCTATCTGTAGCAGTAGCGACCCACATTATTCCACTATATGTAGCGTTTCGTACACAGTAGAGACAGTGGGATTCCTCCATCCCATCTACATATTCAATACAGACTACATTATCCACATTTTGGACTGCACCCTTACACTATCGGCCCGCGAAAACCCAGTACCCTAGTCTGCCCTAGGTATCTAAGAGGTACTATAGTCGAAAGGTTCGAAAGGTGGGGGCGCATGTGGCTATGTGGATATGGCGAGGGACCACCCGCATTACCGCATTACGTTATTCGTTGTCCATTTGACCTGGCACGGATGATCATAGGCTCGGCTTTAGCAAAGTTTTTCATCCAATTGGTTTCCTAGTGTAATGGTTATCACAGCGGATTCTGATTCCGCTAATCTGGGTTCGATTCCCAGGGAGACCTTCAAAAGTTTTGTCATGTGACTTACATCGGACGTCATGTCATCTTGGGATAGGTGTTGGTTTTTTTTTTATAAAATCCACGCCATCAGGTGTAAAGGAAGCTGACAAGAGACACTGCACAGATCAATCTAGTACTGTAATTAGTATATAGCGTATACACTGGCAGAAACTAAGCTGTGTGACGGGGTGTTGCTCATTACATACTGAAGACGATGCGCCTAAAGGTGTTCTGTTCTCAGTGGGCGTTGTTAGGTGCGTCCATAAATCAACTAGCCACTTACCGAGAATTTATCTCTGTCACAAGGAAGGGTGGGATATCCACGTCGATCAAAACTGATTAGCTAATACATCTAGAGTTTTGTGCCGTAGTAGTAGATGGGATAAAGAAATCTTGAAGGACCTAGCAGCATAACAATTTGGGGGGGATTGGTATGCCCTCCTTCCATACCTACCTAGGTAGGTAAGTAAATACATGAACCTACACCTACAATATGGAAGTCTTGGGGTAGTCTCCGTTGACACGGCGTTGTGTACCTCTGCACCTTTGTACCTTCCCTTCAATGTTTATTTGTTCCCTCATAAATGAAAGCATGTTGGATAATACGTACCAGGGCAAATAGTCTCCCTCATATTCTACAAACCTAGAGCAAAATAAGGATAGGGAAAAGAAGCAGGGCCTCCGCAATCTCTTGTCAGTCTTGTATTCTTCCATCATCAACCCTTCAACCATGGTTTGCACCATGCTTGATAACCCCGAGATGGGTAATTTTATCATAGATATAATTTGATACGGGCGTACTTCACCATGAATCTCCTATTCCATCCTTTCCGCGGGAACCGCGAGACCGTTATCGACATCTCCGAGAATTCAGAGGATTCTTAGCGCAAGCTCGCTCGCTTCTCTCGAGACCAGATCACTAGCGAGTACCTTACCAGCATAGTAGCATCCGACCCACCCTAGTCCGGTGTCCCAATCATCCAGAAGACAACGAACACGAACACGATTCTGGCATAGGCCCCCCTGAAACCAACATCGAGACTGCGATTTCCCATATACAAAAGCCGAGATATGATGAATTTTGCTGCCCCTCGTGCTTATCCGCGAACCATTTCCATCATCCAGGGACAATGCTGATTGCCGCTTGGTAGATTAGCCATTCCGGCCCGGATTCTCTCAGTTTGTCAAGCACTGGGATCCTAAAACGAGTTAGGTATATTTGGCGACGCGGATTGGCTCTAATATATCCAGTTCAATGCTCTCGGAAATAACATCGGCACCATCCTTCCACTTGGCCGCTTGTACAGCGTCTGCCGTCTTGGTAATCTATTCAACAGGAATCTGCTATAGCACTATGAGATTGCTTTCTATTCAGATTAGACCATAATAGGTACACGTTATTCTAGAGTAGCCCTGTAGCTCTTTAACAAGAATTTCCTGCTATTTAGAGTGTCTACCAGGGACGAGTGTAGAAAGACAATACGTAGCTAGGATCACAGTAGATAAGAGAATACAATGACATTTTCCTAACTATGGGTCTACTAAAGGTGGTAGCTAGCGAAACCTGGAAGCGATAGCTCTGCTGCGAGCCGGCATCGGTGGCCTTGAGGAATGAGAATTACTCTGAAAGCCGCGCGGCCTTTCCCCCCTCCTCACTGCTGGTGCCCGCCCCCAGTGGCTATAATATCTAACTGTATTGATTCAAGTCTGACATTTTACTCGCATTGATACTTTCGATAGAACGACTAGCCACGGCTCCATGTCCAGTAACTATATCGTAGGCATAACTACATTCTACCCTATTCACACAGGCTACGGGATCCGTCGGTACATCATCAAGGGGGAAGCTTTGAAGACTGTTCAGATGACCCTTCCACCCACCTTCCTCGGTCCAAATTTGCCACACCCCTTATAACTATCTTACGCGCCACGAACACAATTGCTGTAGTATCCCTGTCTGACAATATGCTTGGCTGATGTCCCAAAGCTGAGCCCGTTATGCTTGCTGTCTATCTATTCAAGAAACCGTGAGTCATAATTGGTGTTAGAGTTACATGTGACAAAATTTAAAAGGGCCGGCCGACTGAAGATAAAATCCCAGTAAAACAACGAAACAAGCTAGGTGATAATGAAACAAGAGAATGGAGTGGTGCCAGAGGGTTGGAGTATTCCGATTCGGCCACGGGAAATTTCGCCCGTATTGAATGGATCTGTACTGCTAAATTATGCACTGTGATGAATGGCCTCCATGGTAGAAGGGAGACGATTCTGTGTATTTGATTGGGTTTAGGTTCGAATGTTAGCATGGCCTGGGGAATCTTCAGCTTTGGTGGGAGCTCTCTTACCTAGTGATAATCCACTGGGGACGCTACAGCATTGAGTATTATTTTAGGTGCTGCTTCTAACCTAATTACGCAGCGTAGGTAGCGTGTGACGCAAGTCCTAGCTAAGCTTAAGAGCCTATAATAGGCTAGGTGTCATTTCCAACAGGCGTGATTGTCAAGATAGTAGCAGCCTAGATCCTTAATATGACAAAAATGAACCAACTCTACGCTGGGTTGTGAGATCGATCATCCACTGGACATAAAAGGCAAAGACGATGCTATGGGTTTGGAATAATCGTTGGCCTCAACACGCCAATTCAAATTGAAGGGCATTAAACATTATGTTGTTGCTAATATAGATACGTACACTAACTCTACCCACGACCTGATTATCACGGAAGGAGGGCATTATATAATTTTTCAGTCAATATGTTGACACATCATGCTCGCTCCAGGAGATTTATCTCGCCTGACGGAAGCCTAATTGCCCCCTAGGCATGAGAGCCACGGAAACCTAAAATAATATTTAGTAGGTATAATAAAATCAGCGCCACCGCTGCCTCTTCTTAAAAAAAACAAAACAAATGAACGCTTTACTACATTATTCTCTATTTCCTGGAGGCATTATTCACTTCAACGCTATTCCCATTCTAGAAATTTCTCCAATCGCGCACACACATACACGAAGGCCAATCCAAACCACTAGGCTACTAATTTCTATCTGAACAGTCTACTCGTGAGTCAATCGGAACAGGCTTGTAGAATAAGCAGAAGATCTTCTAAACGTCGACCTGTGGTAGCTAGTTTTCTAGTACACGCGAATCGCGATGTCAAAGGGCAGAGGCAAACTTCTCTTAGTCTCCTTGCTTATAATCTTGGTGTTTGGTGCCATAGCAGTACCATATGCTGTACACAGCAATGGGACCACTCGGAGGCATGGCACCGACGATACTACTTATGAAAACACCACAAAGATGGCGCCCGACGACGCGACTCGACTATCTCAGCGACGAGAAGCCCCCTCCACCCCCCTCTTGGCCACTTTCTACATATCTTGGTGGAAGTTGGGATCGCACAATCATGGTTGGCAGGATTTTGCGAGGAAAGCGATCGGTCGGCCCATCGCGTGAGAAGGGCTAGGTCTCCCGGAGTTTCGTTGGTCTGACACTGGATTGGGCTGTAGGAGTCGGAAGATGCTGTGGTTCCTTCATTGTACGCTATATTCTCCAAGCCAGAAAATGATTGGCCATGAAAAATGCCGGCTGTTATGACGCGAATGATTGAGTCTGGGTCTTGATGTCTTCGTTTCAAGTCTTCAAAATGAAGATAGGTTTATTCCTGCCCATGTGTTGTCCTGAAGCTACGCGTGGCGAACCCTAACTGCCAAGATTCTAAAAGTTTTCAACGGAGATAATAATGCAGGAGCCATATGACCATGATTAGTCGGGAGCGGGAATCCAAAAATTCATTCGTGGCGGGTAGGGAAGGAGGTACAAGTGAGGATCTCGGGATTGGAGCGAAAGTAGCAAACATAATTTGTTGAATATGACTTATCTATTTTCGATGGTACTTCGTGGATGCTGTGCGTATACGCGTTATCTAGCCGGCAGCGTCAATACGCCCTGGAAGCTTTCATTGGAGACCTGGCGGCTGTTTGCAAGACAGAGATGAGTGGAAACACAACTGGAGGCAAGGTAGTACTCATGAAATCTCGGGTCTCATAGTGAGATTCTAGATGGGGTTCGGCACCGCTGGCCTAGCTGCTCAAGCCCGTATCGACTTCAGTGGCGGGGGCAAATTTGGTAACTACAGGCTATACAAGGCCCCTTGATTAACGATTCAGTCAACAATAGAAAAATTTAGATCAAAGACATTTTTTGGTTCCCATGCCTTTTTAGGCGTAAATATTACAAAACAGGTTGCAGCGGAAATAAAGGTTGGTTAATAAAGCAGCTAGACCATTTTTCTATAGTGTAAGGTAGATCTTCTAGATTCTAACTTGCCCTATAATCAGAAAAATCTACAGATTTCATCCTACGAATATTTACCTATGTTAACTCAAGATATATATGCTAAGATAGTGCAAGCTACCTTAGCAGGATAGGCATAAGGCTAGGGTCATAGCTGTCCTCCACTATTGAATACGGTCCTATGAGCACATAGGCAAGTACTAGAGGGTTCGAAACATGCTGGGTACATGAATATACCTATACATTGGGATACGATGGTAAGCTAAGAAAAAGTGGGATAGCTACTGTAGTTTGTGATTGACGGAAGGGGTGAGAATTCTGTATTATCGTGACATTCCGCATGATTCATCAGAAGGCCCACCCTCTAGCTCTCTACGCGGTCTCACAGCCTCCCTTCCTTTTGTCAGCTCCAGTCACGATAGGGGGGGTCCTTACCCAAAGAGTTCTTTTCACACAAGTTGAAGATCATACTCTCTACACCTTTTTTCCCCTTATTGCTAGTATACGATATGTCACGTGTTTCTTGCAACCTCAAATTATAAACCAGTAGCCTTTTACTACCGAGGGAGTGTAGTGGATACAAACAACACAAGAATATGAATTTACGGCTACATTCCAGATCCATATCGGCATACATTCGGCAGAGTCCTGAAACACTATTTGTGCTACAATAGCTCGAGATGATCCTCTCCACAGTTTACAAAAATGTCCCGGTATGTTTACCACGCCCTGTCACATCATTTATCGTTACAGCTGCATTAAACTGCATGAATTCACTGTTTCCTCGTAGAATGTGAACTCTTCAGATTCATTGGCCAAAGAATAGCCACTTCACTCCGTGTCCCCAAGCACATGATGTGAGATTGAAACAAACCCGTTGGAGCCTAGATGTATCATGTGGTGAATCTTTGTTGCGCTGCAAAGAGCTAGACACTGACTAAACTAGTGACCCCTATTATATACAAGATACCTACCTACTTGCTTTGATCTGAGAGGTGTGACAATAGAAAGTGATAATCTCACTAGATAAAGGTCCTAATAGTAGGTAGGTAGTGATCCTAGTAGGTGTATAGCAAAATCTCCCTTGGAGACAATGTGTTGGCACGAAATGGCTGGGTTTTCCACACACCGTATTATCACCAGTTGTTGACACAACATTCACTAATTATCTCAGTAATTCATTTCATATAAGAGCTAAAGATTCTTACGTGGCTCCGGCCATGTTTGGGTTGCTCGAATATGATATATCTTCCTATAGTAACACATGCTCCCTTGAGGTTCATGCTACTGAGCACTTTTTCCCTTATCATCGAGATCCCTGTTAGTCCATAGGTCGAAGGAATCTATCTACTATGGCCAGAGATGATGTCGTCCCACGATCAAGTTTGCTGTTGCTCCGGATGATACTAGTCCTTCCGGTGTAAGCCAGACTACTAGTCAAATCAATGAGCCATAGTCTTAAGCTTGTTTAATCTAAAAAACCATTATAGCATGGAAACTGTAGCGATATAGAACCCTGCCAGAAATTCCATGCCTTACCTCTGCTTGTTGTTTGATGTCACACTCTTGAGGAACAGTCACCTAAGCCCCCCTCCTCTTGTCTACACAACAAAATTTTGCCATGGTGTAACCACCCTACACATCTATTCCAAGAATGGTTCTAGATAAATTGCACCTCACTCTCCCAGTTGCCTCTTCTTTGCATAATTTATTTCTCATTCATCAAGCCTATCCACTTGGTTCCTTCATACAATTTCCCTTTTGCAAGTCTCTGTCTCTTCAGCTACTGTGGACTAGGTACCACTCTAGACCTTCAGCAGACCCCATACACCATGGAATACCCTAGAAAAAAAGGAAACGGTCGTATTGTCGGCCACGGCCAAGGCAATCAAAGTAAGTATTTCATCCCCATGGGTGCATCGGAGCAAACGTAGGTTCTAATGCACCTATGCCACAAGATGATCCCATCGACTTAACTCTCGACGATACCTTGAGTAATCAGAACAATCTAGTGGTGTATACCCAGCCTCAAGGTATCGTACTCTACCCCCTTGCCGCACTTTCCATCCAAGAGCATGGCAACCCTTGTCTGGAAACCCCTTCGTCTGTACCCTCCTAATAATATCTTGGGAACAGAACCCTCATCTGCGTCTGAGTTCCAACCTCTACCCCTCAATAACCCGTTCAGGCTACAAGAAGCTTCGCAGCCCGCCCCCAAGCGGCCAACAGTACCTCGTTCCAGATCTTTCCGTCACAGGGGTACTCGAGCTAACAGACAGCACAACGCAACCCATGCTTCGCAGTCCATTTACGACGGGAACGGTCGACCGACAACCCAGACCTCATGGGATATGCCGCCTCCGCTCATGCCCAGCCGTGTAAGCCACTATTACGGCGATGCGCGCGATTTCTTGCCACCAGAACAACAGCAAATCTCCACGCCGACACTGAATTCACAGGCCAGTCTCCCCCTGTCACCCCGAAGAAGCCTACTTCAGCGCTCTTTAGGGCCGGCTTGGGGGCCGGAGAGTGGTCCGTCATTCGGCGTCCTTCCAGGCAATACTTCCGGCCATGGTCTATCGAACTCGAACGCCTCAGGCATCGCAGACGCTAGCCGCGGCACTCGGTCATCAACAGTGAACCCGCCATTCGACACAGGTTCAGCCTACTACACAGACTTGGGCGTTTCTCGAAAGCGACATGCTAATGAGATTTCAAGTACGCCACAACCAAGTGAGCTCTCAAGACATAGCCCTCCACAGTCACAAAGACAGCCAAAGATCCAGAAGGTCCAAGCTCAGGGATTCTATGATACCAACCAGGCCATGAGTGGTGCGCCCGCGCCTGGCCAGATAACTGAGCGTATCGATGAGCAAGGACACAGGGTTATTTGGGCTGAACCTTCCAGGGATACCATTGACACCCCTCATGGTAAAGCTTTCGAACCTTTGGCTACCCCAAATCCTCCTGATCCAGACCATACCAACTCATTAATGACTGGCCGAGGAGAAGCCGGCCCAAATGATTTTGGCCCTCTCCTCTCCAATCCTTTGACTGGATCCTTCAGTGTTGAGGATGATGATGAGGACGTCATCGAGATACCTCACGTCCTCGAGCCACCTCAGGGCCCTACTGCCATCATTATGGATGACAACTATAACATCTACAATGATTCACTGTTAGCCAGACTATTTGAGGAGTGTGAGAATGGCCCGTTCAAGAACACAGCGAAATCGATCGCGACGTACCACCAGCTAATGATGGCAGACGATCTGTATTATGGCGGAATCTGGAAGGGGAGGTTCATGCTAAACCAGGAAGACATTATCGAATACCATAAGCCAGCTCCATCGTGTCCTAAAGGTGGAGTTTATGACGAAAAACGAAGAGATCGTCGTCGGATCTTCGTCTGGTTATGGAATGATATCGATGGTGTAATGGAATGGGCTAAAGTCGTCGGATGGAACAAGGTAGTCGGCACCACGGGAATGAAGAGTCCTTCTGCCGAGTTCGACGGCGTGTTGGATCTTTGGAAATATTTCTTCAACCGTGTGCCCTGCGCTACCCCGGATGTCCACAAATACGCCCAGCTTGTCGCCCCTCAGTATATCGACGTCTACCACGCTGAGGTCGATGAGGAAACGGCCAGACCTCGTTTGCAGGCTGCAACAGCGGAGGAGGCTTCATCGTTGGATGCTATGTCAATTCCCAACTTGATCTCACCAACCGATATCGATCCTGACCCGAGCGATACTTGGATGCAGGCTCCTCCGCTTGCCACTGTTCCTGCCCTAGACCCCCCGAGTGCCCAATCTATGCCTGGTACTGTAGTCCCTCCTAATGCTCCACATCCGACATATCCATATCCTCCTCACTTTGATTTGCTCCCGAATCTAAGTGTAGTCCCAAGTGATATGAATATGCCCACTTGCCAAGTTCCACATACTCAAACCGGTAGGATCTGGACCGCCATAGATTCTTCTCGTCCATACGTTTCCCCCTATACTAGCCTTGGGCAGTATTTGGGTGACGTGACCATGACCGAGAGTGCGGATTTGATTGCCGGTGAGGACATGGACTTGGATACCACAGATCTGTATGCTCGTTCCTCGAATGCTTTGCGCGAGTTGGACATCTCCTCGGGGCCGCAACCAACCGCCCCTATGGATCTGTATGACCCATACAGCGCTGGCGCAGCCCCAGGAACCGAAGACTACTCTAGTTTCGTAGATCTGATGGATTTCCAGGAAGCAACTGGTGGTATGAATAGTTTCAGCCCAGAACCCGAACCTGACTGGATTGATCCCTCCCTTTTTGATGAGGAAGATTTCAGTATCGGTGCCTCGTTTAATAACGAAATTCCGACAGGTGACGGCCAGGAACTGGGGTATGACATGTTTGATAGCAGTGTGTTCGACGACTTCTATCAAAATGACAATGATGTCACCAAGAGCAACAAAGGGGCTAATGAGGACTCAGATGAGGGTGCGGGGGACTCTTCGCGGATGACAACCGAATAGATGTGTGGCAACACAGTCGGATTGCCTCTTTGGTGGTAAGCAAACTGATTCATTGCCGCCTTTTCGCTGTTCACCAAGTCGTAATCTAGTTGACGCGCAATCTGTGACAGGTCTCAGTGATATCCACGATCGGCGTATCCATTGGCTTGTCGCGAGCTTCCCGATTCTCCTTGAATCTCCTTTGCGGCAACACCAACACGTTATTGGTTTATTGCGTTGCGTTGAAATTTCAAGCTACACTACGATCCCGTCTTACATAGTATGTTTGCGTGTCCCGCTCGAAGCGGTCAATAGCCGGCCTTTTCAAGATCGAGCCACGTATATCATAACTCGGCATCCACGATTCTGAATTTTCTATCTTTTTCATTTCCCGAGTGGTACTAGATCGCGACCTACTTCCTTAGGTCTTCCATCAGGCGCCTTGATATGGGGTAAAAGGAAAACTGGTTGTTTTTTTGACCAATGGTCTGGAGCCAGGTGCCTTTTGCTAGCAACATAGGGAGGTCTTGGACGGTTTGCCATCGTCTCTGCTCAATCACGTCACTAATAAGTACGACTTTACGTACTCTGGCGGTGAGCCGAGGTATGAGTGCACAAGAGTCTGATGACTGGTTTCTCTTCTCACATGATGATTTCGAAATCTCCTCGGCAGTTTCACGGAAGGGTTTCTTCATGTGGCCAACTTCTCGGCAGATAGGGTAGACCTCATGCTAGTATGTAATATAGGGAGGCGACCTAATAATTAAATAAATTATGGTCGTAATTTTGTCCTTGATAGGTATTACCTGTGTGACTTTCTCTGCGTAGATTAGTTTAGATTAGCTTCTATCTGGTCAAGACGATACCCTAGAAACGAAGGTTCTTGGATAGTGAATCTATCACGCACTAACACGAGCCTATTCGTAAATTTTTGAATAGGGGTTTCGTCTTACCCCTATTCGGAAGAACCTCGGAACGCTTAGTCAGCGGTGTGCGCACCCAACAGAACCTTACTATCGTGATCTCTTCTACACACTATCAATACTATACTCACCTAGCGTTGCTATTTATTGCTAGTGGCCCAAATAAACACTCAAGTATGCAAAGTAATTGGAATAAAATATACTGTTTAATTTGGCGATCATATATACGAATGAAATGAATTATATACATTTATACGTATTACCATACTCTCTTGTTCCTTTTTCGATATGATGCCTCTTTACATTAGAAAAGTAAGAGCAAAAAATCTCCCCGCAAATCGTTTTGTGCCTTACCATAGATAGTAGTAATATCTAGCCCTAGAGAAGTCAAGAACCAAAATGCCTGCTGACTTCGGTCGATTCAAGCTCCTGTGGTTGTTTTTGGGCATCAAGCTCAGATGGACGTGTTTCTGCCGAAAATTCGAAAATATTGAAGCGTTTTATCCGTCTAACAGTACGGACTTTCAAGACTTTGAGTGGCGTGCGGACCGACGACGAGCGGTGGATATGAAGCGCTTGCCGCCGCCAGCGGAACGCGATAAGACCCGCGACTAAGGCTAGAAACAGCGTAATGCCTAGTACCACACCCACTATCGTTGCCACTTCTGGCGCTTTCTTAGAAGTATCCGAAGCTCCGTTATTGGGTGTAGAGCTATTCCTTGTCGATGTGTCATTATCTGTAGTAGTTTAGCTTTCCGAAGGGCTTTCGTTGGGGGGAATCTTGCCTGCTCTAATAAATAGAGCCTTCGTATCCTGATGTGACCAGGCAACCTTTTCGAGCCCTCTGTTTGCTGGTTAGTAAAATAATTTGTATTGCGGCAGAGCCGAGCTTACCCAGCACGATACCAGTCATCTACAACCCGCGGTGTCTGGTATTTCATTGCATCCGGTTGATAACTATCACTCCAGTCTAAATTCTGAAGATCAAAAACTCCTATGCCTTGCGGCCAAGGGTCGGGGTCGTTGAGAGACTCGGGCCCGTCCGGCCATATTGATTGACCTCCCACCACTATTATCTGACTTCTTCCGCCCACCGCACAGTCGTGACCCCATCTAGGGAACTCCCGTGACAGGCTTAGCTTAAACCACACAAAACCCGGGAGTGAAAGAACATATATGTCGCCTTTTGCTGCGTTGGCAGTTAGGTCATTTCCACCGTATATATAACTGCGCGGCATTAGACCGGTATCAAGTTAATTTCCACGCCCGTTGCTTACATTTCTGATGTACCGTTCGGACCCTGTAGAACGACCGAACAAAATGCCGTTCGACCTGGTGGGATCTCTCCAGATGCGATTTGCCAGTACCATGTTTCTGTTCCTAAATCGTAAAAGGTCAAATTATCAAACCTGTTTAGGGTGACGTGAGCGTTGTTGTATACCACGCGGCTCGAAGTTAGGCCCCCAAGTGGAAGTACAATGCCTTGTGTCCCGCTTGATGAAAGACAAACAGCAGAACCTTTATGACATGTGCCCAAGCCGTTAAAGGCATCAGCGGACTGGTTTGCCCAGATTCCGGTACTTAGATTGTAGGATAGAAGCCCCGGAAGAGGGAGAAAGTTACCCTCACGGCGATCACTCAAATCTGAGTCTGTTTCAGCCCATCCATATCCGCCAAGTGCTACACCGAGACCATTACAGGTTGTCCATGAAGCACCCCTCCCTCGCCTTATCCCGAGAAAGACACTAGGGTTAGCAGGTTGAACAATAGACCAATCTCCTCCTCCTCTTCCATCGGCTGTAAATGCCCAAAATTCATGCTTGGTAGGATCAGGTTGGGTCCTTTGGCCCCCCCACTGATAAAAGGTTTGCTTGTCTATGTCTGTCCAAAGAAGTGGCTGGATGAAGGTGGGTGCTGCCTTGGAGATGGGCGCTAGCGGCGGACTATTTGACCATGCCTGAGACAGCGAAATCGACAGAGTTTCGTTGACTACGTGCGAATTAATTATTAGCATAAGCTGAAAGTCAATCAACAGGACCTACCGGGTCTGTAATATAAGGGGTCTGCTTCGCCATCAATTAGCTGCGTCATTGTTCCACCCTCGATATAGAGATAATCTCCAATGACAGTAACTATGCGTTTAGATATCATCAGTATTAATCCCATAACTAGTTGCGCTTAGGTTCAGATACGAAAGCTAGGTTACCATACCTGACGGACCAATACGGCGGAGGAAGTTCTCAGCAGTCGGGATACTGGATGGATCATGACTGCGTGTGAGACCCGAGTAAAGCCATACCAATAGTAAGGATAACCGCATTGCAAAGGGGTGGTCTTAGCTCTTGCTAGCCTTCAGTAATCCAACATGCGATAGTAGGCGGAGAATCAGGCATAGAATTGAATATGAAATAGAAAAGGCTTCATGGGCGCACGATTCACAAAAAGGATAGAAGTGACAGGGGAATATCATTTTCCAATGAGAACACCTGTCGGAACGTATGTACGGGTGTAATGAATACTTGTTGTTGCGTAAAGAGACCAATGACTAAACCGACGATCTCTACTATATATAGATAGAACACACTTTTTAGTATGTAAGAGCAAACGCCATTCATTATTTTTAAGCTAGGAATGGTTTTAGTAAGCCGCTCGCTTCTTCGGGAAATATGTAGCGATATGGTGTAACTGTGCTGACTTCAGTCTATGTCTCAGGGGCGGAGCTAATGTAGGGTCAGCAACTTTGACTTTTACCTGAAAATAGTGGGTATTGAAGTGAAACTATATAAGTAAAACCCTTAAAAGTAAGGAAATTTAATGAGAGATAACGGTAGATATATAGCACCATCTCCCTCTAAAGAACGAAGGGACAAAAGGGAAAGGGGGCCCAACTTCTTCATATCAGAAACAAGATCGAAACATATTATTTACTTACACTGCGATCAAGTGATTCCCCTCGTTTTCTAGTGAATAAGTCACACAGGAGTGTAGGAATCTGCTTATCTCTGCATACTTGAGTATCTGACCGCCCCTAGGTGACCAGGTTATCCATTTTAGTATAGCTATCAAGTTCTGACCACTCAATAACTAAATGATATAAAGCTTAATGCAAGGAAACTTCGTAATCCCTGAGCACAGCCCTTGCGGTGCTCTCTGACATGTTCACATTTACCCCCAAGTATTTGGTTTGAATAATAAGCGTCACACCATATAAAACAAAGAAGGCGTTTTTGTACATAAGTAACATGTTACTAGTCTAGTCAGCATTAGGTCTCATTGCATAACAATAAATGATCATCACATCCCCCACCTAGGTTCTCACAGATACTGATTCCATCACGATTCGCCCTTAGTGGAACGTTGGCTCGACCTAAACCTTGCTGTTGATGATGCCTTATTCTGGAGCGTCTGTCATTCCTAGAAGGGGTTCGCATGTTTCAGAGAGGTTGGGTAAATAGAGGCGGGCGGTGTTCAGGTGATTAAGCCCGTAGCTACGGAATAGACCCAAGCATGCCTGTGCAGCTGAGGTAGTGCGGAATTCTTTAACAAGATGGCCATCGCGAGGCCTAATATTGCCAGTTCCTGGGACAGCTTCGACCCATAACGGTGTCATTTTGGAATCTTCTCGACACCAAGGAGAGATAGTAACAATAGCGTTTAATCTGCACACAAATACTCAGCTGCCCCCAACATTCACCTCCTACCCACTGCGGCTTAATTATACGTGTCTTGGCTCGTGCATGCCATACCACCTCCATTCCATGACTTCAAACGTGCCCGTCTTGATAACCTTCGTCGAAATCCATACTCCTCCCCTAGGATCGGTGTCTTCGTGCACGTTTCGGATGATAAGCCACAATACCTTCGTCATGGCTTTAGCTTCCTTGTCTTTCGATCTCGAGTCCTCAGTCGCCTTTTCAATTCTGCTATCGTGCTTCATTTCCACCTTTTCTCTTCTTTGGTCGATTTTATGAAGCTTTTCATATATCTTATGACTGCGACTATCATCGCGCGCTTTTCGTTCTTTCTTCTCTAGTTTAGCCAACACCTTTGCCCTCCTTTCCTCGGCTTCATCGACGCCTTTTTGGTATTTATCAAGAGCCTTATTTCTATTTTTTAGTATTCTCTTCTGGCTATTCGCCCGCTCATGCTCGGATGCCGCAGTTTGTAGTCTTCCCCATAGATTGGTGTCCGTGTTGATAGGCGGCAGACTTTCCAAGTCCAAGGGCTCGACAAAGGGCTCCAAAGCCTGCAGCCATCGTTGTGCCGTGCCCATGGTTTGTATCTCCTGCACGTCTACAAGTGGCTGTAACGACCGTACATCGCTTCTGATACCCCCTGTAGCGTCCAATATCGGAAGTTTATTGATCCGTGCCATAGCCTCCAACTTGGCAATCTCCATCTTAAGGCCGCGCGGGGCGAATATCTCCTTATTAACCTTACGCAGGTACACCTCCGTAGCTCCCTTTGAAAGCGCAAAAGTGCCTAATTGCGCTGCGGCGTTGACTGCGAGGCCAACAGTCTGGGTGGTTGCTAGAGGTACGATCTCAAGGACTTCGCCAACTAGGCCGAGAGCCCGGAGCGGCGGGTAACCTAAGACGCTATTCATCACTTGGGGCTGCCAGATGCGCTTGCGGTCGCTCAGAAGCGTATTCTGTGTACCTAGGTGGTGGATCGCCTTGGTTTTGGTAATAACGAGTTCCCGCACCTTGCATATTGCCTTCGTGAAATAGGGCCGACTGAGTTAATCCCCGGGTTGAATCTCGAATGGTCGGAACACCAACATTCATTCTTACATAACTTTTCGGCTACTACGACACTCTGGCACGCTCTACTCAAAGATAAAAATCGTCTAACAGATGAGCCCTTTATATTACAGCTCGAAATCCAACAAGATAGTATGCAGTCAGATTCTCCCCCTTTCATGCTTATGCGCTTTGGGGTGGAGGCGAACACGTACGTAGAGTGGCTGTGTGATGATGTTGGCTTATCTCCTTTATTTATTACCGGCGGTGTCTGGTGTGTGATGTCGGTATTATACACTGCTGTGACAGCGCTGATCACCGGGTTTTAGCGGGGGGCACCCAACCGCAATAGGCACCTTGTCGCTGATCTGGTAGGGCCACCAACACAGTACAGTGAGATTGTACCTCGCTTGGAGGCCTCTTACCCCCATCACTCATGTCCTAGAGGATGTACATGCACACGTACCATTTCATCTTCAATAGAGAGATTACCCGAATCGATCATCGACTGCATCGTATCCCATCTGCTGATTGCCATTTGTTGCTTTACGCTGAATTCTCGTCGACATGGCAGAGGGCAGTGGAGCAGCACACATTCTTGTGCCTACGCATCGACAGCACCGACAAAGGTATAAGTCATGCTCACAAGCCGTCGAGTATATCTATAATATCAATTCACTGTATTGGTACTATTTAATGAGCGCAGTATCAGTAATCAGTAGCTTACTATTCAGCAATGCCTTCATGGGCCATGTGCGGCGGCTTCTTCAGATCCCAGCTGCTGGTAACTCCTTGACCTATGACCTACGTTGGGCCACGCCCAAGTGCGATGAGCACAACTCTAAGACACGTTATCTACACCAGCGGATTCGCTTCGTCGACCACAACTTAGCATTTCCTATGGCCCGATGTATCTCACAACTATCGCTTGTTGTCGGCACACCTCACAATACCGTAGAGATTACCCTTTCGGACAATAGTAGATCCTACTCCTGATGTTCCGCCGGCAAACATTGGAATAATCGACGGCATGGAGAGTGCAATAATGAGTCGATCGAGGTAGTAACGTCCCCCTTTATGTTTTTTCGCTTGCTAGTATGGTGATTGCAGCACATTCAGGGAATTTAGAAAAAGCCATAGGTGCAAGCGACCGCTGATCATTAGTGCTCATGATGCTAGCTAGTTAGAATAGAACTTGTTGGTATTGATAACGGTGACCTAACCCCCTTCCTATCCTAGTCTACTCAGGTAAACTTGGACACGACACGGTCTTTGATCGTACCACTTTTCGTGAGCAACTTCCTCTGGCCAGCAGTAGACAGGGGGGGGCTATCATCCTGTTCACGGATATAGTACGCCCAATCAGCTGTTTCGTCGAGTTCCGTCTGTGAGAATCCATTCCCCAACCAGGCAAAGCGGTTACCAGCGTATGTAATTTCAAAGTCATCAAGACGGACGTTCTTCATACATTCAACGTAGTGTAGTGTGCTCCCGGGCCATAAGGCTGTAATTCGTCCGTCACCACGGTTCTTGTACCACGAATGGCATGGGTCTGACCATACTGTCCGACTCATAAAGTAATCCTTGTACTGTATGAAGTCCCTGACCGCCTCTTCTTTCGGGACGAACATCTTCATGTTTGTTGTTTGGTAGTAATCAATCAACATGCATATGTAGTTGACTTGAGTCTCTACACCATAGAGAACAGGGCCGTTACCGATTGGGCTGTTGGGTCCTATGGTTGTCAGATAATTTGGGAAACCGGCAGCTGCCACACCCAAGTATGACTGTGACTCAGTCGCCCATTTATCTTGTAGGTTCTCTCCCGTGTGTGAGATGATAGGGAAGCGAGGGCGAAAATTGGTATCAAAACCTGTAGCACAAATGAGTACGTCAACTGGATACTCTTTGCCGTCATCACACAAGCAACCACGCTCAGTGAGAGAGTTGACCGCTCCAAATACAACCTCAACATTTGGCTTAGTTAGCGACTCTAGATAATCGATACCAGGTGTCATCCGCCGACAACCAAAGTGGAAATCGGGAGTCAATTTCGATTCCAAGTACGCATCGCCGAGCTTTTCCCTCATCTGGCCACGTATATAATTACGGGTCTCTTCTTGCTGCTGGCTATTCTTTAAGAAAACTTCAAATAACTTGTTGAGCCCATTCTCGACTGTTGCTCGATATTTCAGAAGGGCGCCAGGGGTATTTGCGAAGGTGAGCTTTTCCTCCTCGCTGAATATACGTTGTTCAAGGCCATGAGTCGGTGAAACCCACGTAGGGCTGCGAATAAATGTGGTGACTTTGCTGCATTTATCTCGAATTGCAGGCAAGACCTGGATTGCCGAGGATCCATTACCGATGAGGCCAACATGCTTTCCTTCTAGATTCACTTTCTCGTCCCAGTTTGCTGTGTGTAAGAGTGTACCCTTATACTTATCTAGGCCGGGAATTTCAGGCCATCGCCAGTGGTTCAGAACGCCACCCGCGTTAATCAGAATGTGACAGTGATCAGTAATAACCTGGTCGTTGGTGGTGTCCTTGATATTTATATCGTATTCGCCCTTGTGGTTATTCCAGGAAGCGCCGATGACCTCATGTTGCAAGCGAATATACTGGTAGAGATTGTATTTCTGGGCGAACCCGGAAAAGTAGTCGTATATCTCTTTAGCTGGGGCATAAACGGAAGACCAGTCAAGCTTAGGCTCAAAGCTCCAGGTATAATTATGTGCCGGAACTGCGCTCACAAAAGCCCGTCAACAGAGATCTATAGGCCAGGGGTCATACACCCCACCAAATAGTACCAGGCCAGGCCAAGAAACAAGACATAGAGAGCCTTAATACGTACCGTCACATCCGCATCTAGTGTGTATCAATTATTCTGAAGCTTTCATCTATGCGGTACTATTACGGATGAAATACATACCCTGGATACCGGTTCTCATACCACGTACCTATTCGGAGACCTGGAGTCAGCAGTTTCTATTATTCATGATAAAAGATTTCAAGGAGCCTAGGAGCTCAAGAGAGTACAGCAGTATAGACCCCCTGACTAGGTGAGTTATACTCCTAGAGAGATTATAATTTAGGGGAAGTAACTCCATCATACTAACCTGCCACAGATGGATTCTTGTCATAGATTGTTAAGCTGACGTTTGTGAAGTCCTTTTGAAGCTTGTAGGCCACGAGCAAACCGGATGCTCCGGCCCCAACGACGATAATTCGTACGCGCCTCTCGGCATGGATTGGGCCGCCTAGCCGCTTCGTAGCATCCTGGCCTGCCGGAGTATCGTCAAACTGAAGTACACGTTCGTCTTCCATCTCAACTCAGTATTAAATAAGAACGCTAACGTGCAAAAGAACGCTTATCAAGGAGGCAGCCGTTATAGCTTTACAAAAAGGCGAAGCAGACTGACGATTAGAGGGGTAAAGGAAAGATAAAGAACGCTCTTGGTACTTTACATCTACGGCTCAGGTTTAAAATGTACCGAGAAAAATTACAAATCTCCTCATAACCCAATGTACTACAAACAAACACTTCGTCATTTGTTATCTAGAAATATGTTAGTCTACTAGTGCTCCTGCATGACCATCAACCAACCGGAAGTCTTCGATATCCCATGAGGTAGGCATACATATTACGGTAAGAACCACACATATCTAGAAGCTCCCCTTCTTTCTTTGGTCTTGTGTGAGGTCATATCTGCACAACATTCCCGGCTATTTTACCAACTTAGGGGCTACAGTATCATTTAGCGTAACCTCAATCCTCCCTCTTGCATTGCCTAGACTTTAGAGCTCTGTGACACCAGCCTACGCGATGAAGTCAAGGGCTATTGCCACCGCTGCGTGTTCAACCCGCGTGGCCAACCCGCGGGGCGAATGATTCATGTAGGTGCCCCAAACCGGGGGCACCTGACAAGTCAGCTTCGTTAAAGGCCACGGAAGATCTTATTGGAGAAGCTGGGGTGAGTAATTAGGCTGCTGATTGGCTCGGAATGCCAAGGTTACAGTGAAAATATGCAAGCTATCACCGGTTATGACCAACGAATTCAAATAACGTCCCCATCTCATTGCCCGGATTCCGCAAGTTCCTATAAACTATCCACGTCGGAGAATGGCTTGGATGATCGTCGTCTAGAGAGACTAAATCCGTAGAATACTATGCGCTAGTTTAACCCCCGCCGAAGACGCTTAGAAGGAGTGCTTGTTCAAATCAAGGGGCGAAGGAGCTACGGCCTTACGACATATCTAGAAAAAGGGGTCCTGTGACAGTGACGAAGCAATAAAATCAATATGGCCTATAGCGATGATATTAGGCAAGACATATCGCTCATCTAAGGTGTCCCTGGCTATCGTTTTATGAGTATTACCATACATGAGCTTGTTTTTTACGTAGCCATTCAATCACAGAGAAATATTTGGCCTTGATAGGAGTCTATAGGAACAAGCTGCAATATACCTTAGCCTTGTTCTCGCTCCATATTCCTATGTGCCAGTATTGTACTTTCCAAAAGTTTCCATACACTTAATACGTCAGGTTAACCATGATCGTCTTAGGTTCCGTGAACATTCTCAAAACGTGTATCGCGTTCTCGCGTCCTGTGCCGCTCTCCTTGGTACCTCCAAAAGGTGTCACCAAGAAGGCCAGGCTAACACAGTTGATGCCTACCATGCCGGAGTCAATTTCTGAAGAGAGCCGCATTGCCCTATTGATATCTTGAGTGAATACGCCCGCCATTAGCCCATAATTCGTATCGTTGGCCTTGGTGATAATCTCCTCTTCCGTCTTAAATTTGTTGAGGATCGCAACAGGGCCAAAAATCTCTCGCTTGCAGATCTCGGCATCCTCGGGCACATCAGTAAAGACTGTCGGTTGAACAAAGAATCCCTACGGTGTGCGAGAGGTTAGTACATCGTGTGACTTCAATCTTGTCCTTTTAACTGACCTGTTCGCCAACCCTATAACCACCAGTCAATAGGGTGCCCTGATCTCTCCCTCTTTCCAGGAATCCTGACACTCTGTCGAACTGCAGCTTATCTACTATTGGGCCCATCAAAGTTTCAGCTGCATCAGGATCGCCAATAGTCTTAGCTCGTTCTTCCATGGCTTTTTTATACCCCTCCAAGAATTTGTCGTAGATGCCCTCTTGGACGTACACTCTCGACGCTGCAAAGCATATCTGTCCCGTGTTTCCACAGATGGCATTGACGCACCAGAAGATCGCATTCTCAAGATTCGCATCATCAAACACGACAGCAGGGCTTTTACCGCCAAGCTCAAGAGTAATACGTTTCAGATTACTCTTCGCCGCCAACTCCTGTATCTTACGACCAGTTGCGGTAGATCCGGTGAAGCTTATCTTTCGTACCTTCATATGACTTGCCACTACATCCCCTCAGGTTAGTGATCGCAGTTTTTATTGTGATATAAAGCTCTAATCCGGCGGAAATGCTCTAAGACAGATACCTGCCCGAAGCCAAGGAGTACTCACGGAGGGCACCGGTTGATCCGTCGCCCGATAAAATCTGGAATACACCGGGCGGAAAGCCTGCCTCCTTGATAAGGCTACCCAGTGCCAGCGCGCCGAAGGGTGTCTTCTCGGATGGCTTGAGGATGAAGCAGTTACCCGTGGCAAGTGCAGGGGCAGATTTCAAGGCGGCGGTAGCCATCGGGCCATTCCACTGTCATTCCCGGAGTCAGTCACCAGCGTATATAGCGAACCCCGTGGAATCCAAGAAAGCTTCTGACGCCCAATCCCAACCCAAATACGAGCCTCTTGCCCGACTAAGATGCTTAGGAATTGCTTACCGGGATGATGCCCGCGGTGACTCCCAAAGGTTCATTCCGCACGATTTTCATAAACCCATCATCCTGAGGATAAGATTCGCCAGCAAATTTATCACACCAGCCGGCGAAGTACCGGAACGCTTCAGCGGTCCCCTTAATTTCGAACGATCCGAATGATGCAAAAGGCGCACCTAAACTCAATCGCGTCAATTCAGCAAGTTTGATACCATGCCCATCAATCAAGTCCGCAAGTTTCAGCAAGAGATCTCTCCTCTTCGTCGCTAGGGTTTTCTTCCACGCAGGAAACGCTGCTTCGGCTGCAGCTACAGCAGCGTCAACATCGTGTTCGCCAGCAAGCGCCACGTCATTAGCCAGAAGTGACCCGTCTTTCGGATTGTAGACTTCTAGCTTTTTGGTGTTCTTCGCTTCAATAAACTGGCGTTCCGTTAGCGTAGAACAAGTGTCTCCTATTAAAATCGCCCACTTCGTTGTTGATAAATAGCTGCTTGGGTAGGTTCTCTTTGCTCCATGGGAAAAATGGCGTGTCGCCAGCGGACGCTTCTTGTTGAGTCATGGTAGTCAAGATTATCCAAAAAAAAAAAAAAGACTATCACCAGCTCTGTATACCTATGGTAGTTTTAAAGGAAAATCATTCATTTTCCCCGCAGATTCGATGTCGTGGATTTAGACGGCGGTTAATCCCTTGTCGCGCCCCTCCCGATCATGCTACAAAGCTGCCCGTAGGGGTGCCTGCGATCAATCGTGTCGTTCCACTTCTGTGAACATCCAATGACTTCACATCCGTAACTTCCTGCCGCTACGCGCCCCAGGTTCCATATCGGGTGTGTCGGAATATGGTCAATGCCAAGCTTCGCCTGCGACCAACACACATAGATTTGACTTGATAGAGTCAATGAGAATGGGTTGTCATGGGTGAGGTACTCCACAGGTCCAGTCTCACTATACGACGTGCATTAGATACCTAGGTACTCCTGATTATTAAATTTCCCGCCGGTTAAAGCTGCCTTCAAGGTAGTGTGGGTAAGTTTGAGCTACTATAGCCCTAATAGGGATTAGATCGCCAAGCAACCTCAGAGGGTAGCTAAATGTACGGTTTTTCGCTCTTCACACAAAGAGTATGTGTGAATAGGAACAGCCGCCTATGTAACGGGTATCTACCAAGTGATAGTGATTGCAATATTTCTGCTACTTCCACATTCTAGCGACCGAGTAGTTCATAAGTCAGCTGAAATCCGGACTCACAAATTAACTTCTTCATTCTAGGATCAACACATTATCCTCACTTCTCTACCGTAAGAACATTTTTAAAGAGCCCAGTCGCAAGCGAGCCTCTAATTATACAGCTAGAGAAGACGAATTCAGGTGTATATTATGTTGTCCTAGGCATATTCAATGCTCTCGGCTTGACACTTACGAGTCGACTTCTACGCGTGTGTCTAAAGAGAGTAGAATGGAACTAATGCTACATATTAGCCTTCCCCTTCTCAGTAAATTATAAACGCTCATGGCGTGTTAATTCAAATAGTTTCCTCTCATTAAGTTGGAAAAATAGCCACTACTATTGCACCATAGGCCCGAAAACACTTCATCGGCTAAATTTAAACATAATACGCGCAACTTCCTTTCTGTACCCTCATAGTTATCATAAATTATTTGCAAGAGATCTTGCTCATGGACTCAGTATCATTATATTATATTGTATTCATGGTATCGATCCCTGTTCACTCACACGACCATTAATAACATTACCTCATGGCGCCAGTGTGACTCAAAACTTAAAAGTACATAAGATGAGATTTCATTTTCTTATATCTTTCTCTAAGGAGCTTACAACCCCCTACATTATCCTGGTATGACACTTATAGAAAATATGATCACTACGTATGAGAAGTAAATCGACGTTTTCATATACTAAATAGAATTGAGTTTTTTTGCAGGAAAAAACGACGGTAGTTAAGTAAATGGTGGGTAACTAGAAAGATGAGTGGCTATTATCCTTCCTAGTTTTTCCGTTACAGATTGGGTCGTATACCTACTTATAGTGATCCGTTTCTCTCCCTTCCCCAGTATCACTACGCTGCATGGTGTGCCCCGTTTGATCGCTGCTGCCACATTTTTGAACTTGCTAACCGATAATGAATGTTTCCACTCTGAGATCTTGGAATTCTTCGATTCGTGGCTGATGGATTACTTCACCGTCCATGATTCCGTTGACGTAACTAAAAGAGAGTACGGTGAGGGAAGTGACTTCAAGAATGACATGTGAAGAACCCTGACGACTAAACTTTCACCTATTAGCAGGTATAATTCAAAGTATCTCATGATAAACGGAACTTTGCCTCCAAACAACACTACAACATGGTCTCCCTTACGCGCGGAAGCCGGACCCAAGCCGAATAATCCTCTTGTTGTCTTGAAAAAACGTCTCCCAACCATCGTTCCCATACGGCCTGCAGCCAATTTTATCGCCTCGAGGTCATCTGCATCAGAGAGAGAAAATTGCGGAAGCCAGTCGAACTCAGCATCAGGTGGCATCCGATGTCTTCGTGGAATCAAGTCGCTTTCGCCGCCGTTTACCACACGTCCTAATTCGCTGAATAGATCGAGTCCCTCGTCCATCAGAACAGTCCTCCAGAAGGCCTCCTGCGCCTGTTGTCCTTTATATTGGTAGCAGTACTCCCCGGAGAGACCGGCGAGTTCTTTCCACTGGGATAAGACTTCGCCGGCCATTTTCCACCCTTTTTCAATCCAGGAAATACCTCACCAATATCCTCAATTTTGCCCACATTAATGCCATCTAGGAGTAAGTCTTGTTTGTCGTTGCAAGGACCAATAGGGGCCGCTTTGAAGCCCAAGGATGCACCGTACAGGTCGTCGAACGAATACATATAGGTTCCTGAGCCATTAAATGCAATCGGCCGGTAATTAAACTCCACACCATAGTGTTGGCTATATCGCCAATCTGGTATCCAACACGGTATCCAACGCATCTCGGGGTAATTCCAGCCTATTACTGGCTGAGTGGCTAGAGACAGAATGTCCAAAACACGAGATTTTTGGAGAAAGTAAATCGCTACCTTGGTGTAGACCTCAGTAATAGTTAATGTGTAATCCGGTTTCAAGACTTCTCTTTCCGGGTCTTCACCGGAAATGAGACTATAAAGGGCAAAAACAATGTCCCTAGGATCTGATGATGACCACTCGGAAAATCACATCGTTCCCGAGAACGAATTCCTGGATACACCAGACACGTTTGAACCAAGGCCGTCTTAGATGTCTTAGAACCGCCGTAATATAAGACGATAACATAGTCCAATATGGCTGGTAGTGATGATCGGTGGCAATCGACGGATCTAGTACATATTGCCTGCGCAAGAACCGAATTGCGTCGCTGCTGTCTTCAGACTCTGGTCCCAGCCATACGATCACTCTTTGAGAGTTCCTGTATATGAAACCCATCTATTGCACTTGAGCATTCCGCTCAACCACATTACTCTGATTGATGCACATAGCATCGATCCACAACACACGATACCTACCATGGTAGCGGAGGTTCCTTAATGCCGATTCCAGGTTTTCCGTTGCTTCAAATGGCTGATCGTCGACCAAAACGGACTTTTGCCTCGATGGATCACCCCAAATATATGAGAGAGCTTCATAACGGGCAGTGCTCAATGTGCTATTACAGAGTTTGCAGAGCAGAAGGTAGGACCACCACGAGTCGGATGGCTAATGGGTCCTGTAGTAAAGCGGGATACATATAGAGGTGTCGTTCTGGGCTGATAGTCGTCTTTGTGTCGGCCTGGGCCTTCATTCGTACCAGTTCCTGGAAAATTAACTCCTGTATTTCCTCCTTGTATGCCCGCCGCATGAACCGAACCATCTTACGCCACATGATGGAGGGTGGCATTTCGAGAAGGGTCGCCCTCACGGATCCTCCCATCATAATGAGCGTAAACTTTGCTGCATTACACGCCGCCCAGTGGACGTCATTAATCTCACCGAGACTTCCATCGTCGAAGCGCTGTCTAACAGCAATCCTCTGTCCTAAATCGTCGACGTAAGATCCAGTATCATCCAGCACAGCTTCCCATCGCCTGTTAAAACCGGGCGATCCGACCAGTCTCATTCCAAAATGGTGATGACCGTTCGAGTAAATCATCTAGGGCCTTCGAGTCGAACACGTGGGGAAGCAGTCCCGTTGACTCTAGAATCAAGCCAGCCATGAAGATGGCAATTCACAGGAGCGTAAGTAGCTTAGATTGTGCTCATTAATCAATTGAACATTTAAAGGTTCGATTTATTCGTAACTAGGACGGTAGACAGTGAAGTATGAAAATCATCCGATCACGGACCGAACAGAAAACTAGAAAATTCTATAAACGTGAAAGGTTTGAAATCTGAGATAAATTGAGACACTTTCTCAAGACGAAGACCACTGATGGGAATTTGTAGTAGGTCATGGTGAGCCTTCCATATTTACGTAAGATACAAAACAGTACATCACACCATCAATTACTGTTCAATATTCAGCCTAGATACGTCTGAAATAGACTGTGTATTCATTTGGCAATACGTATAGTGCTCGGAGTCACACTTTAACCATCGAGTCAGTCTCGAGTAGGCCGATGACTTGGCTATATCAGCTTCTAATGATTCAATATGTCACCTAGAAATCTGCTGAAATTTGCCTAACTAGAACGGGGTAATAAGTTGGGCGATCTTGGTGCATTATCGGTTAGTAAGCCGATTTGACCCTCGTTCTGGGGGTACCACTGAGCAGAATATATTGATTGCCTTATTCTAAGTTTGACTATAATGCGACTCAATAGCGATAACCATTGGTTCGTGGACTAAGAGCCAGCCTGTGCCGCGCTTAATAACAAATGAGCAACAACGCAGTCCTATCCCATTATCAAGAGTTTTCGGGTTTGTGTAGAGTTTCATCTAGGCTGCCATCCAGCCTGCCTGAGTGTTGAGGCAGCTGGGTCTCTCTTTCTATTAGGAACTTGATGGTTTGGTCGCGCACCGGGGAATAAGGCTTGTGTGTATAGTTTACACTTATCGTTAGATTGCAATCCAAACCTGTCTTATAAAAGCCTGCCGCATTCGACATGATCACAGTCCCTAAAGTAGTCAAACCTTCTACAATCAATTCGAAAGATTATTCTTAGCATCATGTCTGAAAGCTCATGCGAACTAACGGCCCCTCAACTTGAGGAAGTTCTAGCAGGGTTGCATTTAGAACTTCCCAACAAGCCAACCGCAAATCCTGAAATGAAACCTATTCAGAGTATCGGCACATTATGTTAGACAAGAACTCTTTATAAAGGCCAAAGGAAATGCTCATGTTGCATCAACTGGGTGGAGCAATATCCCGAGGACGCCAAGGACCCGGCGGAGCAGACGTCGGACGTTAAGCGCTATGCTATACTTTGCCGAATGCAGAAAGCCCACAGAGAGATCGCTAGACCGCTAGAACTACACTCGATCGTTATTCAGATTCCACTCTTGAAGTCTGTTCTGAATGGAGTCTTTGCTGGATACCCTGGAATCACTACAACGTTGGAAGGGTCGAGTTCCGCGCGCCTTTTGGGAACTTTTCTACCATTGGCAGGCTCTCACAGAAACACAGAACACCCATGAGGCAGAAGCGGTAGACCAAATTCGTCTGCTACTGAATGAGTTGACTTTCCAGCTTGGCGATGTTGACCGCATGGCTAAAGACCTAGTTCGGAACAATGTAATGACATATGATTGTTTGTGGACGTTATTCCCTCCAGGCACGTTAGCGTATTCCCGTCTCTTAGACCGGGATTGTCTCTTGGAGGTACAAAAGACGGAGTACGACACAATAACTAGCATCTATGACTTGCGGTGCAGATACGTTGAGTGGGATGGCGAGGAGTTCGGCTGGAAGAAAAAGATTATTGAGATTCCAAAGTTCTCTGGCACACGTTCAATCCAGGATCTGGAGGCGTATCCCGTTACATACCACAAAGCATCAGAGGATATCCAGTTGCAGCTAGTGGAGAGAGGGCAAAGGTTCGTTTCACTCAGTAGCTGGCAACAAAAGGCTTATCGTGGTATTATACGGATCTCCGGCGAGAGGTACTTCGGCTCGGGGGAATTACGCGTAAGTTTTCTGAAAGCCTCCCAGAGTTCGGTATTCTCACTGCAGTCTCAGATCGACGAGCGCATCATGGTGGATGCCAAGGCATTCTTTCAGCACACAGCCACGCAGGCATATCTGGGTACTATAGACGAGAAAGATCTAGAGTCGCAATCTGGGAGGCAACTCTCTGACCGCCTGCTGATGTTATGTAGCCCAACAGTGAAAGCATATGCCCTCAAAGCTAAATGTTGGGTACGTCCGGCATAACAGAAATTCATACTGGCCGTTCGTCGTCGCTGACTTAGAAATAGGGGAAGTATATGTGGACGGAATCTCCGATATCAAGCGGTCCGAAAATGCTTTCGACAATCTTGTGCTGGAAAATGAAACTAAAAAGCTCATCGAATCATTTATTTCCGCACAGATAAGGCAGAATGACTTGCCAGCGTTCGACGATATTGTTGAAGGCAAAGGTACTTACGGGATTCTATGCTAAAGGCAACTTGTCTACTAACATGTTATTAAAGGACAGGGAATGATATTACTGCTGACAGGGGAGCCCGGAATTGGGAAAACCCTTACAGCTGAAACTGGTCCGAGTGGCATCTGATTCCTATCCCCTTAGAATTGAAGTGACTTTTCTGATATGAGGTACGGTAGTCGCTGAGAAGGCCCGCCGTCCTTTATACATGCTTAGCGCTGGCGAGCTAGGCACCTCTACTCATAAGGTAGAAGAGGGGCTTACAAAGATCCTTGACCTTGCCTACCGATGGAGTGCCATCCTTCTACTAGACAAGAGTGATGTGTTCCTCGAACAGCGGACTTCTGATAACTTAGAGCGGAACCAGCTAGTGTCCAGTAGGTGCCAATAGAACTATATGGACTAGGCCCCGGCTCCGGCTCAACCGTTGCAAATAGCTAACAAAGTATGAACATAGTCTTTTCGAATGCTTGAATATTACCGTGGGATCCTATTTCTCACTACTAACCCAGGATATCCGTCTTCAATACAGCGCTTCAGTCGCGGATTCATCTTACGCTACATTACCCCGGGCTAGACCGGGCGTCGCGGCGAAAAATCTGGCAAATCCTGCTCGAGCGTGTGCATGCCTATCCGGTCCCCTCTGAGGAGGACCTTGACGCCCTTGCCGAGGATCCACTAAACAGGAGGCAGATAAAAAACGCGGTGAAGTCGGCGACACTCCTGGCTACAGCGGACGATGCCGCGTTGAGTGTGGAGCATATCAACATTGTGCTTCGAGTTATGCGCAAGGCACAGATCTCAGGCTTCGTTAGCGCTTAACTTGCTATTTGGGAATGTTAGCAATCTTTCGATTACAAGATGCGATTCTCCTGCCCACCACCCTATTCACAATGGTAGATTGTTGTCTTTCTTTCAGCTTTGAGCGGCCTCAAGCTGTTGTACGCAGCCCTACTGTATCGGCTACAACACGTGGAAACGACTAACACACTTACGCTCCCCTAAAATATGCGCTATATCATCTATATCGAATTCTTTCTTTTCAATGTAGAAAGGTAGTTATGTTAAATGGCTCTTGTGGCATGGCTCAACCCCCCTTTCCCCTTTTGTTCTCCATGCATCTCCTATGACATGGAAGTGCTATGTTTGTTTGTTTTTTATCTTCTAGTTGTTCACCGCCCCATGCGTATTTATTACGCCGCCAGTTAATCCAGAACCTATTTCCTAACTTAAGTTCGCTTCATGAGCCGTTATATGTGCTGGTAGTTTGGATCTTATATTGAATCTTTACAGCATTTTCAATGTTCGTATTGGCCTGGATTTGGCTCTCGGTCTCTAACTGACAGTGCTTGCACTTAAGGTACGCGAAGGCAGTATGTCACGATAAAGTAGATAC
The DNA here is from genome assembly GCA_022495195.1 of Xylaria digitata. Classification (NCBI taxonomy): domain Eukaryota; kingdom Fungi; phylum Ascomycota; class Sordariomycetes; order Xylariales; family Xylariaceae; genus Xylaria; species Xylaria digitata. The sequence continues at coordinate 35,636 of MU376965.1, read as the reverse complement.
TACTAAGTATTAAGTGAGTATTTCTAATGGAACCCGGTCTTGTAGGTTACAAGTGGTATAATGGACTCTATTTCGGATCCTAACACCTCTAGTTCCGGAGGCTTTTATACCAACTTTTTAACATTGGTAATATGCAACATATCAACTTCGGCCCCCAATTCAGTCACGACCCAATGCAAGCTTATATTAGTAAACTGCAGCTGGGATTGGTTGGCTCGCTTTCTTCCTGCTCTATTTATGCACTAACAATTCCTATGCGAACCGTACACCCCAGCCACCAGTTTACTAGTAGAGTAAAGATAACGGGATCGCAACGATTGGTATAGAATCACAGTCGACGAGATGATGACTTGCAGCAAGCATACAGTACAAAGAGGACGCAATGAGAGGACGCAATGAGAGGACGCAATGCGAGTAAGCGCATACTGTATAGCGCTTTCGTCCTTGGCATCAAAACGGCCCCGGATTTGACTTGGCCGTAAAAACACGGTTAGCTGCACGTCAGCGACGACGACGACATCAATGGTCAGATCATGTAGATTCGCCCTTCATGCAAGACAGCGCGTATGCGTGCACCCTCGGCTAGTCTCAAAAAACCGAGCAGGCTGGTGCGCGGGCTCTTAATCCCGTAGAATATAAAAAAGTGCTGTTTGCCTACCCATCCGGTGCGCCCGGAGTTGCCGGGGTAGAACGTAAAGCACGCAAGCAGAGGTGGGCAAGCAGGATGTTTCCCCTCTGTTTATTTATTCATTATTTTCTCCCCTCCTGTACTGCTAAGAACATCTTAATTCGCTGGTTACCCCCGACCGAATAAACGTTGACCGCTAATTAATGGCCCAGTCAAGGGCAGGCCCAGCTTACTGGAAAATTTTGGAGAAGCACTACCACTACACATCTCTCCACACCGCGGCAGACCGACGTATCACCAGTCTCACAACACTGGCAGCATCGTCACAATGGCTTTCAAAGCTGCACTCGTAAGTCTCTGCCGTATCCCCTGTCTCTAACTACCCACGGTCTATTAATAGTGAGGGATGCTGATTAAGAGTTTCCCTAACCCAGGGTGTTATTGCCCTAGCATTGCTATCGCCCTTCATCTACGAGCGCGGGCAAGTATCTTTCCTGTTTTGGAAAAACGCACCCCATAGGCTAGTCAAGGTCAACACATTCGCGTCCCATGAGGTCAGGTTCTCCGATCGCATTCGCAGCTGTGAGGATGCACTGATGGTCGAGTCAGAAGGTCTTGCCATCCTCGGCTGCGATCCAGGTCGCGAGAGGTGGAATACCGTGATGGTGAGTGCCTATCGTTATCTGTTTATTTACCTATTTGGGCGCATAAGATGGCGCCGTTGTTGTGTGCCGTGTGCCGCGGTTGTTCAAGCATGGGTGAACTGCCGTGTTACGGCGGCGCGTAAATCTCTGGTATCAACCGTTTTTGTGTTGCTGTCTCGCTGACAATCATTTCCAAGGGCATATTCCTACCCGGGCCTATAGAAAGTGGCAAGCTATACATCTTCAACTACAAGGATGCCGGCCTATCCGACGATGAAGCGCTCAAACAGCTTGAATTTGTCGATTTCAAATTCCAGAATGACTTCCATACCCTAGGCATGGCTTATGACGAGTCGACTTCAACCCTGTTTGTCGCCAGCCATCGCCATGACTACCCGGCCATTGAGATGTTCAAGCTGGATCTAGAAGCATACACAGCGACACATCTGCGCTCCATCCAACACGCTCTAATTCACGGACCAAACTCTATCGTGCTGATAAACGATCATGAGTTCTACGTCACCAACGACCACCACTTCTTAATTCAGGACTATCCTATTCTAAACCGGGTTGAGACCAATCTCGGCTTACCGGGTGGAAGTATCGTCCATGTTGACATTTCACCTACACTTAAAGACCCAGAAGCCCCAGTGCAAGCCAGCATCGTCGCGCGTCTTTCCTTCGCGAACGGCATCGAACTACTAAATGACACAACAGCCGTCGTCGCATCATCGGCTAAGGCAGCGGTCTACTTTTTCTCCGTCAGCAAGCCGGAGAGCAACACTGAGACATCAAGTCTGCCGAAATTTACACCCTTGTCAAAGTTGAGGGTACCCTTTGCCCCAGATAACCTCTCGGTCTCTAAAGACGGCGGGCTCATAATCGCGGGCCACCCGCACGTCCCAAGCCTCGGCAAGTTTGCGAAGACGCGGCATATCTGCAACTCACCCGAGGAGCTTGCCAAGGCTGACGTACATATGCAAGAGACTTGCCAGACGATTTCGGCGCCGTCTTGGGCAGCAAGGTGGACGGAAGCTGGCGGGCTCGAGAACATGTATACCGACGTGGAGTATCCGAGTAGCGCTACCGCTGTGCGTGATTCTAACAGGAAGATGGGCGTCATATCCGGCTTGTACGCCAAGGGTATTTTTCTCTGGAAGGAGTAATTGTTCCTCCAACCTTTTAGAAGAGAGCGTTTGATATATGGTATCATAAATCCCGGTCAGTCCTCGATGACGCTACATGTGTACGGTATGAATCGCACATCGGCCACAAGGTAAACCTTGAAGGCAAGATGAGACCGAGATCGACAGAATCAGGTATCTTTGGTTCAGCAACCGCATGTTCCGCTATCGGTAAGGCGTATGGATACCATTTCACATCACAGCAATGGCCCTCTGACTGATTCTGATAATAATATGTGCATATTGGACGGGCATATCCCAAAAATAAAGCAAGTATATACAAGAATGAATAAAGACCATGCCTTCCCAGCCGGAACCCAAGAGCCTCTATCGCTAGATCCTAAATGAGAGTCATCCCACGGTCATCCCCAGCTCCCCTCATATCCGCGTCATGTCTTCCGCCTTTGTGTGCGAGATATCGTCGAGATCGACGTCGGATGCGCTCGATGACGTTCGTTCGTTCGTTCGTTCGCGAGTCGGCTTACTGGCACTGTGCCCACCATTCGCTAGTACTCACGCACTTGTAAGGCGATTGGCAAGTCGTCGGGCCCGTGTAGCCAATCCCTCCACACCTGTAGCTGGTCAGCGAAAAACTATTCTGTTCTAGGGGTTCCCACACTGGGCTCGAAAACCATATCCCGTCACTATCGCCCGAACACTTCTATCCAGTTCTACCTAAAGGGAAAAGGGAGGTCGTACTGTCCCCATTGAGGAACTACTCCAGTCTGCCCCGGCGTTGTGGAAGATGTCGTGCGTGTGCTAGTAGACATAGTCGTCGAGGTTGGCGTCGCCGTACCTCGGGTCGTCGTCGTCGTGCTGCCGCCGCCGCCGCCGAGAGAGGAGCGGACGCTGTCCAGGAAGCCGTTGTTGGCGTAGAGCTGGCTCATGTCCCACATCATGACGCCGCCGAAGCTCGAGTACTGCGACTTGGTATCCGTGATGATGCTGCCGAGGGTCGAGGCGCTAACGTAACCGCCACCGGCACCCGTGTTGGCGGGCACACCGATCAGGACCTTGACGTTAGGGTTCTTGCTGGTGTTGTGCGCCCAGTCGTCCCAGACGTTGAAGTTCCACGCGTTGGGGTTGGCGAAGTTAACAACACCGCACCAGTTGTTGTAGAACTGGATGTTGATCCAGTCAAAGGCAATAGCACCGTTGAGCATGTCGTTCATAGCTGCGTCAGGGTATACGCACTGAGGCGCCGCTGACAGGTAGTAAGTCTTGCTCGAGTCGGCGTCCATGAGCGAGCGCAGCTCCGAGGCGAAGGGCACGAAGTTCTGAGTGCTAGATTCGAAATCGAAGTCGAAACCGTCTACGACGGCAGAGCCGAAAGGTCGGTTAGCAGCATTCGTGTTCGAGCCGAACAGGTCCCAGACAGTCTTGGCAGTGGCGGTTGCAGATGCCGAATCGCTGAAGCCGCCTTCGGTGTAAGTCGCACCGCCGATCGATAACAGGATGGTCTTGCCCTGGCTCTGGCAGTACTTGATATCCTCCCTGTTGGATTTACGTTAACTGAAGCCCGATAATAATGCTCAGGGCTCTGTTAGAAGGCAGCACACTCAATCTCGGGGCAGCTTAATAAAGAAGTGCCGGCAATAGCGGTACATTTGTCACTAGCACTAGCGAAGTTCACGGTCGGATTCTTGAGGGATATGAGAAACGAGACGTTGATGACCTATTTCGTCTTGTTAGGGCATTCTGTTTGCTTATTGGCGACAGTTACCGTCTCACGTTGATTCCATTGTCTGTTAATTAGTGAGTTAGCGACCCTCCCTGCAGGTGTGATGATATATGGCAACTTTCATACCAGTGCAGTATTCCTGAAGTCTACCCTGAGTGCTGGCGCCACCAGCAGAGTTCTGGCCTATATTGATCATGTTAGTCCGTTTTGTACGCCACAGGTAGTAGTTAATTTTGATCTATCCTTACCCCAGTACACGGAGATGTTATCTGTTCCTGAAGCGGTGAATCCAGCGAGAGCAGATGGGGCTAGGGTTAGGATGCTGGCAATCGAAGCCAGGCTTGGTAGAGAGGGAGCCATTGTATTGAAGGAGAGACAAGCTTGAGCTGCCTGAGCTATAACTATAGTAAAAAAGGAGTGTTGGAGCTAAAGCTGCCTGAGCTGATGAAGTGTCCAAGTACGGATGCCGTGGTGCTTCAAACCCATTAAAAGATTGCGAGGGGATCTCCCATTATATATCACATCTAATCGTTCGCTGACAGAAATGCTATCGTCCCAGGATCAACGTTACTCAATCACCAGGTATGCCTTACCGACCATGAGATGACGGGCCCATCGCGCGCGTGCTACCTGCGGCTGCGGGCCCGTAGTTGATAACGCGGCATGGCTAAGTGGCACCGTCCTTGAAGCCAACGGCGTAGGCAAGGCTACAGTCGGGGTGAGATTCATTCCTCCAAGAAACAACCGATCTGGAATAGTAGCACCTAGGATTAGGGCTTGTTGCAAGAGCATGCTCTCACTCTGGTGTTGGTCATCCTACCGCGAAAGCCTGTCTTGGTGGTAGTCACGATAGCTGCATGCCGAGGGGCGACAATTGGATGATACAAGCAGGTGATTAGCCACAGACGAATCGCAGTCGAGATTAACCCGCGCCTAATGGAGACAGGATCGGCAGGCACCAAGGGTTCGGTTCTGCCAGTGAGACTTGTGAGGGAACATTGATAGTGCATTACCTCGAGAAAGTCGCATCCGCTTAGTTCGGACGAACCTAAGGGCCAAGGCAGTGATCGGCGGCCGCCAGTTGCCAGCGAGCTTCCGGATCGGTGCGCGAAGGAGTCTCTGCGAGATGCAAACAGCCGATTCTACAACCGGATCGGAAACTGGATTGAGCGGGGCGTTATTGTAAGATTTGGTAAGGAGGCTCTAATATGCAAATAGTAGTCTAATAATAAGACCCGATGTCTGACAAGACGAATCCTTTAACACACAGCCATGCGCCTGGGCGTCTGCAAAGCAGGATATGCCAAGGCGCGAAAGAGACATTGTCTCTTGAGTTTCAGACACCTTCTTGCTTCTCTCACTATTCCCACGTTGCTGTCGATTGTTACATCTTGTCCCAGAAACTGTAGTGCCGGCATCATTAACCCTTTGGAGATGGATGAGTCGTCATTAGCCCAAAAGACCATGCGATAACCCCTTGCATCTCCAGCTTCCTGTTCCGGAATAGGGGGTCAGACTCGACGAATAGGAGGATTTAACGATACCTCCCAAGATGGACCCCTAGCATGGAACTGGGACTCTAATACCCAGTATAGTAGTTTATAGCTAGATCGTTGCAACCTTGTGGATGACTGTTGTCTTGCACTCGTCCTGGTGACAGATGTTTAGATAACTGGAAGCACTGGATGCAGTCAAGTGGCCATGCACGTCAATATCGGAGCAGGCTATTACCCCAGAGGTGAAAGAGGTATAGAGCCTACCAACAGGGAATTAAGCCTTATTTTGTCTCTGGTTTGCCGATCATATGAGCAAGGACCCTAGACACAGCTTCAATGTTTGATGCAACCATCGTCGAGGTGATTGCGACTAGCCTTGCGCAGACAAATCTGTCTGCTACTACCAATGCCAGTCCCTACCCTGCCATGAATGGGCTTCCTATCTACCTAGATAGTGCTAATCTCGCCCAACGCACATGAAGGGGGATGCCATAGGGCCGATGAACCCCCTAACGGTAAGCCAATGCGACAGGCTTATCCTTAACTCGCTATACTCTAACCCATATCGTAGTATCTCCAAGTGTTCATGCTCAAACGTGGCCGTGCAACGTTACCATTCTACCCAACATCACCGCCCATTTGTATAGATAGTCTATCTAGATAGCTACCAAATTGGCCGCACACATAGATAGTGTGTATCTCCACGTAACCCCTTAACTTGCTCAGTTACGTCCGTAGGCCCGGCCGTAGTTGTTCGAGGTGACATGATATCTAAAGGATGTTGCGACAGCAATATTTGAGTCAATAGCTTTAGACTAGACGGTTCCAAATGTGGGCGAAGGCCTGATAAGCTCATCGAAGTTTTAGCACGACATTTCCATCCCCAAGTTACATTAACCTCAACCCGGCACTCGCTCCCCAGGACCCGGATAGTCAGCAAAACCCCGGTTAGCGACAACGCACGGCAGCACAGGGGTAATAAACTACAAGCGTAATAATGCACCGGATATAGCTAGAGATTGAACATCGATTACACTCTACGAAATGAAACCGCGAAACCCTCAGTTCTCGGTGCGGGCCGAGCAGGAACCATGCAAGACCAATGATTAACCCCGGATATCCACGTCCTTCCTAAGCGCACTAATACCGGAGGCGCCTCTAAATACAGTAATGGAGCTAACCTAATCATTGTACTATTACCTAAAAACAACCTCGAATTATAAACGTAGGCAAGTTGATTTGGTATATTCTCACAGTATTAATGAAGCTTGATCCTTTCCGCGCCACAAGCTTGCCTTGGAGAGAAAGTGTCGTTGGAAGTGGAGGTGGAAAAAAGTGTCATCAAGGCTCAGACGATTCCTCATGAACCAACGTTCAGCTCGGCGCTCTATTTTTAAGGCCGTTCTGTTTGCAAGCCACACGGCCCCCAAATCCTTGCATTAAACATTCAGTTCATGCCCAGAGCCACTTCGCTTTGTTATGCCGTATTAGGAATACCGGGACCTGGACTTATAGAAAGAGGAAGGTTGCCTCATCTAGTCAACATCAGTCTATATAGCATAGGTAGTACCAAGGAAGAATACTACAGGACTCCTTTTGTCTTCTGACATTCTGGTAACTGTCCCATGTGAAAGGCCGCTAGCGGACTTTGATATGTTAGCATAAGCCCAGTTACTCGAGCAGTCAACGTTACTCTATTATCCTTTTTCTCGCTGTCAGGACCGCTAATATGGGGAGAATATGACACTTGTTGATGCACGAGGTTTCCGGAATACCCTCGTGGCCATGCTACTGCTATATACAAGGACTCTTCTTTGTCTCCTGGGTATCGCGGTAATTGATTGTGACACTCGCCTCCTTAGAAAACTACCACTTTGTATTTACTACTGATCTAAGACGTTTCAAGGAAAGGCTTAATATCTACCTACCCGACAGGGCAGAACCACTATCAATTCTAATATTATAACGAAGCAGTGGCAAAGAATCGCTAATCTACCCACATTAATAAGCCAGCTATATCTAACGTATCACTACATGGTCCAAAAAGGCCTCAGGGGAAAATATCCGAATTCCATAAAATAACGAAGAAGACCGTGTATCATGTCATATCATGCCAGGACCGCATAAAACCCTCCGAAAAGAAAAAAAAAAGAAAATAACAAGGCTCCAAAACAAGTCAACCCAAGGTAAAAATCAATGAGGCAACCCCAAGGTAAATATCCTTTCCCGTTCCATAGCTAAATAAAATGCCACCAAAGGGAATCTAGTTCGCGTCAAAGTGGTCAAAGTGACGCCCCCCACCGTTAGCACTTCCTCAAGAACATCCCAATGCCCTCCCCTTGCACGCAATCAAAACACGTGTCCGCTAAGGGGCCTTCACCCAAGAGGATGCCGGACCGAGCCGTCGAGCCGGGACACGGGAATAAGCCGAAGGTGTGCTCCAGGCCTTCAGACAGCACGGTGTTGTCTATACTCTCGACGACGCGTGGCATCGAGTTATAGGTCGTGTTGGCGTCCGCCCAGCCCTCGAGCGCCGCGAACTCGACGAGACCCGTGCCCGTCAGGTTGAACGGTCGTCCGTGCCCGATGCGGAACATGATCTCGCATGTCTTGCCAATATCTGTGTCGTCAAACCGGAAGTTGAATATGGACGATGCGTTCGGCGATACCTGGATGTGCTGGGCGTCGTTGGGCCCATATGCTGTGTCCGGGTTACCGAGGTCGGTGAGAATGATCCTATCCGGGCCTATCTCGACGCAGTTGCTCGATGTAGCCGCGGGCTGCGTGGTTGTAACCGTCGACGTGCTTGTTATCCTTGTTCTTGTAGTCTGTTCGCCAGTCGTGAACGGTGATGGGATGGGCGGCCCTTGCGAAGTGGAAGATGTGGACGTTGGAGAACTTGCCGGCGCAGACGGTGTCGTTGAACTAGACAGTGTAGTCGGAGTAGAAGGCATCGTTGTCCTGGGAGATGTCGGTGAGCTCGTCGCTGCTGGAGACGGACCAGCTCCTCCTCCTCCACCTGGACCTATACCACCCCCCGGACAAGTAGAAGGCGCGCAGCTGTCGGCGTGGATCGTAATTTCGTGGCATTGGCCCCCATTTGGGCGAAGGTAGATATTGACCTCATCGCCTACTCCCGTCGGGCACTCGTAAAAGACAGACTGGCCGTTGAAAGATACAGCGCCATCGCACCCAATCTGGAAGCCGTGGTCGGGTTGTTGGTTCTTATCGCACTGGAGTGTGAACGTCGGGGCTGTCATTACACACCTTTCAGCTCACGAAGGCGACCACTAGACAAGCTACTTGGGCGAGGGCTAAACATTGTAATTGACTTACGCGTCCACCAGCATCCACTGCCCTGCTGATCAGCAAATGCATCGCCAAACCAAGTAAATAAGCTCGGTGACACGTCACTGCTAGCTCGAGCCTGGCCGCTGCTTTTCTCGCCAATGGACCCGTTGAAGGCTCCTAAGCACGACAAATGAAAGCCGCAGCCGACATTATCACGCGTGGCGTGGGCGTCGACAGGGCTTAAAGATTGCAGCCAGAAGACAGATAAGAATGGTATGAGCATGACTAGTATGACAGCACAGAGGCACTTGTGGAACTGGCGAGGCCTGAAAGGAAGCAAAATGATGATGGCGGGCCCAAGGAGTCTTCCCAGAAACACGAAGCCAAAAATCGGGTTGTCGGTAATACGAGTTTCGATGTAGTCTCGTGGCCAGGATCAGATGGAGGATAATACCGGTACGGGGATGAAAGGATAAGGTGATTAGGGGACGATAATATTTCATGTGAACGACCATGTTTCCGGGTCATGCTTTTCTCGTTTGGTGCTTTCCCCTTCATCTACGTATGTGCCTTCCCTACCGCCGTGCCGTACTGGTGACGACGCATGCCGCGCGGTTCTAGGCCTAGATTGCTTATAATCAAGTAAGAGCAAACTGCATTATTCCAAGGGTATGCCTTAGGACTTAGGAGCCATACCGATATCCGTATAGATACCCGGGTAAGCACCACAATGACGCCTCTCTACCTGGGAAGGTAGTTAGGCAAGGTTTCGAATGTCTCGGCGTTTATCATTCGGCAAAGTCATAAAGGAATAAATTATACGATAGATAAAAGGTCAAGATGTAAGTAATCGGTGTGCTCACATTTGTTTGCTACTGCCAATAACCTACAAAATTGGTATTTCAACCATGCTCTTTACCATCGCTAGAACTATCGTCCGAATCACTCAACTCTTCAAGGAGTATCATATCGTCTGAGTCTCCACTCGCCGCTTCCTCTGCACCATCCTCAGTTGCACCAGTGGGTTTCTCGTCCTCGCTGAAACCTCCGAATTCTTCGTCATCTTCGTTTTCGTCGTCCTCCTCCTCAACATTATTCGTGTCTGTTGGCTTTGCCGGGGGGGTTGGGGCTGAGGAAACGTCATCGTCATTTCTCTTGCGCTTCTTAGGCATTTCACCCAACCGACCTTGGCGGCCCTCGATAACCTCAGTTTCATCCTCAGCCTCGGCCTTCGGCGCTGGGGTAAACCAAGGAATCTTCCCTCGCATAAAATCAGTTAAAACCATTTTTGCAACACCATCCAGATCAACTTCGCCGGCCTTTAGCAACCTCCCCCCTTTTCGGCCGAGGAGTTCTAAGAACTCATGTGGAGTTTCCCAATTTGTAATCTCATATGTCCGTTCTAGATGATGCCGCTTGACCTTTTCCATCATCGGTTGGATATATTGTTCCGGATTCTCAACTTTCTCAATCCGCACTACCCCGCGAAGCAAGATATCGGTGGGCTTATCGCTCGGATCGGGAGGAACGATACCAGGACAATCGATGAGATAAATCCTTTTCATCAACTATTATCAAATTATTAGTGATTTTACCCTACCAGGTATGCAAGGGTTTCCTACCGTTATAAACTGCCAGACTTTCGTCTCGCCCGGCACTGGCGCGACAGTCGCGACCTTTTTAGCCTTTAAAGTGTTGATTAGGCTAGACTTGCCCACATTAGGATACCCGATCAATCCACAACTGATCTGCTTTCTGTCCTTATGTAGAGATGAAAATTGGCGCAGAAGCGAGATGAGCTGACCCTTCCCAAAAGAATTCGTTATGGAAGAGTGGAAAGCCCTATTCTAGTCAGCACGTGGTTGCGTATATCGTCAAAGGAAGTAGAGGAAATTGACTCACAGTGTCGGAACTTCTTTGGATAAGTGGCGTACCCATGCAGCCTAACAGAGTCAGTTAACCAGTTCTGATCTGTTATAAAGTACATAGACCTTTGGGAAATGAAATCATTTGTATGAATCGTAACTAAGAAGCGTACCACGAGCTATCCGATAATGGTAGAGGTAGACTTCAACTCAAGTGAAACACGGCAAAACTAATGAGAAAGTCCCAAAACGGAACTTAATCAGTTCTCGAATCCGAAGACAAGAGAACAGCAAGTTTCATATTTGATTTTCCAACGCTGTAACAGATATCTTCCAGGGAAGGCAATAATGCAGAAAGTATCCTGACAAGAGCATTGGGACAAAAGGGAGAAGAAAATAGAGATAAAGACGTACAGCCTGGGAAGTTGGTATTAAATCCACCTTATTTAGAATAAATACCAAATGTTTATGTGGTGCTTCTTTCTTGATATACTTTTCAACCGCGCGACACCTAGTGCCTTCGGGATTCCGAGCATCTATCGACATTCAAGTTAGGAATTGTTGTCAAGGAGAATAAATGGATGTCATGCAGAACACATACCCAAGACGTGAAGAATCACATCTGAAGAATCAAGTACCTAGAACGAGGATTAGCCACAGGACATAATCTAGAATGTAACAAGAAAATGAGAAACTCACTTTGTATAGCTCATTCCAGATGCGCTTGCTCTGCCCCTTATTAAAGACTGGCTCGATAGCCATTGACAAAGCGTCATTCCCATCACCGCTCTCTCTATTATTTTCACCAGCTCCACTAAGAAGCCTAGCTCGTTCTAAACGGTCCTTGTATGTTGACATGCTACTCTCCGTGTCCTCTGCCAAGTCCTCCAGGGAACTGACACCAAGCTTCACACGTTTGCGACGAGAATTAGGTCCAAAAGTGTCGGCAAAGGAAGATGTCTCAATCGCCATCTTTGCTTGATGCTGTTTCAGCCCAGGGGTATCGGAACCGTCCCGGATAAGAGTCATAGGAAGTTTATTCGACTTCAGGAGGACTGAGTAAGGGTCTGAAGCCTTCTCAGCCATCGCATCGCGGAACTGAGACAGACTGTCCTGCGAGATCACTCTTGTATTCTGAAACCATCGTCGGTTTGGTTCTATCTTCGCGACCGGGGCATCTCGTGACTCTAGGCAATATTAGCAAACCTTGGGCCACGCAAACATACATCGGGGGGACTGAAGCATTGTCGGTATCGGGTGAGCGACGTACGGTATTTGGCAGCTCTGCAGCGCAATTAGAAATCAATGTCATTAGGTTAAGCATGACTCGAACTTACTGGACAATTGTACCCTCGGCATTTCTGCGAGGCCCTAAATCCTTCCTAATGTTGAGGGCTCTGATCTTTTTCGCATCCCTATAGTATCTTATTAGCACTGGCGCCGTTATACAGGCGCAAGGATAAAACACGCCGCCACAGTACATGGTCCTACCTTACCTATAGAAGTTTTCGCCCTTAATTTTAACATTGTCCATACTACCAGTCTTTCCCTCTCGGGAGAGACGGTTCCGTTCCTTCTTCCCGGTACCCATTATTGCAGTGAATGAAGAATGAGGTGGGAGAATAGAACGGAGACGGAATTGAGGCTTCGGCGAGGTAAGGTTGGGTTGCGATGAGTTGGTTGAGACCAGAGAAATTTGGCTGGCTGGCTGGTGAAGCAAGTGGAAGAAAAACGGAATCTGGGTAGCTAAGAAGTTTTATTCTGCTTCAGCCCCACCTTACTTCTTTTTAGATTCTGCCGGCGCTCAAATCTTCACCGCTCTTGTTCCATGGGAAAAAGAGTGGGTCCAGACGGACCCCAGCAGCTTCAATTGAGAGGGCTGCTTTTTCTATCGGCATGAAAAATAGGTGCTGCAATCAATACCGCCATTGTCAATATTCAGTATTAGCGCCAGCGACGACACAAGTTCTCCAATCTTGTGAAGGAGAGGGGGTTAGTTTCGAGGCCGTCTCAGACTCCCGATTTGCGATACTTAAACACAAGCATTACTACGACCAGCCCACACGGCTTCGGCGCCTTGAGGAGGGCACACTACAACCATCCTCATCACCATGGCCTCCCTGCTCCCACGGGCCGCTCTCCTGCCACGAGGCATAGCGACAGGCGCTATAGCACCACAATGCACAGCTCCGGCACTCACAAGGCTCTTTTCCTCAACCTCTAGCGTCCTGTCGCAACAGATCCCGCCCGAATCACCCTTGTTCATTAATGTGCCGAACCCGCCGCAAGACCAGTCCATCGAAGCAAAGAGAGAACTCAAACGTGTAAAGGGTTTCGTCCCCGTGCCCCGCCGCATCTTCGCCCACCGCGACAGTCACCAGAAGCCCACCGACTCATGGCTAGAGCGGGCCGCTCCGGTGCCTACCAATGCGAAGTCTCAGGCGGAGCCCGGGTCCGAGGTGCAGGCATGGAGGCGCAAGATGGCCGCGAGCCGTCGCGAGAACATCCGCGCAGGTGTGCGGGATCTATGGACGCGGAAGCAGCGCCTGGACGCGAAGCGTCTGGCCGCCCGGACTGCGAAACTAGCCGCCAATAAGGCCGCCGCCATGGCTCCCGAGCGAGAAGACGAGCGTCTGACCCGCGGAACCATCAATGCAGGAACCCTGAAGACATCGGTGGCCCCTGACCCGTTTCGCTTCGAGCGCGGTATTGCCTCCGCTGAGCGCACCGCTGCCATCGCCGCCGATAAGAGCGAGGCACGACGCGACGCCATCCAGGCACTGTATATGAACGCCCGATCCTTCATCGTGAGCGAGGCTGAGCTTGAGGCTGCTGTTAATCTCGAGTTTGCTGACGACCGTTTCAATAAAATGGGCGCGAGCAACGTCGGCTTCCTCATTAGCAATATCTGGGACGTCAAGGGCGAGCCCCCCGCCGTGGCTACGATGTTGAAGGAACTTGAGCGCAAGAGTGACAACCTAGTAGTTGACATGACCACGGAAGCAACACGTACACTTTTGAGACAGAAAAAGGTGGCTGAAGAGTTGACTGGCGGCAAGATGGACCAGCCTTCAACCTAGTATCTCTTCCTATTCGGCTGTCGCTGTGCCTATTGTAATCTGTTACATCACGATCAAGCCTGGCTTTTAAGATGAAGCAAATTAGGTTGGCTCACTAGTAATGATGTCCCTCGTAAAAAGGGGACAACAGAATCGCCTAGGTGATACCCATCCGGTATAGATGGCGCCATCATACCAACTACTACAAATATGTACTATATGTATAGAACAATTATTATTTTAAAAAAATATTGTATCCTGAGAAAGTCGAGAACGATATCTTGAACGCCCACAACGCCACCTGTGACCTTCTGTACGCATTTATAAAAAGAGATCATGCTCTGCTGCGCCCAGGAGACGGTTATACCCATCAAAAGCTAGCGTAGCATCGGCATCTAATTCGACATCTATGATGTACATATAACATGAATTTGTCGTATCCAACCCATCCTACTCTACCTCCTCTCTACTAGCAGGAAGTGCATCGCGGCGTAAGCCAAAACTACGAAAATAGCAGCAAAAACGCCGAGATTGATAATGTCCATCCATTTCGCCCCGTTGTCGAAACCGAAAGAACTCAAAATCGCGGCGCCCGGCACCGTGATATCTAGTCCATATTTTTTGTCCACTAGTGTTAATTTGACGACCTCGTTGACGATGAGTGCTTCGAAGCCATAGTGGAATATGGATAGAGATTGTAGCCACAATGCCGCATCGGGAATTTTGTTATGGTTCAATAACAGGCCTGCGAATAGGAGAGAAAACAGCATGACTAGGCTGCCGATTAGGTTGGCGACGCCGCCATCTTTGCAGACAATGCCTATAAAAAAGCAAATGGCAGCAGCCGCAAGGTTAAAGAGAACCAAGGTCAACATGAAGGTGAAGAAGTGAGGCGCATCTGGTATCAAGCCGGTCATAGGGTAGATGATAGCACCCATAAGGATCGGGGGGATGATTCTCAGAGGGACTATATCAAAAACGATCTTAGCCACGAAGTATGTGATGGGAGAATAGTACCCGTTGGCTCGCTCGCGAACAAACAAGAGCCGTTCCGAAGCAAACACGTTCAAGCTAGTGAGCGTGCTGAATCCGAAGAGAGCGAGAAGGAAGAAGAAGAGCCCAAGTCGATTCTGGAACCCAGGTATATCGTCCGTTAAGCCGTAGAAGAGATAGCCAGAGAGAACCGCCAGCACGATGGCGATAGCGTAATGGGTGAGCATTAGCAGTGGATTTCGGTAGAGATTCCTCCAGGTCCGTTGCGATAGGATGATGAACTGTCGAATATAACCAACGCGAGCATAACCACGACCGATCGCGCTACTGTTGCCATTTCCAATAACAAGACCATTTCGCCCATTCACCTCGATTGCAGTGGCCAAAGCCTGCTGGATCTCATTGTGTATGTCTCCTGCAATATCAGATTCAGCGAATGACTGGACGAGAGCATCTAGATTAGACCCGGCCGCAGGAGGAAGGTCATGAACATCCTCAACGATGATCTGGGGTGGGACAACACCGGCAGGCTGCTTGTGAAGCTTGTATGCTCCGACCTCTTCTTCAACATCAGACGATGCCGCTGTGTCAGCAGTATTCTTGCGCCGAGTAAAAAGTTCTCGTTCTTGACGTGCTCTGATAGAGTTTTTGCGTTTGTTCTTGGGTCGGCTCGAAGATGGCTCAGCGATAGAGCTTTCCTCAGCAGTACTATTACCAGAAATACTAGCTACCGACTTTACAGCCTGTGTGCTGCTTGGGCCGACACTACTCGCGGTATCGTTCAGTAAGCTTCCATCATCAAAGGCCCCTGCGTTGCTAGCATGCATAGTTAGATCAACAAGATAATCGGCAATATTGAACCCAGGTGGACATGTGTAACCGACTTCGTGGAAATACTCCTGGCATCGCGAAAAGGGCCCTGAGAATACAGTCTTGCCTTGAGCTAGGAGAATAAGACGATCAAACAAGGCAACAATATTGGACCGCGGTTGATGAATGGTGAAGATGACAGTGCGTTTATATGATTTTGCCAGAGTCACTAAACATTCGATCACGTTGTACGCGTTATAGGCATCAAGACCGCTCGTCGGCTCGTCGAGGAAGAGGATGGATGGACTTGTAACGAGCTCGCAAGCGATGCCTACGCGGCGCTTTTCTCCGCCTGAAATGCCGCGTCCCTTGCCTTCTTCGGATCCGATTAATGAGTCCCGAATATGGTAAATACCGAGTTGTTTCTCGACTTCATATACCCGTTGCTCTTTGGCTGCGCGGCCCATGTGTCGAGGAAGTCGGAGAAGAGCGCTTGTCAAGATGGTCTCGTGAACCGTGAGAGTAGGCAGCATTGTGTCCTCCTGATCGACGAATCCCACAACGCTCTTAAAGTCGGCATCACTAACCTTTTCGCCGTTGACATAGAAATCCCCGGAGAAATGACCTCGCTTGTTCTTGCGAGCAAGAATGTCCAAGAAACTTGTCTTCCCGGCGCCGGAAGCACCCATGATAGCAGTAATTTCTCCAGGATGGGCGATTCCGCGAATATCGCTGAGAATAGCTTTTCCATTGAGACCATAACTGACGTTCTCGAAATACAACGTAGCCGGCTTGTGATCCGTCATAAGTTTGGTAGACTCGTCATCGGAATCGTCTAGATGGATAGCTCCATACTTGTACTGACGGCGGGAAAGATACCAAGTCACTAAAATAACAGCCACAACGAACAGGGAGCAGCCAGCAATGACGCCAGCGATTAGGGGGGTATTGATAGTCTTGACAGGCCGTTGGTATCCGGGCACTTCCGTGTGGTAGAGACATTCACCAGATCGACAGTCTAGTTGGATACTTTCGTCACCAAATATGCTCTGCACCATCCAGTCCAACTGCGGCTCCTTGAACTTGCATTCATTCACGCCGCCGCCCTGCTGCAGACATTGAAATGTGGCTGGGCCTTCGACAGCTTCTCTCAGGAAATCAGTCAGATCGATAGAACCTTCAAGGCCGCAGAGGAAGCGATCTTTGATACAGCCACATTTGACATCAGGGCATTTATAATGGGTGCTATTCTGGTCAGACGTGAACGTCGCACTCGACTCGCAGTTCTCCAGGTGGCAATAGAAAGACTCGACACGGTCGACCCAGACTAGAGCGTCGACGTTAGCTCAGCTCGACCGGTGGATAGACCAGCCAATAGGACAGGGGGTTACTCACATTGGAAGTCACAGAAGCCCGTTTGCTTATCGCAGGCGAACGTAGCCTGGGGAATCTTACCATCCAGCATGGATAGAATCTTCTCGTTCGTTACACCGCACATTTGGTAATTATTCTTGACGACCTCGCCATTCTGGTAACACACGCCATCCTCTCCAGTCTCCATCAAGGCATTACAGGCCTTGTCATCGGTACAGACGTTGCAGTTGATGCCTGTCCAGCCGTCATCGCAGTCGCAAGTGTCGCCAGATCTTATGGGCCGGTCTCTACCTCGTGCCAACGAGCCGCATGCTATTCATTGGTCAGTATCAGATCAACACGGGTAGGGCGCATTTATTTGGGAGTAGTCTAACTCGGTTGCAGGCAGTCATCTCCTCCAAACCCCGCAGGGCAGTCGCATTGCCCGTTATATTCGTTGCAATCGGCAAATTGGCCGCATTCGTAAGCCGGTAGGAGGCAATTAAAGCTATTGTGGCGCACGCAACGATGTCAGTCCCCAGAAGCTCAAGGGCGCAAGGTGTCACTGTGGACGGAGAGTATGGTAGTAACCTTACCATGGGGGACAATCACCCGGCCGATCGTCCATAAGAGCTAGCTGCGCCCTCATCATATCGACCTGGGTATAGTTCTTCTGTGCAGCGACCACGCATGATAGAGAGACCGCAGCGAGGGCGGCGAGCCGCATGTTGGACAGCAACATGTCGAGGAATGTTGACGAGACTCAAGACTGGACGGAAATGGGATGTTCACTTGTTTGTCGGGCCGTCAGGTTGCCAGATTATAAGGTTGTATGGTTGGTTGTATGGTCATTTAGATCGGAGCCCTCCGAGATCAGGTTATAGGTTGAGAATCGCGAACTTGGAAATAACAACAACCGGAAATGGTTGGCGGTGGCAGCACTAGGCTACCACATCAGATGACTATTGGAATCCGTACGGCGGTCTGACAGTAGACAAATATCGGGAGGATGACCGCACGGGTTACTGTTTAGGAGGATGATAGACTGCGCCAGGTTCGGGTATTCCAGGTTCTCTATTCAGAACACCAGAAAGAGTATGTAGTGTGTGATAGGAGGGCGGTACTTGATGAATCAAAGGTCAAAGCCGAGAGCGAAGCGGTTCATGACAGCAAAAGCCTCCCAACTCCCAGATCCGTAGAAGTAAATGATGGTAGAAGGCGGTAAGTATAGTGAACCAGATATGGAAGAGGTATGGGAGAGGTCTAGAAGAGGTAGATAGGAAGGTGGATGAAGGCTCCCGCATCCAAGAGAGAGCTGAGAGCGAGCTTGATAGTAGGCTTGGCGGGTTACTACCTAACCTTAGTAACCTAGGCAGAACCTAGGTTAGGTAGTAGGTAGCAACTGGGGGACACATGACGAGACCTAAAAGCACAGCCCCATCCAGCTCGCGCGCATACAGGAGCCTGGGGTAAATACAGTGTCAAATCATCATTGATCTACTGTGAATCTCACATACATACAGTGCCTCCCTTCTTTTACACTCACTAATGTGTATTCTTCATTTACGAGTGTGTCCTTGTTCTATGATTTCTAACTAATAATCTTCGATTTCGAGGTGACGACGATTCATTATTTCATGCCTTGGTACATGGAGCCAGATGTACTTTAGGTTAGGTACCTCCTAAGGTAAGTAGGTACTCAAGGCAGTCAAGTACCTCTACGTAAGTATATAGAAGACATGAGCTTGCTCGCTAATATCAGCTAAAAGAGCTGTATACTTATTTTTCATCGTCACAGCCTCGATTTGACGTGAAACAGTTCATTGCACGAAATAATTGAGCTAAATGATACATGATTATATAACAAGGGTTAGGTACCTAAGGTTAGGCTAGGAATATGACTTCAAACTACGAATAACCTCCGGAAACGGCCCAGGAATTCTAGGTTTATCTATATAGTACACGCAACGATGTAGACAGTCGGAGTCTTCAGCTGCCGACTTGCCTTACCCATTTCAGCCAATCTTGCAGCTATGTCTTATACTGTACTGAGCAAGGGCGGAATTAGTTAGATTCCAAAACCAAGACATCGAACGTTTCCAATATTAGAGTGAGCAACGACATGGGTTCATATTATAGCTATATATTGCCATTTGTGACAATATGATGGCATTAAAATATAAATAAATAAAATAAAATAAAAAGTTGGGGCAAGCTACTTAAGAATTAAAGGTTTTCCCAAGATATATGTCCTAAACGCCTCGAGTTTCACACTTGAGAGAAGAGAAAGGGTGCAGACATGCTGAGACATTTTGGGAGACACAACTGTGCCAGTTGTTTTTGCATATTTAAAGTTCCTTGATTCCACCGTGCCTAGGTAGCTTCATTATAGTTCTCAATAGATGGCACTTCTTCATCACGCTACGTCACGATGGTATCCAGCTCCTTATTGATCTAGTGTATAGCTGTTTTTTGAAAGACTATTCACTTGTGGAATACCAGATGACCAGTTACCGGATCAACAGACACGCCACCTAGCATTATCATGGGTCTGGGGCCACCTACTGAAATCCTTGAGTGCTCCCGATATTCCTCGTGAAATAGGGATCGAGTAGCAGCCATTGCCAATTCAATGCAAGGTGGAGAGCGTCAAGTTCACGTCAGTTCATTAAGGTGTATGCTATACTAACGAATAAGCTTCTCCCTAGGTCTATGACTATAACTATAAAAAACAGCGAAGGAAAACGAAATTAAAGGAATAACAATTAGCGTATATTCGCCTCTTAGCACATATAGTCAAGTGTCTAAAATCCAGAGCACAGGCTAATCATAGAATATTAAGGTTAAGACGAGATTGATAACAGGTTGATAAGTTTTCGATAGGTCGGATTCTCGCAAAATAATATTTATGGCTGGGCAATCGAGAGTCTTGTTTACACTCGAACCCTAGCCTGGCTAAAAATATATAAGGGGCAATCTGAAGTGCATAGCTAGTAACACACTCTAACCTTATAACCAATCTAAACTACCCATTCTACCTAAACCCTAACCAAGACAGGTGTCTACATGTGAAACATGTACTTCAGGGTATCGAGAGTGATGCTCCGAATAATCACCATATGGGATATTCTACCCATCACCATTTCCGGCAGTCCCTCCTAACCCCAGACACTCCCGTGACACCCCGTACCAATTGACGAAATCAGTGGCAAAGAGCCTCCATGCCTCGGCGATTATATAAGCATCCAATCTTCTATAGCTGGGAACGGATTCTTGACCCTTTCACGCATGCCCTGACCCCGCGAGGCGCGCAATCTCTCTAGCAGCCACGTATCGTCCCGGCTCCTCTCGAGCGATCTCGCCCAGTCGTTTAGCCTTCTCTCTCATTCGACGGCCTTCGTCTCTGTCGTCCAGCACTCTGAGAAAGCTGTCACGCAGACCCTCCACAGTCCAATCAGGTGCCGAGGCTCGATTTGCGTAGACACCAACGCCGATATCTTCAGCCAACTGTGCATAGTTGTAGCAATCTAGCCACATGGGAAGAACAACCTGAGGGATACCGGCCCTGGGGAAAAGTCAGCGGACATTAAATCCGAAAGATGCGGTGACGACGTACGCAATGGCTTCGTTGTAGCAGTTCGCACCTCCGTGGTGGACAGAAGCTATGATATGGCCCGTGCCCAGTATTGACGCCGGGCTGACGGTAAGCCAATTCGTGATTTTAAGCCGGCCCTCATCTATGATACTCTTAATCGGAAGTGTGTAGTTGTCAGGTACATCCTCATCCTTGGCCATCTTCCATAACACCTGCACGTCCGTCTTGGCGAGGACTTCTTCTAATGCCAACGCCATCGTGGTTAGATGGTGCTCGGAATAAACGAAGAGACTGCCGAGATTCACGAGCACCGTCGGTGCTTTTGACAGCCAGGCCACTAATTCCGGGTCCTGCTCAATAGCCGGCGCGGCGTCGAAGATGATAGGCCCTGTACTAGTGACGTTGATGGGAACTACATCAAGAGGGATGCTAGCTTCCCGCATACTCTGCGCAATCCATGGCCTGTCGTTGGGGCGTTTGATGCGAAGCGAATTATCAATTCCGTGCGCTTCAAGCTGTTCTTTGGTCCCATTATAATCCGGCCTACTCAGCACCCCATAAATGAAGCGCACCGTGAAATAAATGTTCTCGGGAACCTTCCGCCACTATGACGTTCGGGGTCAGTTATCGCTGTTTCAAGCCCAACGTACGAGCGGCTCAAAACAGTGGAAAGCTTCCAGGGTATGATTTTCTCCTGAAAGGGAGCATCCTATGCTCTCCAAGTCCTCACAACAAGAAACCGACTCTAGGAATTACTTACCGGTACAGGGGAGGGATAATCGCAACCAACTCTGAAGTGACTTATTAGTCGCTATTCAGTTTCGGATATCATGACGGGTCGCGGACGAACCGAGGATATTTCCTGAATATGCTTCCCAAAGGCTGCTCTGCCCACATGGTGTCACTCAAAACGTTAGGAGCGAGGAAGGTATACAACCGATCGTTCTGCATTGCTGCATCTATCGCTGGCCTAAACGCAATATCTAAAACGACCAGGGCGGGATCGATCGTTTTGATAAGCTCCGTGGCTTTCTGATAAATCTGGACATGATCGCCTCCATTCCACGGTGAAATTGCAGGCTGGACAATACGCATTACGTGGTCGATACCCTTTATTCCAGGCGCATGAAGAAGATGGCGAATAGACTTCCTCCCAGCACCTCCCATCCTGTCTGAAAGCGCTTCCGCATATTCTGGACCGGGAAGCTCATGGAAGTGGATATCTTTAGTGCTCTTGAACCTCCACCGGGCCAAAGAAGAGACTTTAGCAACTTTGGAGGCCGATCGAGGGAAGGACGCGATATGAACATCAATACCTGGATGCTTCTCTAGAAGTGCACTAGCCGTTGCTAGATGTACGTTGCTGAGACCATACTCGGCGTTGGAAAAAAACAGTACGGTCCCGTTCTTACCCTGGATCGTGGGGGTAGATACTTTTGTCGATGGAGATGCTCGAGTCCAGAATACGGCCACCAAGACCGCAAGAGCCGCAAAAACAGCGGCTAGCTGACGCGATCGGCCCATCGTGAAGTACCACTCACTGTTACAATTAGGCCGTAGCAAGTGGGAAGGAAAAAAAGAGAAAGGGAAAAGACAGAAAAAATATATCAACAAACAAGAGAACTCAGTTGGTGGGACTCGACAAATTCGTACAGGTTGTACCAAAGGGATTACTAGTGCACCATTACAACACCCTAGTCACGAATGACTGTAGGGTCCAAAAGAAATTAGTCTTATAGCATCCGCCGATGTCATTTCTGTTGAGCCAAGAGCTTCTCAAGCACGGAAGAGCACACCATCCATTGAATGCGTGAATAACGAACATTAGTCAGGATGCTGCCTGAGAAGGACATTGTCTCGTCAGGTCTTCTACAGCTTCGATTTCAGATTTCTTCATGCGGGGGGTCAATACATGCCAACAACAGTTATGCCATGTACATATGCCCTCCAAACCCAAGTTAGTGGTGAGGGTAGCGGTGTGTTAGTACCCTTATCTTTCTATTTTTAACTTATCGACACTTACTTGGTTGTTGCAAAGGTGCTGGGCCTTACACTAAGTGATCTATCATTTTGCCTGGGTACACTATACTGTGGGTAGACAGGTTAGGTAATTCAAAGATTGAATGAGAAAAATTTCATGGTCTTCTGTATAATGCACTACTACGTAAGGGGGTAGGTGTAAAAACATCCTTGACCAATAGGCACATAATACAAATCTTTAGACAGATTACATGGGCCGGCTATAAGAGCCCTACGTATAGTAGAAAGGAAAGAATCGCAAAGCACTTCATCGGGTTGACAGAACTACAATAATACACCATACGAACATCTCAACTAGAGACTACCTACTAATATCAAAGCCCTTACAGTAAGAGCAACCTCATCCAAACTCCCAGTTGAAGAACCGAAGCTTCTATCCTGAAGACACAATCCAGACTACAGTACATTGTTGATTCCTGAAATGATGCAAGAGAAGAAGACCCAGTTAAGCTGACAAAACTTATATGGTACCCTACTTAGTCTAGGCACTTAAATCATTCAGGGTTACGGCTTACGCGGTAGTAACCCCGGTTGCCGGGATTCATACTAGAACAGCGGGCACCATGGCAGCGCCGGTAGTTCTAGCTCGAAGGGTGGGCACTAGAGGTGCAATGGTCCCCAGAACTCAACACTATCCAGGCAAGTTGGTAGGGTCAAGTCGATCGGGAGGCATGAATGGGCAAGAAAAGACGATCATATTGGTCTTGACACACTACTAGTGTACCTATCAGCAGATAAGTTTAGACGCCTGCGTGCGTGGAGGGTTTCGACGAGAGCAGGCCATCTGCAGTTCGTTCTTGGCTGGTACTGTGGGCGAATCGTTCGATAAGGGAAAAGAACTGAGGATTTCCGGTTTAGGCAACTAGTTATCTAAACTCGACAATCCAATCATTGATTGTCGGATCAAGGTGGGTGAAAAACGGACGAGCACGTGTAAAGGCCGGGTTCTGGGATTAATGAGGAAAGTCTTATCATTACAGCCCGTTTCTCGACTGTACTCGCCATTATGGACATGAGGCCAACTTCCGTTGCGAATACTCGCCGGAAGAAAATATCCGGACTCGCAGTTCGGTTCATGGTGTAAAGCAACCAAATTCAAGAGAAGGATGAGTTCGATCGATAGGGAACCCGCGAATGGGATGCCATCACTCGTCCTAGTCCCCCAACCCCGTGAAATTTCTAGTACGCATATAACTCCCTATTTCGGAGTGAATACGCATCCTACTCTCACCCACCCTCCGTAACAAGATCTCAGTGAATACCGGTTTAAAATAGCATTGAACGATTTCCTCTATCTATTTCATCCCCCGTGTCTATAAATACCCCACTATGATGAGCGACTAAGACGAGCTAATATAGTTGAAGAGGCTCCGGCTCATGCCTATTGTACGCAATAGGTACCCCGCGCGCCCTTTGCGTGCCAATAGGATGTCACCGGAGCGAGATCTTAACATCGTATCGTCATTTATAAATACAAACGTCTAGTGAAAAATGTAGGAAATCAATGCTCTTAGCACAGGAATCATCTTTGAAAAGGGCATCGAAAGCCAAAAAAAAAAAAAACGTGGAAAAGTAGCTCATCGCCAGACCGATATCACGGCAGCAAGTAGCAACCATGGTAAAAATACCCGCCTTCGAGGTTGAGCAATGGATGGACGCGTACGAAAACACGCCGGGGGTATTAAACATCGCCGAAACATGCGCGGCTTCGATCTCCGTGTCCCAGCTGTGTGAATTCCACAGCAACGGCCCGACACCGCCATCCATCATCGACTTCTCAAAGCCGATGACGTACGGCGCGATCAGGGGATCCGATGAGCTGCGGCGGAATATCGCCGCTTTATATTTAGACGACAGCAGTGCCGGCGAGGTAACACAGGAGGATATAATCGTAACACAGGGCGCCATCGCGGCGAACCATCTCGTATTCTACACGCTCGTCGGACCTGGCGATCACGTCGTGTGCGTGTTCCCCACATACCAGCAGCTGTACACTATCCCGGAGACGCTCGGGGCCGAGGTGTCACTGTGGAAGTTGAGGGCCGAAGATCAGTATGTGCCCGACGTCGCCGAGCTCGAGAAGTTGATCAAAAGTAACACAAAGGTGTGATTTTGTGTGTTTCCTGCGCCTCGAGTTCGACAAGAGTCAATCCCTGACATTCCCACTAGATGATCGTGATCAATAATCCCAACAACCCAACCGGCGCCACGACTTCCAAGGCCGTGCTATCAAAAATCATCGAGATAGCTCGCAAGCACAACATAATCGTTTTCTCGGATGAGGTCAGCATGCCCGCATCTCGTGTTCCCCTTTGATAACGTCCGGGGCGCCCCGCCCGGGGCTCTTCTATTACTGACTCCGGATTCTCAAACAACAGGTCTACCGGCCCCTCTTCCACGGGCTCGCCGAGTCCGAGATCCCGCCATCGGTGCTCTCGCTAGGCTACCGGAAAGCCGTGGTAACATCCTCCATGTCCAAGGCTTGGGCCCTGGCGGGCATCCGCGTGGGGTGGGCGGCGTCGCGCGACAAAGACATCATCGAGCAGCTCGCCGTGGCGCGCGACTACACGACCATCAGCGTGTCGCAGCTCGACGACCAGGTAGCACGCTTTGCGCTGAGCGCGGACGTGCGGCCGGCGCTATTGGGACGGAACATAGCGCTCGCATGCACAAATCTGGCGCTGCTCGAGAAGTTCGTGCAAGACCACCCTGACACATGCTCGTGGGTAAAGCCGACGGCTGGAACGACAGCATTCATCCGGTTTTCCAGTAAGGATGGACAGCCTGTTGACGATGAGGCTTTCTGCAAAGATGTCTTGGATAAGACCAAAGTCATGGTGCGTATTGACACCTCTCGTGCCTGATTCCTTAGTCTCGTTGTCTCGTCATTTGCTAGGCCCTATGATGTCGGACCTAGATATCTCGACTAACACGTTTTTACGCACACAGTTCCTCCCCGGCGGGCGGTGTTTTGGTCATGGGCATGCATTTCAAGGCTACGTGCGCATTGGATATGTGAGTGAGACCCATGTCCTACAAAAGGCCCTCAGCAACTTGAGCCGCTACGTAGCAGAGAATTTGAACTAGTTGCAACGCATGTCCGCAAGCATGTTCCTTTCTTACATACGCAAGACAATTAAATGCAAATAGTTCTTCAAGGCACCAACATTCTTGTTCACACTGATACCAGCTTATTTGGAAGGTAATTATATTTATTTTAATTGTGAACCCCTGCTACTGGATTATGCATTTCGCTGGTAAGCCGCAAGGTCCCTCGGTTTTCTTTTGCTTGGCCCCACCAGCCGCCGCCGTTGTCGTCTGGTTTACGGGTTCTTCTTCCGGTGCCTTCTTCGCCTCGCCACCATGCAGTCAACCGGTGAACTTGGCGACGGTCTTGTAGAACTCCTCGCCCTGGATAGTGGCGATCTCGATCTCCTTGGCAGAAGGCTGGCGAGAGCCATCGCCGGCGGCGAAGGTACCCGCGCCCCAGGGACCACCTCCGTGAACCTCGGAGAGATCGGTCAGCGTGCCGAAAGCCTTGGCGTAACCGAAAGGCACGTATATTATGCCGTGATGGGCGAGTGTGGACATGGCACCTAGAGCAGTGGACTCCTGGCCACCACCCAGACTGGCAGTGGAGATGAAGAGACCGGCGATCTTGCCGTGGAAGCCACCCGAGGCCCATTGCTTGCCAGTCTTGTCCCAGAACGTTTTCCACTGGGCCGGGAAGGTACCATATCTTGTGGGAATACCGAACAGGAAGGCGTCATACTGCTCTAGGACAGAGGGGTCGTTGAGGAGGGGGATGTCGGCGGATTGGCCAGGAGCGTGCATCTTTGCGAGGACCTCCTGTGATAGTGTCTCAGGGATTTGGTATACGTCGACGGTACCGCCAGCCTTCTCGATACCGGCCTTCTCAGCCTCCGCCAGCTTGGCGATGTGGCCGTACATAGAGTACTACGGGAGAAGCATTATTAGTTTCCATGTGACAACAAGCTGGCTATAAAGCGATACCCAGATAACGTGTCGGGAGCGTGGGTTCTAGCATCAAACTATATCTGCCCTGAGATAGCTTAAACTATCGTCCAACTCATTGGTCGACATGAAATCAGGGAAACTTACGTAGGCGATCGCGATCTTAGGCGCCATTGTGTCGATGTATAGTATATATAAGGTTAATGATCTCTGAGAAGATGCTTTTGGTACTAGGTTGCTAGCGTAGTTGGGTGATGGTGAACAAACTGGGTTCGAGAGTTGAGGGGGTAAAGGTTTATTTATATATGCAACTGATACCACCTTCTAGTAGTTAGCTCCCTCCTGGTAATAACTCAAGACTCTACGTAGTGTAGGTATGTCTGATGCAGGGTAGGTAGGCAGGTACCTGAGGTAGGTAGTGAAGGGGAGGGGTTGATGCAATACTAGGGATACCTTCGGTGGGCCTGCATAGGTAGGTGGCAACTTCGTGGCTAGTTGCTTACTGATGGCTTAAGAATTTATCATGGGTCTCTCATGAAACGAATCGCCAGGCGTTACCAGGTTAAGCAAAGTAGCCGGCAGAACAGATAGGCATCACATGGATTAAGCTGGCCATTTAGTGGCCGTGATGCACGACCGGCTGCCTCGATACCGTCTAGGTAATGTGTCGGTGTTGCTGATGAGATGGTTACCAAAGACATATGGTGGAGCTGCCTACCTACAAACAGCATATGGGAATACGCTTCGTCTTGCGCTTTGTGTCATGCTAGGCCATGAACTAACCGTTTTCAGAGACTACTTGGAATTAGATCAATCGAGAGTCCAGTGTTTTGTCGCCTGATTTGTCTGAGTTGTCCCGATTACGATAGTTTCGAGTAATGTTACAAATCTAAATGAGCGAGCGAACAGCACATCTAGGTTACCCAACTTCGGGGCCTTGGTTTTGGTAGACGGATAGGATCCGGCACTCTGGAGAATACTAGTAGACACACATCTTATTTGATCAACATATCGAGTTTCAGTCAACTTGAGCCCCGGAATTGAACCGATTGGTTTTCTAAGATTCTCACTGCCGACATCAAGAGGTAGTACCTAGATTTTAGAGCCGCCCAACCCTATCGAGCGCCAGTAAGGAAGAGGACACTTACTTACCTTAGGTAACAGCATCCTGGTCTAGATAGCTCTGGGTCGTACCAAAATAATAGATCGATTCCCGCCTAGGTGATGAATAATTGCTTACTTTGCTGAGAGGCTGCCTTTAGCCTCAGAGATTCATTTGAATTCATACAAAGAGCTCCACTAAAGAAATCAACCGATCCCATCGGATATTGTCATCAAGTATTATCTGTGACAAAGCATTGGCCCGTCTAGCTTGTAAATCCTAACAGGCTTTAAGCAAACATGGGTTGCTAAGCCTTGGTAAGCTTTTGAACGCCTCTTTTCTCGAATGGCCAGACATAGTGTACTAATTAGAATTGGCAGTGAGACGAGAATTTCCAAACTCGCCGGTGCGTCGACATTTTTCGCTGTTTCATAACTTCAAACGGCATTAGTCCATTATCGGGTTGCAGTACATCGGCCCTAACACCCTTTCTTGCGAAACGTACTGGAGCATCTGCACGTCGGCCGACCTTGAGATTTTCATGCCTGACCGAGTGGCTACTTGAAGTAGGTGGTATCGCAATGCATTAGTAGCCGCCCCTGGTGTCCGGGGCGCCACCAAGGCCGGTGTCGTAAGGAATCATGTAGGTTGGCTGGTTGATACTAGTGAATGAAACATAGCTGCGCTTTTATGCTAGTACAAGGAGTCGCGCCTGTTATCCTCCGTGGCTATGATATATGAAATCGGTGTTATCCAGCATAAAGCGTTACATCTTCATTACCGAGGGTCCTTCCCACCACATCATTCCTGACGTTGATACGCTAGGTAATACCGTGAAAAATGTCACCATATACAAAGCTGTGATGGCAAATCCAGACTTGAGAATATCATTAGAGAAGCTCACTGGGTTCATATATTGCAAGATTATGAAACCTGCATCTCAACCCCGACCTATGTCTCGTATGTCGCCGCTTCACTCCATTTCTGGACACGGAGGTCCGATTACGGCATTCATTCATGAGATTTCCTGGGCTTCTTTCGTAGATTGTATCCTCTCGCCGTCCACTACTCCACGACCAATGAGCTAGCAACAGCATAAACTATGTCTGCCGAAGATATCGCCCGCTTTCCAACGCGTTACGACGCACGTAGAGAAGCTGTAAACTTGCTCGATTCCGCGGGGTATGTGTGGGACGTGCGTAGGTGAAGACGTCATTGTCTAGAAACACATGTTTCTACATAGTGGCGTCGAAGGCGGCAGCTAAGGCTGTCTTGATAAAATCACAAGGCGGACTCCGGACAGACGGACCCGATCATGGGAAATAAATGGATGACTTCGAAGCCAGTTGATAGGCCATATTTCAAATACCCTAGGCCAACGCTTGAACCACGGTTCACATACGAGTAAAAGGACAGACCACATCTCGACCCAATAATGAGCTCCCAGGCCGGGGCCCCAAGCTCCCAGATCGGAGTTACGACCAAGGGTGAAGAATAGGGCCCATTGCGACAACCAACCTAATTAGTAACTAAGAACGAAGATATTAGCGATGGGCCTGTCTAAAAAGTCGTCAGGAAAGTATGCATCCAAAGCTGTTGCTTCTCGTTCTAGACGAAGTTCCGTTCGACCTTACTCCTGATAACCGATCTACCGATTCTCCTCACCTTTAGGGGTCTAACCTGTAGATTAGCTATCTCTTACGCTTGTGTAACTACCTAGGCAACTGTCAATAGATACATAAGATCAAGTTTCTTTCTTTCAAGTCTTACAAGATTTAAACAACGAATTCTAACACGGGGCTCATATGGTCGGTCCGCTATAACGACTTTGGAAAGAACGCCGAAAGATTATTCCTGGATCTAAGTAGGAATCGTAGCGGTGAAAGGCGCGCAAGCGAGACTAAGAGGATTCCTATATTGACCAACGCAAGGACTTACTCAGCGCCCTACAGCCTTGGATTTGACGTGCGCGCTTACGGTCACTTACACAATCATCCAACCTCGAAACCAAGAAGGTAGAGTAGAAAGCAACTAAAGTTCTTGAACCCACTCGTTCAAGACGAATAAGATATACGAGATGATGGGTAAGCTTGATTAGTCAAGTTAATCACGGATGACTGAATGGTGACGGCACAATTCGACCCCCTTATCAACATGTATTCTCTTGCATACTAAATACACACCAACGAGTCTCTCCCCTTCTCTCTCCCCTTCTCTCTTCCATTCATCTCTCTCAATTAGATGAAACAATCCCATCTCTTCAAGCCAGATGATCCCTAACAGCCCGCTTACTCATATAGTACGTAAACCTCATCCCGTCTCCTCAATGACATACCCGTCGCTGCGCTCGAGATGCTAAAAAGCAAGTCTCTCACACCAATGCTCCCTCTTCCTCATCCCACTCTATATTATTAAGAACGATTCCATATCCCACGGGGACAGGGATAGGGACAGGCCAACAATCCCACCTTCATCATTCATTCATTCTTCGTCCAAATACTTCACCGCCCACCTCGTTTATGACATTAACCCTGCCCTATTCCCTTCCTAAACTTGAGAATGTCGCTCGCTTAGATGACTCACTTGCCAATGGTATAAATGAAGCAATGAGAATGATATATGTCCGTCGCGCGAAAAATAAAATAAATCTTAGCTTTTCCGAATTGTTCCTATTGCCTTACAATCCAGTCGGCACATATATACGTCGGTGTGGACGGGAAGAAAAAAAAATAAGATTGATCGCCTCTATTCGGTAGAAATTTCAGTATCGTAATCCGGAACGCCTGTTGCTTCCTGTGTCTTCGTTCAGACGGTCAAAACTTTGTGTGATTGATCCTCAGTTATACAAATAATCGGGCTCAAGGGGAGTGCTGATGAGAGTGTATGTATTCCTACTTGTTGCGTAGCATCTGTTTGAGATTGCGCTGCCACCCAAATGGCTATCAACTTCAGGCTCAGGCAATCCCATATAAAAACTACCGGCCAGGTTCACTGGGGTGTGCCGTCGAGGGCTCGATCACAATTTGTGGCAGCTCCCTAATCCTCAGACTCGGAAGCTGTGGGACACCACCCACACCCCTCGACGACCGATGTGAGGAACGTCTGCCCCTGTCGTCGTCAGTTGGGCTCGCAAGATCGCCACTTTCACTCTCGCTATTTCTGCGGGCATGGCCTGAATAGTCCGGTGGGGGCTCGTGGAATAACATTGGGGTTGTCGCACCAGAGCGTGCATCGTCTAAGCTTAGGTCCTCGTAGTCAGGTGGTGGCATGTCGCTGTCGCCCAAGTCGGCCTCGGTCACGATTTCGGGACTTGAGCCGGCGCGCGTGTGGTGACCACCGCCTAGCCGCGGCGTCG
Organism: Xylaria digitata; assembly: GCA_022495195.1. Lineage (NCBI taxonomy): Eukaryota > Fungi > Ascomycota > Sordariomycetes > Xylariales > Xylariaceae > Xylaria > Xylaria digitata. The sequence goes on along the minus strand of MU376965.1, from coordinate 4,565 downwards.
CGGCGCCAGAGCGAGGTGATACCTCGCCATTATCGTCGAGGCTCAAGACGGAGCTGACACTGCGCATGCGGTGGTGGGACTGGGCAGAGGGCGAACGCGTATCCAGCGCGATGCTTCCTATGCCTGAGACTCGGCGAGTAGACATGGCGGATGGCGATCGTGTAGATACGGCTATGCTCGCGGCGTCCGATAACAGACCAACACGCTCACTTTCCGTACTGTTAGCACGAATACGGGAGCCGTCATGCCGCGCAACACCTAGGTCTGCGTAGCTGACGCTAGAGACGGCGCGTTCTCTGCGCGTACGGAGCTGAGCCTGTGTTTCCCGGAGTTCATCGACTGTTGTGTCCTCATTTTCGGCGCGGCGACGAGCACGCAGTTCTTCTAATGCTGCTGTATCGCCACGTTGTCTTGCTTCTTGTGTAAGGCGTCGTCTCTCCTCGCGTTCTGCATTCTGTCGTCTCCTAGTGAAGCGGATTTGGTACATGGTCTCCATCTCTTGATCTCTCAGGGCTTCATGCTGCTCGTCTGAGGGCATCTCGAGGATAATATCGACGCCATCTCGCTCACCCGCCCGGCCTAGTACCTGCTCGTCTTCGTTTGCCGTGTTTGTGTATTTTGGCAGGGTCATGATCGAGCGGATCGACGTGTTGCGATCGATTTGGGATGCGGTACTATTTCGATTCGTTTCTGAGACGGCATTGATGCTACCAGAGCCATTGCGGCGGGTGTTCTCGCGCGCGGACGTCGTGGTACTACTGTAAGGCTCAAGGCTGCTAGCCTGTTGGTATTTGCGTAGATGCGCTTCGCCGCGGCGTTTCAAGAATATAAAACCGCCGCTAGTGAAGACGATAACTGCTATTACAAGGACAACCTAAGGGACGATAAAAAACATGTTAGACAGAGAGAGATGAACAATGATAGATATGAAGTATGACATACAACAACTATTAATGTTGATTGTTTTCCGTTGTCATCGTCGTCGTTGCGGGCTATGAGCTGTGGTGGGCCGTGCTCTTTCCGCGACACCAAAATCGGAAGAGCCTCAAGGCCGTACCGCCCGTCGCCGCGAATGGGTACGGGTATGCGGAACGGAACCGGCATTGTGATGACGGTAGCTAGTGTTGGCCGAACTAGTAACTAGAAATGAGTGTGCTGTGCTTTCGCACTGAGCACAAAGATGGCTAAACGAGTGGATGTAAGAGCAAAGCAAGCTCAGCTGAATGAGGTCCACAGCGTACTAGACGGAGCAAGCAGCCTAACATGCCAATGCCAATTGGACCTTAGTCCAAGGCGTCGTAAGTGTCGCACCGTGTAGAAACAAATATTGTGTAGTGGTGATTGCAAGGCAGAATGAATAGTACCGATAGTATACTCGTATCGCGGCTGTTGATGGTCAATCCGCCTAGGGACCGGAGCTATCGGAAAGTCGATGTAGGACGCTCTACGCGGGATTGCGTGAATACAACAGTAGTCTAGGTTGACTAACTAGCTTAGTGCAGATGGTGGGGGTTCGTTGTCGTCGTCGTCGTCGTCCTATCCAATTCACCACCAAGAGTAGTGGTGGCGGAAGCGGTGCTAGTAATGAATGGTGTTTGGATTGTTATTTGTCGTTGTTTGTTATTTGGTGGAAGAGAAGCAAGTAGGGAAAGCAATGGTGGTAGTAGTAAGTGGAGTGAAGACAAGGCCCCCGTTACACTTCGGTAAGCGCCGCGATTCAACCACTGCTTGGTGACTTTCAGCTCTCGGGGGGTAGTGACACGCGGCAAACCCGAAATCGATTGATGACTGTTTTGTAGGAGTGTCGTCGTCGTCGTCGTCGTCGTCGCACTCGTTGCCGTCTGACGCTGTCTGTTGCAATAGAAATTTAGAGGCACCGAGTGGTTAGAGCAATCATTGATGGTGCAATGATTCCTCGTCTTTGCTAAACCTGCCGACTAGATCCTGCTAAACACAGAAGAATCATCAAGGTTTTTCGAATACGAGGTCGATAAGTGTAGAGATGGTACTGTAAGTAATGTCCAAAACCGGGCGGGAAACGGGAAAGCCGTATGGTAGCCAAAACGTGTATGCTGTGTGGTATCTACAGTTTACAACACTTGATACTGTGCATTACACTACTACTTAGTGATAGTCAAGGTGCTAAATAATGAATGTAGAGGTAGTGTAGAGTTGCATTAAAGACGAGACTGATCCGAAGAAATACTACAGTACACTGCAGGAAAGCAGGCAGCCTTGACCCTCTTTGATCCTGGAATAAGTGGGAGTATTCCGAGATACAAGACCATGTGCGGCTATGGTGTAGTGTACACTACATACTATTAGTACAACTACAATCGTGGGCAGTGTGCACAGTATGGGCTACATGTACCCAAGGTACCTTACACTAAATAAACCAAGCCCCGATCATCCCCTGTCAGATCTTGGGGGGCACGCTGGGAAATGTTGCAGTGCTGCCAGGCTGGTGTGGTGTAGGTAGGCTGTTGCTGCTGCTGCTGTCGCCTTTGTTGCCTTATTTTCTTAATATCTCTGCCAACGAAGGGGAAAATAAATGAACAAAATGTTGGACGGAGCCGAGCACGTGGTTTTCGGGCTTGCATCACCGTCTCGTATTTATAGACTCGTGTAGGAAACGGTTGGCATCTTGAATACTGGAATAAGTGAACCAACAGCCCTATATGCTTCAATCTTAACCTAATCTAGACAAATGTGAGCTATAGTGTAATCCTACAGTGTGTATGTATTCCAATACTATTACGCGTAGACTTGACTATACCGTGTTTAGTGTGGTCTGCCTGGCACTCATGACCTAGGTATTATCTATCTACTGACGAATATACTCATGCAACGGTGGGACACGGCATAGAAAAATTGGTGATAGTAATATAAATGTATGGTATGGTACATGGTATGGTACATGGTATGGTATCACAGCTAGTGTAGGACTTGAGTGGAATACCTCATGTTTTACACTAATTCTTCTAAAATGCCCGCTAAAAAATCGTCAGATAGAGTCTTGGACTCTTGGAGGCTGTCGTGTGGAAAGCCGAAGTTCCGTTATACCGCGTGTCAATGCAGGGAAGGGAAGCATTACGCAAAGCGATTCATCTTCCTGCGAGGGTTATGTTTCCTTTCTTCATTTCACTGTCGACCAATCCTCATTTCCATCATGCATGCAGTAGGTATATTGCAATTTCACCTGATCGGATCTTCCTCGAAAGCGTCCTGTTCAATCATGTCGCATCAACAAGTGCACTACACTACACTACACTACACTACCCTAATACTAATAATAAGATGTGCCTGGTATCAATACCGGGGTTCAGACTTAAAATATACTAGCGCCCGAAAATCAGCTTCCATGGCAATGGTAAAAGTGGATCGCCGTGAATAGCGGGGTAGTGTAGTATTTTACGCCGTATCTAGATAGTTGTAGGCAGGTATGTACTGTAAGTACTGGGTCTCGTCTGTACTCTCTTGTATGAAGAGGGCCTAGACCTGAGCGGAACTCACTAAACCGCCCCCCAATCCTTTTTACTGCTCTCTCCTCACTGCAGTTATTCTCAGGACATCATCGCGGGACTCTGTGCCTAAGGCACCTAATTGTACCCCATCTTGTATGCCTAACAGCGCCACAAACCAAAGGACCACATGACACAATGTCAATACATGCCCTGTTCGTCATTACTCTGCTCTGCAGGAAGCAGATGCACGGCACAGCAGCTATAATGTCTGCGCTGTTGCGAGTAACTACTCCAGTTGTGGCTTGGACAGCGCGCCGCCTCGGCATTTGCTGCGCCTTGTATGTAGGCACGTCGTCAACAGATATAATGCAGGCCGATCACTTGGCCCTTTGGCTGCCCTTTCTCCTCCTCACTGCCCTGCCCAGCACAGCCATTCCATGAGTCCATATATCTACAGTATCTAACCCACGAAACCTGCTGGGTTACCTCATTGTAGTGGATCGGCATACCTTTCGCTAATGCCGTTAATACCATAATTGACTAGTAAAGTGGTGCTCACGCGTCAGGAATTAAGAGAGAGAAAATGACGGATGGAGAGACAAGTAGAAAGACGGAGTAGAACGATGTCTCACAGGCAAGGAATCTGTCTATCTCCCCGCCTGTAGTGTCTGGAACATGCTTAGTGTCTAAGACATGCTTATGCGCTACAACGCACCTAAATCGTCAGGGCCCCCAAAATCCACCAATTTTGCACAAGTCCATATTTTTTCCTTCCTCTTTTCTCTCTGCAACGGCCCGCGGTGATACAGCAGTGTAAGCTGCAAGTGATCCATCCTAGTTTGAAGGGGAAAAAATATTGAAAAGTAGAATCGGTATAGTAGCTATACTAGCACCAGAGAGAAAGAATAATGGCTCTTCTAATACCAGACAGAGTTCATACGTCCAATCAGCTATACTATGGTACCTACATATATCTTATCCAGATACTATGTCCATAAGTACACTATAACGCATCTCCCACGTCAGTGGTACACCCAAGTGAGTGGTACACTTTTTTTTCTGTACTGTTTTTAAAATCTTAATATAAATCTTTTAATAACT